>JAQLOM010000011.1:10540979-10553636 GCA_030068315.1 Chrysichthys thysi | reverse complement strand
AACTCTCTAGCTTTTCCTGTCATAGTCCCAACATTCAAAGTCCCTACTCTCAATCCTACACTTTTGCCTTTCCTCTTTTCCCTCCGCCTGCATACACACATTCCTCCTCTCCTCCTTCGGCCGACAGTAGCCCAATTTCCACCGGCACTCTGAAGGTCGACAGTACCTTGGGACTGGCCCAAAAAGACACCGACTGTGCCCCCACAGGTAAATTAGGGAATGCTTCATCTCCAAGATAAGCACAGTTGTAAATTAGCATGTGGTTTGTGCAAACAATATGCATATTACTTGCACTGCATTGATACATTCTGACATGATGCATCACAATGCAAAAATTCAGCATTATATTAATTATGCCTCTAATGCAATTTCACTGTTTGTCATCAAAAAACATGGTTAGTTCCATAAGTATTTGGACAGTGACAATTTTCCTAATTTTACCTCAGTACACAACCACAACAGATTTGAAATGAAGCCATAAAGATATGATTGAAGTGCAGACTTTCAGTTTTAATTCTAGGCTTTTAACAAAAATATATTAATGGTTTATGAATTAGACATAGTCCATGGATTTTCACAGGCTCAAAATTAATTGGACAAATGACTGATTAGCAGTTTCAATGCCCTTTATGGCCTGTTTCCCCATTATTTCATAACAAATTATGGAGATAAAAGGTCTGGAGTTGATTCCAAGTATTGAATTTGCATTTGGCAGCTGTTCATGGGAACTCTCAATATGCAATCCAAAGAGGACTGCGAGTGAAGGAGGCCATCATAACGCTAGAAAAACAGATCAGAGAGAGAGCAGAAACTCTAGGAGTGGCCAAGTTAGCATTTTCGTACATTCGTGAAAAGTAGGAATGCACTGATGAGCTCAGCAACACTAAAATGCCTGTAAAACCACAGAACAAAGTGGATTGCAGAATTCCTTTTTCTTGGTGCCAAAAAACCCCTTCACAACTTCTAGTAAAAAACACTATAGAGGAGGTAGGCGTACTATTGTTAAAAAGTCTACGATCAAGAGATTTCTTCATGAATATAAATACAAAGGGTTTACCACAAGATGCAAACCATTGGTAATACACAAGAACAGTAAGGTCATACTTTGCTAGAAAGCCCTACCCGGTACAGGAACAAGATTGTTGGAAGAGATGAAACCAAAATTAACTTGTACTAGTATGATGGGAAGAGAATAGTAAAGGAAAGGAAGGGCTCATGATCCAAAGCATATCCCATCACGTGCCAAACATGGTAGACATGTATTACTGCCAATGGATCTGGGTTACTGGCATTTACTGATGGTGTGATTGTGGACAGACGTCGCAGGATGAATTCTAAAGTGCACAGAGCTATACTTTCTGGTCAGATTCAGTCAAAATGCTGCAAAACCACAAATACCACAAAAGTGGTAAGTGTAAGGCAACCCAATTGAGCATCAAGAGCTTCATTTAATGTTTACCTGGAGCTTCCAAACTTCTATAATTACTTTCTTGCCAATAGACTGATAAGTATCCTGAAATGGACTTCAAAAGCCTTTTTTCAATTAGACTTTAACTGGTTGAATATTGAGCAAACATTATGTAATAACATTCGAATCCATGACATACATTTATCAGTCATATACTTAAATGACATAACTGTTTTAAAAGCATCAGTGTTAGCACATCACTGACAGCCTGGTGGGAATTTCATAAAATGAATAGAACCTCACTGGTCCCATGCAAACTGCCATCTATCTGGAACAATCCAGACATCCTGCTAAATACAAAAATGATAAACTTCATCGCATGGAACAATAAAGGAGTAAAAAGACTAGAACATATTATCCAACACAATCACATGATCTCATTTGACAAGATAATAGAAACTTTCGGTTTAGACAAAAGCAAACATTTAGAATATCTTCAGTTTAAATCATTAATACAAAGTAAACTGAAAATGTAAGCAAACAGAATTCAACCTTCAACCTATAATAGCAAACTTCAACCAAAAAATTACTGTCCAGAATGTACGCTTATACAGCAGAATGTGAGACAACACTTTCGCTCCCTACACAAAAATGGGAAAGGGATTTACTTATCAATCCAGACATCGACTTCTGGAAGCAAATTTGCTTAAACACCTTTAGAATGACCCAAAATTCTAATCTGCAGCTAATACAGTATACAATTTCACACAGGACACATTACACAGGATGGGAATCAAACACTAGCATGTGTAACTTGCAAAAATGAGACTCCGGATAATTACCTGCATGCTCTGTGGCACTGCACATCGGTTAGGGATTTCTGAGAGATGATCTATGAAATCTTAACAAACCTGGGGCACCCCATTTTGTTTATACACACTATATGCTGTACTACCACCCCCCCTTCTTTGTGGTCTGTCTGTCTCTGTATTACATGTCTGCCTCTACCTGTCCATTCGGTTGCCTGAGATAAATAAAGGAAAAAAGAAAAACTTGGCAAGAGGGGGAACATCCAATATTCGCACTAGTTTAAGGAGAATATCTCAGATTCCCCCAGTTGTAGAGAAAACTGCCTTGACACCACAGGCAACCAGGATTCCCATGCTGTTTGCCAAACTGCCAGGACCGGACAGGTTAAAAAAAATACAATAAAATAAAAAATAAAATAAAATGTTTACCTCAAACATCAGAATACCAGACTGTTTTTTTTTCCCTTACAGGAAGTTTATAGTAACTAGGTAAGCACTCATAAAATGTAGTGAGTGTAGAAACATCTCGAAATGCACAACACCGTTAAAGCATGAGGTGCATGGGCTACAACGGCAAAACACTGTTCCGGTCCTGTCAAGTTTGGGGAGACTGTGCCCATGGTTGCATTAGATTCTTGTACTTGGCTGACAGGAAGGAAACCCAATGTAGTCTTTGCTGTTGTAGCCCATCCACCTCAAGGTCCATGCTTTGTGCATGCCAAGATGCTTTTCTGCTCACCATGATTGTAGAGTGATTATTTGAGTTACTCAAACTGATGTGGCCATTTTTTTCTGGACCTCTCTTATTAATAAGGCATGTCCACCTACAGAAATGTTGCCCGCTCAGTGTCTGTTGTATTTCATTACCACTCTACATAAACTCTAGAGATCGTTGTGTGTGGAATTCCCAAGAGATCAGCATTTTCTGAAATTGTCAAATAAGCCCATCTGGTACCAACAGCCATGTCCCAATCAAAGTCACCGAGATCACACTTTCTTCATTCTGATGTTTACTATGAACATTAACTGAAGCTCTTTACTTTATTTGCATGATTTTTGTTTTTTTGCACTGTGCTGCTGCGACACAATTGACTGATTAGGTAACTGCATGACTGTCCAAATGTACTGGTGTTCCTAATAAAGTAGACAGCAAGTGCATCTGCCAATAACTGCACACATGGGAGTGTTTTGATGTACTGTACATAAGATGCACATGAAATGGTATGAATCATGTATATTGTTTAAACATACATTAATACTATTCAATTAGGGTGCTTTATGCAAATGTGATGGATGTAATCATTGCATATAAATGTTTAAAGTCAATCAAATTTGAGCAATGGCAAACAGATGCATTGTATTGTAAATGAAGCAAGGAATGCTCAATCAGAGCACGGCATATGCATATGATGCACAAATAATGGACACATAAATCTGATGATTGCTTCATTAATTGCAACTATGATTAATGTTCTCACTGATGCTTTTTTTTTATTATTATTTCTGCTTAGTTCTAGGAAAGTTTCACTGATAAGAGACACTGTATCTGGATATACAGTCTGAACAACATGATGAATCCAGTCCGGTGCCAGGTTCCTCTTCCCAACACATGTGAGCCGGATAATCAGCATTCTACGGCTATTGTTATCGGCCTCTGGTGAATCTGGAGCTGGAATTAACCCAAATATGTGGACTGACAAGGACTTTTGAGTACTGAGAGCCAGTAGGAATTCTTTACATTGCAGATAAATACTGGCCACATTTAATCAGCTTACATCCCACTCCACACCTTTAACCGGAATGTGGTCTGCAAGAAAAGGGCGTTTGTTTCAGAGATAATTAATTCCGTGTAAACATTACATGACACCATTCTGCTTTTACTTCTGTTCTCTCGCAAAAATGAATATGGAAAAAAAAAAATGCACCATTCAGATCATAAACATCATAAAGCGAAGAAATTAAGTTACAAGCATACAAAGTTACAAATATGTACACGAGTATAAAAATATGTATATAAAAAAATCTAACGATCATAAGAATTAAATAAAGCTGCAAATCAATACAAATCTTCTGGCACAGTTTCAGTAGCTCTGTGTAAACTCCTTTGTCTTGGACCCCAGAATCTGATGTCTGACGCTAACATGAGGCATGGCACAAGCAGGGAACAACAAGGAATTAGACTAAAAAACGATAATGTAGACAAATGTCTGTTGTTTGTGGACTCACTGTGCACAGACGCATATAAAGACAATGATGAGAAGGAGAATGACCAGTCCAGATATAATGCTAATGATGACGATTTCCCTCTGTTCGCCCACCAACCATCCGACATCCAAATATTCACATCTGGCACCCATGTATCCACTCTCACATCTGTGTGATGATCAAAAAAGATCAATGCTGGGGAAAATGTTCAAATGACAAAATAATGGCAGAAACAGTACAATCCCTAGGCTTATGTACAGTACTCAGGTTTTGGGTACAAACCCATTCTAAGGTTTGTCTAGATTGCAGGCTCACCTGCAGGTGGGTGTGTTCTGCTCCTGCACAAATCGGCATGACCCATGGATGCAATAATGTTCATACTCGTCAGGACACTTGGAGAAATGGCCACTCCAGTGGTGGATATCCTTCGCGTCTGTAAAGAAGAAACAATGACATGATGACGCCAAAGTGGATTTAATACGTCACAGCACAATAGAAGAATGCTGGCACTGCTCTGCCAGACTAAAACTGACACAAGCATGCTTACATTTTTCTCTCATAGTAAATATGAGCCTACACGTTTGTGGTTTGCATGTTAATGCGGAAAATAAACATCCTGAAACGTGAAACTTTTACTACTGAAGAACGGCAGGTTGAATGGTGCAGGATCAGATTACTACGGGCTTATTACTTACGGCAATATGATAGGCTAGCTCATTGTACGTTGACCACACATGCTTTTAAGTCTTATTATGCAACGATCTCTGACAGGTGACCTTTTTTTTGCCATCAGGTGAGTTATGACATCACTAGGGACTTGTTCATAAAAGCACACCCATCCACTGTGTTCAGACACATACTGATCAGTCCCAATTCTCTTCTTAAATCATTTTGGAGGTAAGAAGTGGTACCTCACTGAATGTTTCTTAACGTTCCACATGAAAAGGCGCAATCGATATATTGGTATTAAATTCTTACGTTATAGTGTGAGAACTCTATTTCGGTAACTCGATTTTCCTAGCAAAGGTCAGTGAATGACAGTTCATCGGCATTTTAACTTCTGATTAAATGCCACATGTGGAACGCAAAAGCCAAAATCCTGTACAAAGATAACAACGATTAGTATTAAATTTTAATCATATTAGTGCCAAGAGCACAGTGAGTCCTTCCAAAGTTAAAAGGAAATCATCAATATTAACAACTGAGTAAATGATTCATCGCATTTCTTCATCTGCTGAGAATTGAGGGTGAATATCACTGTTAATAAATACGCTCCAAGCCCGACGTGTTGCTGATTTCAAAACAAGGGACACGTGCAGCCATGATGAACTCACTACATGCACACGTTTCATACGTTAGGAACTGAATTTTAACACATTTAATAACAACATATAATATTAATGAACACTTGTGTATTACATTTGGGTCATTTTAAAATTCACTCACAGCTTTCCTGGGTTGTTTCTCCCATTTTTGGCTTGTAGACTGTGACCGGGATGTACCGTGGGCAAAAGCGGTCAGATATAAAGACCACATGTAGTTACAGAATAAAAATGCATTACAAAACTGTGAAGCACGTACAACTTAAACGCACACAGATTTAAATGAAGCACACGCATACAAACACAAACTAATACCAGTACTTCTATCAGTTAAAGATACAGGTGAAATCCAAACCAGGTGATACGATGTGATGTAAACCTAGCGTATGCCGACACACCAACGAACAATCCACACAATATTACAGCCATATGGATGTACATCACTGATTATTGATCAAACCAAAGCAGACTGCAAACTCTGCGCTCTGTGAAGATATAGAGTTAAGCAAGCATCTTCTGATGATACAAGTAAACTGATGAAATTTATTAAGGCATTTTTAAATGTATTTTTAACAGACAGCGTGAGGACGGCCAACATGAGCAAGCACGGCAGCATGAGTGAGTGTTCTCATTGAAAGTTATCACCACCACCATAACACCTTAAACATAAAACTCGGCATGAAGAGCTCTTTGCTAGCAACACACAGCTGTAATCCACACAAACAGAGGTAAAATGACATGCTGTGATGTCACGGATTGCTTAACACTGGGTTAGTTATTTCACTGACAGAACTTAAAAACATGCACAAGGAAACTCAAAACGGGGTACGACAGAGCCCTAAAAACAGGGAAACACAATTGAAGATAAACGACTTGTTCGTGCATTATTTAAATAATTTTCAGATATTTAGTGCTCGACTAGCAAACCGACAGAACAGACCTGAACAGATCAGCAATCAAGGGACTCTGAAGTTCCTGGGTATGGCACTGACTCAAAGTGCCGGCTCTGGAGCAGATGATTGCAAATGAACAGGGAGGTACGAGACCAGGACATTTACCTGTGCAGTTGCTGCTGTTGTCATGGGGACCGCAGGACACAGTCTTATTTGCTGTGTCCCTCGTCGTATTCCATTCAGCCAGAGAATATTTGCATAGGGCTACTATGGAGAGAAAAAAAAAAAAAAAACCCAAATAAATCACAGGTGGCACATGGTCTGACTAATAAGCAAGTATTATGTAACTAGTTACGTAAGGATTAAAACACTTAGTGCCATGTTGTTGCGATCAAATAATCAGGGTAGCTACTGTCACCCCCCCTTGAGCTGATTATTTTCCTAAAACAGTATAAGTGTATATGTAAGTGTTTTAATCCTCTTATAGCACAGCACATTTCCATTGATCACAATTTTTTTCATTTTTATATGGGCATGTTATACTTTTTTAATCAGTTTAGAGCTACGTATAATGTTGTGGAACATCCACACGTTATCGTGTACTTTGCAGCTGCTATAAAGTGTCTCTTCTTTCCTCTGTCTCATGAAGTTGCTCCTGGCACTCGAAGCATGCTGTACCCAAACCTAAACACTTCTTATTCTGACATTGTTACAATGGAGGTCAATTTCTCTGTATCAAGTGACAGAACATTGTTTAAAACTTCAGCCAAAGCATGCTCATCCGGTTTAAAGATTTTCAGATTTAGAAATTTCAAAAACATTTTGAATTTAAAAATGAACAGTAATTTTCTATATGTTTTCTTCCTAAGGGTGATCTATGCATGTCAGACAGTAACTGGGTGTGCTCTTTGGAAGCATATTTGTCGTCTTGTCAAACATCTAAGCTACAAGTGTATCAGGTTTTGTATTATCGCACAAAAATCTAAAAACCAGCATTTTTGCCTCATGGTGTCCCTTTTCGTTTGCCTTTGCATGCAGGTAATTTAGGGTTAGAGGTGTTGTATTGCACATAAAGCCTTTGCATACATATCATTATGCATAGCAATATGTAATGACATAGACCTATATGATGTAATATGCATTCAGTGGCCACTTTAACCAGAACACCTGTACCCCTGCTCATTCATGCGGTTATCCAGTCGGCCAATCAGGTGGCAGCAGATCATGTAGCTACAGGTCCGGGGTTTTAGTTCGCATCAAACAAAAGAATGGGGGAAATGTGATCTTAGTGACTCTGAACATAGTGTCGTTTAGGACACAATATCGCCATATCGCGGTTTTTAAAATATATATATTTATATTATATAAAATTACATAGGTTTAAGAGTGTAGAAAGAGTACAGGAAGTGTTTATAAGAGTGTGGGTAAGGTTAATAATAGAGTGGGAAAGGTTCATCAGAGTGTAGGAAGGCTTTATAAAGGGTTTTACTTCGTTCTCCCGCCAGCAGGTGGAGCTCGACCACGCCCCGCTGCCACGGGTACTTATAAATCCTACTTCATGGATTTCACCTATCACGGGAGGGTTCTGGAATGTAACCGCAGCGATAGGTGAGGGATGACTGTATTTCTGAAACTGCTGGACTCCTGGGATGCACCAGTCTCTAAGCTTACACAGAATGGTGCGAAAAGAAAAAACATCCAGCGAGTGGCAGTTCTGCAGGCAGAAAACTCTGGTTGATGAGAGAGGGCAGAGGAGAACGGCCAATATGTTTCAAGCTGACAGGAATGTTACAACAACTCATTGATGCCTGCAGTGTATGCAAGTAGCTCAGTGGTGAAGACATTAGCCTACTGATCGGAAGGTCGTGAGTTCAAATCCCAGCACCGCCTCTGCTGGGCAAGGCCCTTAACCCTCAACTGCTCAGTGGTACAAATGAAATAGACGCAAGTCGCTCTGCCAAATGACAGTAATGTAATGTTCCACTCCATATAACCTGTGAGCAGAAAAGCATCTCTTAATGCACAACACGCCGAACCACCTTAGACTTGTTTTGTGCCAAAGAGCCAACATAAATATTGTAACACTTCAGAAAACTGCGGTAAAACTGTGCAAAAGCAGTATGAAAGTATGAAAACAAATTACGAATTTTCCCTTACAAGCTAAAAATGATTTCTTAAAAAGTCAGACCTGGGTTATCAGCAGGCATTTGGCACACACACTTTTTACACATCCACAATACACCACTCCCTAGTGCACTCATTCATGTGCAAGAAACAGCACAGCCTTCATAATGGCAGGGAAAGTATTTCTGCATGCTCAAGAAATCTCCTTTGTGCCTTTAGCTACAGTATTATTGCGGGTTACAATGCCCTTGCTCATGTCAAAAGAACCTCCCTGAAAGCTTTCGTATTAAGAACTAAAAATGACACACGACCGGCTGCTGACATGGTAATCAGTAGGGCTCGCCGATATGTAAGGAATAAAACAACAGCGAGGGGCTAGTTTAATAATCAGTAATATGGAAATGATCAACACTGATGTGATGTGATATGATGGGATGAACCAAAGTTCCTGTTATCTCCCCAAAGCAGATTATTTTCATATAAAAGCTTTCAGAAGTGTGATAACACAGCATTAGTGATGAATAATGATTACAATACATATAGGAGAATGACTCGCTATACTTCTTATACATTTATAGCTACGTTGCGGAGCGCACATGAAAAAGACGTTTCAGCTCCAGTCTAAAAGAAGTCTTTAGAATTTTTAGTTCCCGTCATCGCTCACATTACACCAGCTATAAACATTCATTTCATCGACAGCTTCTCGTTCTTCTCTCTTGAGGTAAATACTGATGATTTATTGTCAGTTCTGCTGTTATATACAATGAATCAACACCTTCTGACCAATCCGAATCCAGAATTCACCAGCGCTCTGTGGTTTAAGAGATCATAAGAGTATAGTCATGTATTATGGATAAGGTACTTCTGCTCTTTTACTGTGTTAAACTGATAAATCTTCTGTTTAAAAACAAATGCGGTCCTTTTTCAGGACACAGCTCCACAGCTTTGCTGATACAGTTGATCCTCTCATCTACGGACGGCGCATTAACGGATATCGGATGCAATGGGCAAAATCTGCTGGTCTGAATACATAATCCATTATCCAGAATGCCCGATACGAAAGTTTAAAAATCCCAGGTATTGTGAACTGAGTCCTGTAGTTCAGCAATTGTCCGCTAGGTGGCGGTGGCGTGCGTGTTACTAGTTGCTTATAAGCATCACCTGAGCTGTGGTCGTTGTGAAGCTATACTGGGTTTTTGGCGATTATTTGGTGTTTGTCACCTCAATGTTTTCTCAATGTACTTATTTATGTTGGTCTTTACGCTGCTTGTCATGTGTACAGTACTTGGGGAGCACTTTTATGGACCTTAGTGGTGTTTTTCCTTGGATTTCCATTATTTTAAATAGTTTCAAGTCAACGGACAACCTCTCCCCCAATTAGTCCGTTAATGAGAGGATCGACTGTATTTGGTTGGTAAAGCATTCAGCATGACTAAATACTGCCTGAAATGTATACTAGTAGATTTCAAACCATGATACAGTATTTAGGGGATATTTTTCACTATTTAAGCCACATTATAAGCTACACATTAATAATGTCATAATGTCATTATTAGGCCTAACTTGGGGTGAATGGCCTGAATAAAACCTGCCTTAGGTATTCAGAATACACCAATGATAACCAAGGTTATGTGTATTATTTATTCACTTATTTATGTAGTGCACTATAGTGTTTCTTATCCAGGCCTAATTTAGGTCCTAAACAGATAATGAAGAAGCTATGAAGATAATGAAGATATTCTGAACTCATTCATTCATTCCATAATTATTTCACTTCCATCTTTAAGAGTCTTTTTAGGGAAAAAAAAGAAATTTGAATATTTCTCACCTGTAAAAATCCCCAGGAGCAATTTATGAGTATTCTCCATCTGTCATTTGTCACAGCTCCAAATCAACAGTTCATTTTCAGGTCACCTGCTTCCTCCCTCCTTCTCTCTCTCTCTCTCTCAGGACAAATACAAGTCGCTCTGTCCCTTAATTCAGGCCCCCGAGCCCTACTGTACCTGCGTACACTCAGATATGCCCTCAAAGTAAAGTTACATAAGTTATATTCTCCATTTTCCCCTCGGTAAACCCGCCTTGACTTTCCTGAGGTAAATAACTTAGCCGAGTTAGCTGGCCAAGCGGGGAGAGCGGCGTGCACGCGCACACAGGTTAGGTTTCTCATAGAAAGGGGGCGGGGCTGCGGAACGGGTTTGGACACACCCACAACTGAGCTATTAATAACCAGCCCAACATGGTGGCCATAAACCCAAGCGACTTTCTCTCTCTCACACACACATACACAATAAATATAACACCAAACAGCCTACAGATTGTTAATACATGTAAAATGATATATATAAAAATGAATAAATACAATTCACAGCCCCTTTCCAGATGGGATATACAGTAATTGTTTCCTGACAACTTTGGTATGCAAAGTTATTACACTGTTTTCCCTACAAAGGTCAACTCCCTTCAGCTTCATTCATGTCCTGTGAGCTTCTTTTGTAATCTCTCACACACACACACACACACACACACACACACACACACACACACACACACTGCTTTCACAAATCACAAATACACCTGAAAAGCTTCTTATTTTGGTCTTAGACAGCCATGTTGTTGATTTTGCTTTCTGTGTCAGATGGTTGAACCTGCATAAATGGTTAAACGGGTACATTTTTATTAGTCCTACAAAATATTAAGGGATACGCACTACCCCTGCTCAGTAGGCAGTACTGTGCTTTATTTCTTCCACCGCTGGTGAATTCTTCTGATTGGTCAGGAGGTGTTGATTAATTTCCTGGAACAGCAGCTCTGACAGTAGTGCAGCCACAAATCACAGATTTATATGAATGCACTTGTTCTAATGCACTTGATCATTTCTGAACTAACTCATTCTCAGGGACTGGACCAATGAGGGTGCTTTGTAATAAAGAGAAGTCAAGTCCTGAAATATGTCCTTAATGTATGAATGTGACCTTGGAATACAGGCCTCAAGAGGATCAAATCTAGGCCTAATTATGTTTCTGGAATTAGTGCATTCTTATTTTTTCCCCCCGTTGCGGGGTCAGTAATGCAATCTGCTCTTGTGTTGATGAATACATATAATAAATGCATTGATTTTCTCACCGCTCTGACACTGCAGTATTGAGGATGCGTGTATGAAAAGTTTGCAGCCACATGGCGCCTGTTAATGAAGCCGAGAGTTGGAGCAGAGGTGAGTTGCCCTGAGCTGCCGGCTCGGCGTGTGTGTTTGTGTAGCTTAACCAGCAGGCCACAAGCTCTTTCCCGTGAGACTGAGAAGATTTGGAGCTGGCATGAATTTAACACAAACAAGCCAGTCCTTGTCTGTACAACCTACAGTGAGCTCTTCAGACTCAGTTGAGTGAAAACTCCTATCACAGCATTGTAGTAGTACACAGAAATCACAGCCTCTAATATCAGATTGTACAAATGATGCTTTTAAATATCAGACTTAATTAATCATTACTTTAACCAAGTATCTTAGAACAAGAATATGGAGAAGAAGGAGTAGGAGGAGAAGATAGTATTATGCTTGTGAATTTAAGTATGTATAAACATTTATAGAGTTACACTAGACATTGTAAGATCTAGCATATGCAGAATGTCCTAAATTTATGTATGATATATGTGTACAGGATTATTATCATTTCAAACATTAGTAAAAAAAAATATGGGGGTTTATTTTGTTGTTGTTTTTTTAAACCTATAAAAAGAAATAAAAAATCCGAAAGAAATTTTGAGGTAAAATTTAAATGCACTACTTTGTTAAGCAAAGTAGTGATGAAAAAAAAATTACATAAACCTAAATACAAGCTTATTCACTGCAGCACAACTTTCACCTATTTTATTAAGCTAAAGTCATAATACAATAATGGATA
>JAQLOM010000011.1:10520581-10530634 GCA_030068315.1 Chrysichthys thysi | reverse complement strand
TATTTACAATTTGTACTTTGTCCCAACTTTTTTGGAATCGGGGTTGTGTATATATATATATATATATATATATATATGAAATATATCCAAACATAAGGTGGTTGCGGTTGCAGATTTTCATATCATAGAACAGTCGACTGCTGTCCTTAATGGAGGTCTGTGCTCTCCGAGTGCCCTTTTAGTACTGTCCTATATGAACACCTGACTCTTTACAAATAAAATTGATCTCCTCTTTTCGCATATCATAAGAAAAATACGCTCAATTAAAGCGTTAAAAAGTTCTACTTATTTATTATGATAAAATTATTATAAAAACATAATGAAATTATGCTAAAACTAAAATAGATTTTTTTTTTTTTTTATAGTTTTGGGGGGTTTTTTGTGTTTCATGGTACCAGCACTTTAATTTTCATTTTGGTGCATCACTCATTCCACAGGATTTGTTTGTGAATACAAGTGTCGAAGGCCAGATTGAAAATCCCTACACCTTTTCTAAAACCTAGTTCTCACATTCAAGGTAAATCTGCCTTGAATTAGGTCTGCTTATCCCATAGCTTGGGTCAGGCACCAGTTGTTTTGGGCCAACAAAAAACACATCAAACGCCATCATTCTATTGTAAAGGTTTCAATAGGTTCAGTAAGATCCACCCTACAAACGTCTGTGCTGCTTATTCTAAATGTCTTTGTGCCATTGTGAGGTGCTACGTTAATAAAAATAACCGTGAGAGACCTGCGGGCGGGGAGGTTGATGCCTGCAGCCAGGGTGGAGGTGCAGGCGAGGAGGCAGAGCACTCCGGACGAGTACGCCTCCTCCAGAAGCTTCCTCTCATCACTGGTTAGACCGCTGTGGTGGTACGCCAGGCCGAAGGGCACGGTCTTCTTTAGCACAGGACAAAGCGAACCGTTCCCGCTGTTCCTCAACTCAGATAGCAAAGTCACCTTCTCTTCCTCTCGGTGTTTCAGGAAGTCCCTGTGAAAAAGTCAGCAGAGGAAACCTTAAGTGTAACGTCTATAAAAGTCTATTATATAAACAGGTGCTATTTAATATTAAAGGGCGCACTTACTTTTTTAGATACTTGCAGATCATACTGGCTACGTTTTCACAGTTCTTCTTGGTGGCACAGAATATTAAACAGGACTGCGACGGGATCACTTCAGTAACCAGAGCAATGATGTGGTCCGGATCCAGCTTCTGCATCCCGCTGGAGTACTGTTACAAACCAGCAAATAAAAACCAACAATAAAAAAAAACCCAACAACCCACAAATAGCGTAAAGGAATAATGTCTGCAGGTTTGTGCGTCTTTCACACTTAGCAGTCTTTTTTCTTAACAGATAAAGTGCTTCCTGGTGCACCTTCTGTACTGATATTGACAAAAAGTGCCACCCTCTCAGCCTAAAACGCTCTCATTTCCTTTGCTAGACAACATCTGTTTATCAGTCTTAGATTATGTGGAACATCTGCCATACAGTTTATTTAGCATATAACGAGCACATTAATATTAGGGGTGTAATAACCAGATGACTTGGATTAAAATACTGATTTAAAAGGCAAGAAGTGAAATGAATTATGGCAAATCATGAACTGATTCTTTTCAAATATGCCCAATTATAAATGATTCATTCGTCTTCTTCCTAGCGTTAGTCCCATGCCGTGCAGTGTCCGCAGTCGTCACAAGCCATCTCGGCATTGTGACATCTGACTGATGCGACCATGGAAACACCCCAACCGACATGCCGCTCCGTCTGACGTTGGCACACTCACACCTAATGGTAGCTAATCCACCTAATGAGCATGTCTTTGAACTGTGGGAGGAAACCCGAGTACCCGGAGGAACTCCACGCAGAAAGGCACCTGTGCCGAACCCGGGGCTCAAACCCAGGACCTTCTCGCCGTGAGGCGACAGTGCTAACCACTCAGCCACCATGCTGCCCTCATTCTTGATGATAAGTAATCCTAATTCAACCATTATCAAAAGGACAGACAACCAGTGGGCATGCATAAATAACCAAATAAATAAATAAATAAGTAATTAAGTAAGTAAGTAAGTAAATAAATAGTGTGGAAGCCTAATCTATGATTCGCAGCAGCACTACTGAGAGAGCTGCTGTTATAGAAAATGATGAGTACCTTCTGAGCAAACAGGATCCAGAATTCAACAGCTGTGTTGTATGAATATTAATAAACAAATCTGCAGAACCATAAAACTCCGGGTGTTGCAAACATTTAAAAATGCCACTGTACAAGTAAGCTGTCTGGTGGGGAGGAAGTAGCGCAATAGAAAAACATTCCCTCTCGCTCTATGCTCAGGATCCTGACATCTGAGAGCCAAGAGCTCATAATTAGCCTTGCTCTCTAGGTGGGAGCAACTGCTGTACTCTCTCTTCTCTGTCAAGCAGAACGTGGCCATCTGTGAAGCCGTGAGATTAGAAAAAGGCAGTCAGTGTTTCTCTATAAGGTGTGGTGTTCAGTTGCCTTGTGAAAGAGACTTCAGCAGCTTCATGGGTCTTGTACAAAGCATGCTTTTGCCTTCAGGGGAAGAGCTAGCTAGCGGGCAGGAAATGACCCAAGTGGGAGAAAATGGGGTTTTATCCCACAGATATTTCACAGAAACAAACCACGTCCCCACTTACATTGAATTTCAGCACACGTGAGAACTGGAAGCACTGCTCCTCCTTCGGGTTGACTTCATATATACTGTCCGTCAGTTTCACATACTCTTTCAGTTGGACCTGCAAAAGCAGCACAGATATCTGAGCATGGATACGCCACCTCACATCCAAGCAAGTCATCAATTAACGTGTTGGTTAAAGAAATAGTTACAGGTCTGAAGTCATTGGTGTAGTTCTCAGCCTTCAGGAAGCTCAGGAGATCAGCGACGTTGCCCAGGGTCGCACTCATCCCGATGATCTGCGTGCTTTCTGTGTAAAACACCACCACCAATACGCCGCATTACTAAAGGCGACTCTTGAGAACAAAGGTTCAGTTCATAACATTGCCACAGAGCTACTGTTTGCCCATTCGGGAAATTTCTTTACCATATCCACGTCTTGGCTTGGATTGTGAATGAAGTGGTGTGGATGAAATGTTACGCTAGAGGACTGGAAATAAAGTTTGTGAAGTAACATTTAAAAAAAAAAAAAAAGAAAAAAAGACCGAGGGTTCAATTGGCAATCGACTTACTGGTGATGTACAGTACTTTGGTTAGCGTCATTTCGAGAATTGCTCCTCTGCTGCCGTCTCCAAGCATGTGTAACTGAATAAAGTGGAGAAGAATCGCCTTGAGAGGAATACACAACGCAAAAATTTCTTATATTTTACAAAAAAAAAAAAAACATAAGCGACGTTCTGGAACCAACCTCGTCCACAACCACCAGGCCGACGTTGTCCAGTCGGTTTGTCTCGATTAGCGAGTTCACTAGGCTGTGGCCTTTCTCGATCGTGGCGATGTAAAGAGAGTTCTTGGTTCGTCTTTTTACCGGAGGGAACTTTCCTTTACTCCCAGCATACTCCTCAACCAAGAAGTCCAACTCAATACCAAAACTCGCCAAGCCTCGAACCTACAGGAAATAAAACGCTGCTTACTGGGGGTCGTTTCACGTACCACGTATCTGGATCCCAATGACTACTCGTACATATATTTCTAGTCAAAGGCATCACTGGTTAGTCATATGTTCATTTTCAACTTCCTGCATAGTTCCTAGTTTCCTGGTGTACGTTGCCAAATGTGGTCACAGCATTTTTTCCTTTTCTTAAAGTCAGGCTGAGTTTTGTAACATGCGGGAATGTTGTCCTTAGCCACATAAGAAATAAAATACAACCAGCAAGTCACATTTATCACTCTTTTTATACCACAGCAATTTTACCCAGCATTTTTTACGTGGCATTAAATTTTGGGGAATGTTCACAAAACAATTTAGCTCCTGTTATCACTTACATTAAAAAAAAAAAAAGAAAAGGCTATAAACAGTTGTGCCTTCAACAGCCTCTCTTTTTTCTCTCTCTTGCAGTTAACGAGACGAGAAATAAAATGGGGCTTGATATGTTACCATGAGACTGCCGAAACCTTTACCGTCCTGAAAACGTTCCAGTGTCGAGAAACCTAATCTTGCAGCATTTCTGATTCTTCCAAAGGGCTGACACTGGAGACTCCTTCCATGAACATTAAACAAATATCTCCTTACAGAAAACCTGCACTGTAGATTAATGACTATACAACGGTTTTACTCCGTTTATGTAGCGCCTCTGCTCGGAAATCCCTGTGATTCAGCTATAACTAGTGAAACAAGAATGGATTTGAACGCGTCCATGAACATAAACCTAGGATTTGCTTTGTAGCCAATCTACACCGCGAGTGCTCTTATTGTAGAAAATACATCAATGTCATCAAAATCAATCAGCACTTAAAACCTCAGAACACAAACCACTGACCCGATACATCCAAATGATATTTTTCAATGTACAAAACTTTTGCAGACGTTGACGGCTGTGCTCCAATTCGTGTTCTTCCACATGTACACTAGACTGGAATCATGCAGTGCACCATGAGAACACAGATGGTATGCTCATAACAGTCAAAAAGTTGCACATGTAACACTCCACACTTCTCACCCTCGAGTGTCACCATCTTGGCTACACAGCAGGGGTGGGGGTGGGGGGTGTTAATCGGGGGTTTCCACGAACACGTTTCGAAGCTACAGTGGTTAGAACCGCAGTGAGCACCGCACCATACAAATTTAAGTTTCAAGTTCTACTACACAAGTCTACACATTGTTGTATGATATGTTTGTTGCATTAATTGAGCAGTCTGTAATGATTCAGTACTATTAACAATAATTACAGACAACTGTTGCGGTTGTCGTTTCCGGTAAGCGTAAAACTTGACCATGTTTGATTTAAGACAACACCACTGTGTCAAAATGCTCAAATTCATAAAATACTCAAGTAAGTATACCTTGTGCACAGTGCACTACATGGAAGTGTATTAATGGAAGTATTTGGATTGAGACACAGCACATGTATGTATTAGTTTGTCGTCTTCGTCTTCTACTGTTTAATCCTGTTCAGAGTCGCGAGGGGGAAGCTGGAGCCGATCCCAGCTGACTTCGGGTGAGAGGCAGGGTACACCTTGGGCAGGTCACCAATCCACTGCAGGGCTGACATACAGAAAGAAACAACCATTCACACTCACATTCACACTTTAGAGTCGCCAATTAGCCTAATCTCCTCTGTGCATGTCTTTAAACTGTGGGAGGAAACCGGAGTACCCGGAGGAAACCCACGTGGACACGTGGAGAACATGCAAACTCCACACAGGTCGACCCCAGGGATCAAACCCAGGACCTACTTGCTGTGAGACAACAGCACTAAGCCATCGTGCTGCCCTGTTTTTGGTGTTTAACGAATTAAATGTATATCTTAATCTCAACAAAGCAACGACGTGATTTAAACCCCAATAATCCTTATTAAAGAATTCTAAAAAAAATTTGTGTCAGATATTGAACCCATCAACTATTAAAAATGAACTAACTACTTAAAGCACTAGAAAAACAGATGAGATTTTTTCCTACTGCGGAACGATAGAACGCCGGTTCGTTTACCTTTTCTTGCACCAGGGACACATATGGTAATATCAGCAGAGCGTCTTTCTTTCTACAGAGAATCTCTTTAAAAATGAGAATCTCGGCCACCAACGTCTTCCCTCCGCTCGTCGGGAGAGAGTAGATCAGGTTCTCTCTGTGGAGAACCGAGTCCAGATTCAGACACGCCTTCTGCCACTCTGAAACACAGACAGACTCCATGAGGTTCATGGATTGCAGCAGGACTGTGTACAATGTACATGTTACACAAGCAGAAGTGAAAATATTGTGGAAATTATTGAAAAATTCCAAAATAACTTTAAAGCCTTAATTTCTACATGGGGTATGGTGTAATTCTAAATGAAATGCAGAAAAAAAAAGAAGAAAAACAAAGTAAGTTAATTGTAGAAAAAGAAAATATCAAACCGGGATGTGTGGGCGGAGCTAGAAATAGTGTACACATTCCTGATTGGTCAACAGAAAGGCCTTGAACAAGGTCTTCCAAGCTTTCTATCCTCTGTTTCTTGACATGCTTTAGGATTAACCCTAACACAAGTAATGTGTTTTTCAGTTTCGTGGTTTGCTTTGGGAAGGTTTTCTCATCACTGATATTTTATGGAATTTCTTCTCAGTGATCCATATGATATCTGCTTGATTTAGGTTGCACGCAAAGCACCTAAGGCCATTTGAGATTCCACTGCTGAAAATGTGCGACTCTTTTCCATTGCACGCAAATTAGTTTCACTTTCACAAATGAATAAAAGTACTGGCGCCCTTCCGGTTTAGGTTTCTCACAGCCCAGCCATTTAAAAACACCTCCCGGTTTCCCATATTCAGTATTTCTCCCTGTGAGGGATATAGGGCTATGTACATCAGCGTCACATATTATATTAAAACAATAAGCTATGTATTATTGTACTACTTGTGTCTGACAGAAGTCACCACATGAAAACTCTAGAGAAAAATCCTCTTTTTGTAGTCATGTATGTTATTATTGTCATCACAGTCTGCAGTGACTCTGAAGTAGTTCATGTTTGTATGCAGTATGTTGTTAAAAACAACAGCAGCAATAAACCAAGAGTCTGCATCATTAAATGCTTTTAAAAACACATGAGGTAAAATAGGAGAAGAAATTCACTGAGTGAGGTTCAGATTTCAACAAATATATAGAAGAGGCTGTGAATTAATCACCATACAAGTCCTCTATCCTCTTCAGTCTCATGATTAAATCCTTAACTTTGGATGGAAGCCCAAAGAAAGGACCCAGGTCTCCTTCGGAGGGTGCAGACTTGATGGTCTGCACGGCAGCGTTGATTTCTTCGCTCACTGCTGCCTCTTTCTGCAGAACTGTCTTTGACATTGTGTTGGAAGAAGCTGCGTTTCCCAGCATGGCCCTTTTCAGCTTGTCGGTCATGCTTTTCCTGGCCTTGCTGGCTGCTTTATTCTGATCATCACAGACAGACTGCTTCGAACGTCTCACATCAGGAGTAGACGTGTTCCCAGTTCCTCCTGTGTGGGTGGGAAGCAATTTATTTTGCATGTCTTGCTGAAACGCGAGCTGAGAACTCGGTAAATCCCTCAGTGATGCGTCATGGAAATCGTCCGTGAAGTCTGCGAGATGATCGACAGTGCTTTTGGTGGTTTGTGGTGTTTGGTCTTGTTCAAAATCTTCCAGCTTGGTGAGGAAGGAGGTGTCAGCGATGATGCTGTCGTAGCCATCAAAGAGATCCTCGCTGTCACTGCAGCACTGGAAAATGATCAGAGACCAAAAGGGGAAAAAAAGAAAATAATGAAGATATACTGCAAATGTGTGCGCAGCACTGCATTAAAATAAACATTAAACATAACTATAAATGATTTTAAATGGGTCTTTAAAGCAAGGGGCTTAAAATTATACACCTAAAAGGTGGCACTGGACACCGTGGACATTTTTATAAAGTAATATACAATTGCTGTCTCTATACTCATACAATGTCAACAATAAATGTCAGAACTCCGCTTAGTTCATCAGTAAGAGTCGACTCCCCACTCTGCATTACTAAAGTCGATTCTTGAGAGTCGACTCCCCACTCTGCATTACCAAAGTCGACTCTTGAGAGTCGACTCCCTACTCGGCATTACTAAAATCGATTCGTGACAGTCAACTCCCTAATCTGCATTACTAAAGTCGATTCGTGAGAGTCGATTCTGTGCTCTGCATTACTAAAGTCGACGCATGAGAGTCGACTCCCTACTCTGGATTAATACCTCGATTCTTGAGAGTCGACTCCCTACTCTGCGTACTCTTGAGAACGATGATTCAGTTCACAGCATTGCCACAGAGCTGCTGTTTGCCCATTCAGTAAAATCCTTACCATTTCCCCATCTTGGCTTGGATTGTGGATGAAATGTTATGCTGGAGGAGTGAAAATGAACACACAATAAATGGGTTACCTGCTCTGTGCCGGTGTGCTGATCATCTATGTTTCTGTCTTCAGCTGTTGTTGTGCCTTTCTCAGCGCTGAGCCGCTTCTTAGCCGGAGTTAAATCACTCCTCATTGTACATCTGTTTCTCTTTTTCGACCAAGAGCTGCGTTTTACAACTATTTCACCCTGGATTTCTGCGTCTCTGCTCATATCTGTCCCGTTATCACACAGCTGGCTAACTTCAGGCTAATTCAGCTATCTGTCCTGCAGCCGCTCCATGACTCACAGGCTTCATCCATTTTCAGTCACAGAGAATATAAATATTTATGACCGAGCCCCATTCCTTAGTTGGTGATAACTCAGCCCATGAATGAGCTATAATGACCCGTTGCTACAACAACAAACTAAGCTGTCAGCGACATGTTGGTGCTTAGGGCAGAACCATTTCAAAAGGTTGGTTCAGGACACCAACCAATCCCGAGTAAGAATATGCAACACGTGACCGGAAGGGAATCGCTATAGCGTTACGTCACGCGTCAGCCATATTGGAAAGGGTCAGATTTGATTGCAAACTAATGCAAACCTGTTGAGAGGTGTGATCTGCACTGATAAAATGAAATAAAACCCACTTTATCTTACTGCAATTCACATTTGCTTTATCCTAGACTTTATAAATATCTGCATACCGATCAAAATGTGAACAAAATTTTAAATATGAATGATATGAATATGAATGGTTGATATTCTGATTCAGCCGAACTCCTGGAAAATGCTAGACATGGTTTAGAAACCTTAGTTTGGCTTAATCCCAACAAAGCAAGAATCAAGGGGATTATTGTTGACCCACAGATGTGGAGGGAACGGGCACAGCTCTCTGCATAAGTGAGATAGAGGTGTAGAGGTTGAACACCTCCAAATCCCTCTGTGTTCACATCAGTGAATGTCTCACCTGGTCTCTCAGTGCAACTTTGATGAAAAAGTCTCAGCAATATCCATACTTCATGAGAAGGCTAAATGAAATTTATAGCAACTTCTACAGTACTCCATCGAGAGCATTCTCACAAGCAGTATCATGGCCTGGTTTGGAAACTGCTATCCTAAGAAATTCAAGGCTCTTAGGCATGTGGTTAGAACTGTTTAAACCACTGCAGAGGCAGCTTTCCCATCACTAAAAGAAATTCATATGGAGAGTTACCAACACAATCCAAGTACACTCCACCCATCAGCTATTTTTGTACAATTTCTTCCCAGAAACTTCCTTCTAGTTGCTCTGCCATCGTAGCCAAGTTGATGGAGATACTTCACAGAAGTCCTCCGACTCACTTGGGGTTGCTCTGCAACATCAGAGCCCCCCCAAACAACAACTTGCTCGACAGTTTGAAGACACCTATCAGAGGGTCCAGGTCGACCTGAGCGGGATGCTGTTGATTCCTTTCCTTCGCTTTTGAATTGTACAATCACTCTGTTGACTGTAACCTGAGGAATCCCAAGGTTTTGTCCAATCATACGCTGGCTACGTCCACCCTCAGACTGACCCACAATATGCCCTCTTTGTAAATCACACAACTCTTTTACTTCTGGTGTTCGCTGCATGGCTAGTTGCTCTAAACAATTAATATCCTGTAATCTGAAATGAAAAATAATAATATATTAACAAATTTGAAGCACCACGTGGTCTCCACATAGCTAAAACCTAATGAGGGGTGTCTGTTCACTTTTGAGATGTCTGTGTAATCCTTTGTTTGTCGTTAACTGAGGTTACACTTAACACTAGGGGGCAGTAGGTCAAAATAACGCCACGCGTCTTTATCGTGTTTACAGAAGAGGAAGAAGTGTCATGGCGCCTCACTGATCCAGAGCTGACGAGATGTTCGCCCTTTTAAATTATCGCGTGTTTCAGGCAGCTCTGTCAAAACATGGGATCTTACCCAACATTTCAGGTATCACATGTGATATTTAGGACACTTTGGTGCTTGAAAAGAGGCTTTTTATTCGTCTTATAGCGACCCGTTTGTCTGGCTCGCTGTGTTGTGTGGGGGTTCGGGGCGGAGTTCTAAACGCCTCAGTA
>JAQLOM010000011.1:10245225-10257235 GCA_030068315.1 Chrysichthys thysi | reverse complement strand
TGTGTGTGTGTGTGTGTGTGTGTGTGTGTGTGTGTGTGTGTGTGTGTGTGTGTGTGTGTGTGTGTGTGTTTAAAAATGGAAATGTGTTTATATGAAATAAGTCTATATAGAGGCCATAAGTAAAACATTATTTCTTGACGGCCATGTGTTTGTAATACACTACATTAACCACATTATTAAAATGTGACTCTAAATTTATTTTCTTTTAAAGAAAAACAAAAGAAAGAAAGAAAGAAAGGCAATGCCACACCCACCTCTACAACCTCAATGCGTGGCAATAGTCTGAGATTATCAGCAGCTACTGGCCTTGTGGGACGATGTTTTTTATCCCGTGCTAGAAAAACCCGTGTGCGGTGCTGTTATCATGTTATAGTAAAATAATGAGTGACAGGGAGTTTCCCTAAGCACCCAAAGCGTATTATTTTCTATACCAGCATGTCTACAAATGTTTTATTCCCATTACTCCCATTAAACCACCGGGATTTAATTTATTAAGGAACATGTTATCCTTTTTATCCTTTTAAAATGACTTTCAATTTCATGAACACAGGTGTATATCATTTTACACACACACACACACACACACACACACACACACACACACACACAGAGAGAGGGAGAGAGAAAGCTTGCTGTAAATGAAATAATGAGAGCGACTCAGTGATATCAGAGGCAACGATTTATTGCACTTGCAGCCACATTTCGCTTTTTCACATTTAATTCTCTTTCATTCATAAATATAGTGCAGGGGTTTGCTTTCAAAGCAGTTATAGCTTATTCTATATGCAAGTTATCATTGCATTGCAATTTGGATTCAACGCCATCGTCAGAGAGCTGAGGCTTTTGTATACGAGCAGGTTTTTGTATTGCCTGAGAAGTTTACTTCTTTTCTTTGGGCTTTTCTGCTTCCCCTTTCGGCTTTACCTGCTCTTGCTTTCCCTCAGCTTTCGCTCCATCACCTTCATCTTTTGCTTTTGGTTTTTCTGTTTCTTTGGGTTTGGCTTTCTCAGGCTCCTCTTTGACCTTTTCTTTAGCTGGTTCAGGTTTTGTCTCAGGCTTCTCCTTAACTGGCTCGGCTTCCTTACCATCATCCTTCTTCTCCTCTTTTCCTGAGTCTGTCTCAGGCTCGACCTTCTCGTCCACTTTTTCGTCGCCTTCCTCGGCCCCTTTTTCCTCTCCGTCTTTCTCGCCAGCCTCCTCCGCCTGCGCAGCTTCTTCTCCTCCTTCTCCCTCCTGCTCCTCACCCTCTTTAGCTTCCTCTTCACCTTCCTCCTTTTCTTCCTCCTCTGCGGCCTCCTCTTCTTCCTCTGTAAAACAGCCTTTATATATTAACAGATATTGCCCTCAGTAGGATAAACGTCTAAAATGGGATAATAACTCACCCTCTTGTTTCACCCCTTCTTCCTCTTTCTCTCCCTCCTCCTCCTCCTCTTCCCCTTCTTCCTTCTCCTCCTTTTCTTCTTCTTCTCCTCCTTCATCCTTCTTCTCCTCTTCCTCTTCCTCTTCCTTTTCTTCTTCCTCCTCCTCTTCCTCCTCCTCCTTAGATGGTTCTGCAGAGAGGGTGGAGCTCATCAGGCGAGAGCTGAGCAGAAAGGGGGCGGCCGAGGTCACAGTGGACTGGACAGAAAAGACGGGGCGGGAGTAGGAATGAGCCATTGTGAAGGAACTGGCCAAACCTCCGGCCATGCCAGCGCTGAGGCGGGATTCCTCACCCTCCAAGAGCTTCCTGTTATGAGGGAGCATCACGAGAAAAAGCCGTCAGTTTTCTCATCAGACGTAAAACATACATTTTCCGGTCTGTTGTGTTTCCTACCTGTATGCAGCTATTTCAATATCGAGGGCCATCTTGACATTGAGGAGATCCTGGTACTCTTTAAGGTACCTGGCCATTTCACCTTTAGTGGCCCTTAGTTCATTTTCAAGGTCACCGATTGTGTCCTATAGGGCATGTAAAGGCCAAATTAGCATAATAATGTGACCTGTTATGACGACGTAATGATCACGTTGCTATAAGGTTCTAAAATTGCATCTGAAATTTTACAGACTTACCTGCATGTCAGTGATTTCTGCACTCTGCTTGTCCTCCACTTCCCTCAGCTGTTTCTCCAGTGAGTCATTAAGACTCTTGCAGGCATCTATCTCCAGGATGCGTGCCTGCAGCTGTCGACGGAACTCGCCTGCTTCGTCTTTGGATGTCCTCACAGCGCTGGTGTGGTGGGCCACGGTCTCCGTTAGATGCCCCACTTTCCCACGGAACCAATCTTCCGCAGCCTGCATATTGCGTGCCGCCAGCCTTTCATATTGTGCCCGGATGTCTCGCAGAGCACTGGACAGGTCTGGTTTGGCTGTCTCGGTTTCGACAGCTATCTGCGCACCATACTGGAGCTGCGCTTGCAGCTCAGAGATCTCACCCTCATGGAGCTTTTTCAGGAAGGCCAGCTCATCCAGAAGGACACCTACTCTCTTCTCCAGTTCCACCTGGGCAAGAGCTTGCTCGTCGGCCTCTTTGCGTGCATCCACGAGCCTGGCCTCGGAGTTCTCACGCTCCAGTGCCTCCTCATCGTACTGCCTCTGCAGGGCCCTCAGCATTTCTTCCAAGTGCTCCCTCCTGCTCAGTGCAGCCTGCTTCTCCAGCTCAGCCTCATCCACTGCGGTCCGGAGAGCACGGGCTTCCTGCTCATACAGGGCACGCAGGCAGGATGGCTCACTGTGCCTCTGCCTCAGCAAAAGGAGCTCAGCCTCAAGGGCTCGGTTCTGCTGCTCGAGCTCATGGACACGCTCAATGAAGCCAGCAAAGCGATCATTGAGCTCCTGGAGCTGGGCCTTCTCCTGAGTGCGTACCGCTCGGAGCTCGGAGCTCACCTGCGCTGCCTGGCTCAGGTCCAGCTCTAGCGGGTGGGCAGCGCTGCTCAGCAGGAAGGAGGAGGAGGTGGAGACGCGTCCTGGGGAGCTGTACTGCACCCGAGCCGAGGAGAGGGGAGATGAGTGGCTGGAGTACACAGTACGGGAGCGGGTCCGCGTCGCCACACGTGGTGGTGCACTCTCCACATACCAGCGTTTGTATGAGGAGGTGTAGTAGGGATCAAAACCGATGCCACTCATGGCTTCAGGGACTATCTGCTCTGTCTCTTTCTTCCTCTCACAGCTAGCAGACTGAGAGACTGCTGTCTCTGCTGCAGTCCCAACTGCTTATATACCCAGGAAGACCAAGTCTGACGCAAGCGCTTTTCTGAACTCTGACTATGCAGAATCGACTGAAGGAGAAAGGGGGTGGAACAGAGCAAGCGAGAGAGAGGAAGAGAGAGAGGGAAAGGGAGGGGAGAGAAAGAGAGCGTGAGGAAATGAAAGCACTACGGAAAAGAACAGATAGTGCAAGAGAGTACACGATTGAGAGAGTTATTAGTTATTTTTATTATTGTTGTTGCTGTTTATTGCATAAATGTGTATTGCCTGGATAGCACTTTTTCATTTCCAATTGAAGTTAACTTAAACTAAATGACCAAAAGCGTGTGGATATTTGACCATTGCACCCAAATGTGCTTGTTGAGCATCGCATTTCAGATTAAGTCCCGCACTGCTGTTATAATAAACCTCCACTCTAATTTGAAGGGCTTTCCTCTAAATTTTGGAGCATGGATGTGGATATTTGTGCTTATTTAACCTGTTTACTAGTTGGAGGTTGGGAACTTATGCTGGGCAAGAAGGCCTGACACAAAGTCAGCATGCCAGTTCATCCCCATTGGCGTCCATTGGGGTTGAGGTCAGGGCTCTGTGCAGACCACTTGATTTCTTCCACACCAACATTGACAAGCCATGTCTTCATGTGTTATTCACAGGGTCATCAGGTTTGGGCTAGTTCCCTTAGTTCCAGTTAGGGGAAGTTGTATGCTTCGGCTTCCAAAGATATTCAAGTTGTACGCTTCCAGCGTTGTGGCAATAATTCGTGTAATATCCACATATGGATGAGATGGTCAGGTGTCCACATACTCATCATGGAAGCCAAAAAATAGCTCTTTTTTAGTATAAACAATAATAAATCGATAATTGCTTGAGAACAAACATAGTATTTCATTTATTTTGAATGCTCTGTAGGGCTCTGAGCTTCCTGAAGGGGCAGGGGGTACCTCAGGGGGCTAAGATGGTGGACTACTGATCGGAAGGTTGGGAGTTCAAATCCAAGCCCTACCAAGCTGCCACTGCTGGGCCTTTGAGCAAGGTCCTTAACCTCAAAATGCTCAGTTGTACAGATGAGATAAAAATGTAAGTCAGTCTGGATAAGGGCGTCTGCCAAATGACTGTAATGTAATGTACTACTTCGAACCTGTCTTTGACAGGCGGTTAGTTAAATCCAGACCTTTAGAGGGTCCCTCGGAGAAACAAATTGACAAAATCGTAAGGGTTCTACAGCTAATCTTTTCTGGATATTGTTTGGTCATGTTGTTTTATTCTTTTCAGCCACTTTTATCAGACCTTCTCAGATGTCATTTGCTGAAATTCAAACTCTTTTATGACTATCATTAAGGTCTGTTTTTCCTTTAATTGTGAAATGATGCGTATTACCTGTGAAGTCAGTTATCCACTGCTCCGTATTGTTAAGTGTGTTATATTTCTGTAATCAGATTTAATGATAAACTGTACTTGGTGCCAAATCTCTACCCAGCCTGAAAGTTCTGTGTATACAGAATTTAGCACAGTCACTGGACTGTGAGATTCTCCTAACGTGACACGTGCCTGCCCCTGCTGGTTCTCCTGAGTACAGCATGCAAACAATTCAACAGGGAATTAACCAGAGATGGAGATGCAGTCTGACATACCAGCATGCAGCCTGCTTTTAACTTTCTGCTGCGCTACATAGTTAGCCCTAGACACCTGTCTAATAATTATCATGTCACACTCAGGTCCTTTAAAAAAGAAGTGATGTACTTGTTGATTCACTTCCTCTCTCACTGGAGAATCATGAGGTGCTCTTCTGAGGCCCACAAGCCCCTATCATCATGATTCCTACACACTGCTTTGTCCTTGGCATCCTTTACCTACAGTTCAGGTTATATGTATCCTATAGGTCACTGCTATTCCTATCATTTAACCATTCGTTTATATTCCTTAGAAGAAGAATCCTGAATTGGTATATGAAATATTATATCTATATAATATTGCTGTGGATTGTCTTGCACTTGAGGCTCCATTGGTGATTAGCTGAAGCCCAACAGACTATTCTTAAACCCCAGTGAACTGGTGATCTCCAACTGAACTGAGCACATAACACATAATGGAGATGTGGGTTGTTATAATGGCACTATCTGTCACCCAGATGAGGATGGGTTCCCTTTGGAGTCTGGTTCCTCTCAAGGTTTCTTCCTCTTGTCGTCTCAGGGAGTTTTACCTTGCCACCGTCGCCACAGGCTGCTCATTGGGGATAGGGATATATATATATATATACACACAGTATATATGCACTTGTGGATATGTTTATTGATTAATAAGTCTTTAATTGGACATGCTGTATTGTAAAGCTGCTTTGCGACAATGTCTGTTGTTAAAAGTGCGATACAAATGAAGTTGAATTGAAATATTACCACACTGCCAGTTTCCTACTACATACACTCAGCATCCCCAGGGTTATCTTTTGGATTGCTGGATATTGCTGCTCTTCATGACATTGCAGACAACAATAATTTTATCAAGCTGAAGGTCTTTCGATGCTTTTACTTATGAGGAGACCAGACCAACAGATGAAACCGATAAAACAGAACACACCCTGATATATACTTCTATAACAGACACATGTGCTTTCCATATTTTTTAAAACTACCAGCCATTGTCGTGTACCGTATCCCAGCATTTCAGTTACATGGGTTTTTGTGTTGCAGATATCCCATTTGGGACTGAATTTCTGGCTTCACTGAACAATGTGAACATAACTCGAAGTGAAAGATGGCTAAAATTACTCACCCTGCTTTGGAGGGGAATAAAATGTGCAGTGTCAAAGGCAAAAACATGACTGGGATCCTAATGCAATTTCCCCCAATCTGACCTGGGTTAACCTGGCAGAAAGCATAAAAAAAAAAGATAAAACTTACTAGATATCTTTCTCGTACACAACCACTCTGCTTGTTCTGGAGCGCCTAAAAGCATTTAAGAGCACTGAATAGAGGCCCATGGGCCATGATGGGTCTATTTGCTGAGCCTTTGGCTCCCCCTAAGGTTTCTGTCTCCTTAGTTTAGTGGGTGTGGTCATGCGGGCTACAGTGGGCAGCTGCCAGCATTGAAATCAGCTTTTCCTGAGCAACTATGGCACCAGTACTGCAATGTCGCCAATTTTCCCACCCCATATCTGAAAACCTGAACAGGCCCCTGCTCACTCTCTATCTTTCTCCTCTGTAGTGTATATACTGTATTTTGTGGGTGTACATATGAATGAATTTCAGAGAAAAGATGGAATTTGAGGTCTTCTAAAGGATCTGCATTGTCTCATATTCTTAATCAATAAGTAGCTTTTTTTAACTTTTTTTTTTTTTTTCTTGCTAATGCACTGATTCTGCCCATTCTTGCTTACTGTCCTGATTTTCTAACATTGCACATTGCACTGGCTTGGTATTTGTATTTGTATTTTTTCACAATAAGTGTAAAACTCTGTATTTTTTTATAGAATATTATTCTTTACTAAATACTTAAATATACTATGCTATTAAACGTTTTGTAATAGTGGATTGTACTCGTCAGGTTAGTTAATTCTGCAGAATCTCTCAGGGCCTTTTAAAACAGTACAGTTGATTTTACACAGACGTCTGATGAAACCCTGTCTAACTCTGATATTTGCACTTTTATTCCACAGCTCTCAGTTTAAAAGTCATGTTGCTATTTTGAATCTATAGGTAACCTTTGCCCTTAGAGCCAGCACACGAACACCCACCTTTAAAAGCCCCGATTTGACTAGCTGAGCCTGGCTGTCTGTCCAGAGGTCGAGCGGTTTCCATTGGTTCAGGGCAGGAGCTTTTGGGAGTCCACACAGCTTCACATTCCACCATGCTATAAAAAGAGCAAAGCTTATACAGTCAGGGCTCCCAAGCTCACTGTCACAGTGTGTCTGAGTGTGTGCACGCAACAGCAAGGAAGGCTGTGTCTCTCAAGGGTTTGGTCAACCTCATATCCAAAACACACTTACCATGACTGCTGTCCATCGTCTGGTCATTGTGCGGCATGGAGAGAGCAGCTGGAACCAGGAGAACCGCTTCTGTGGCTGGTTTGACGCAGATCTCAGCGAGAAGGGAGTGGAGGAGGCCAAGCGTGGGGCTCAAGCCGTCAAGGATGCAGGCATTAAGTTTGACGTGTGCTATACCTCCGTGCTGAAGCGTGCCATCAAGACCTTGTGGACCATCATGGAGGGTACAGACCAGATGTGGCTGCCCGTGGTGAGAACTTGGCGCCTAAACGAGCGTCACTACGGTGGATTGACCGGCCTGAACAAGGCAGAGACAGCAGCCAAACATGGAGAGGAGCAGGTGAAGATCTGGAGACGCTCGTTCGACATCCCTCCTCCACCCATGGATAAAGACCATCCCTACCACAAGATCATCAGTGAGGTGGGACACTGATTCTGAAAAAATTGTAATTCCTAGCCCCCGAAGTAGCAAATGAGACATGGAATGCGGAAATTGCTTAACATAGTTATACATTTGTATACAAAATTTTTTAGACCAGTCTCAGGAATGCATCATGCATCTTTATCCAATGTTGGTTCATCTTCTACCACCAGTCTAGGCGCTATAAGGGTCTGAAGCAGGGCGAGCTGCCTACCTGTGAGAGTCTAAAGGACACCATCGCACGTGCCCTGCCCTTCTGGAATGAGGTCATTGTGCCCGAGATCAAAGCCGGCAAGAACGTCCTCATTGCGGCCCACGGAAACAGTCTGCGTGGTATTGTCAAGCACTTAGAGGGTGAGAGTACACACGATATTCCTCTGAACATACACATGCACATAGGACAGGCTGCAAGTTTGACCACGAGGCTTTCACATTCCCGGATGATCCTACATCTAATAATAGTCCCTGCTCACACACAGAGGAAAAGGCCACAAGCTAGATTCTTGTTACAGCTGCGACCTTTCTGCAGAAAGGTCTTACATTCTCCCTGAGCTAAACTTCTCTGAGCCGTTCCTGCGGGAAAGATGGGGTCAGGGATGGTCAGGAGCAGGGTTGGGAGAGTTGCTTTAAAAATGTCATCTGATACATTTACTAATTACCTATTAAACAAGGTAGTCAGTAATCTAATGGAACTGTCATAATGTGAAAGTATTGTAACGCAATTACTTTCCTTTTCTATTGGACTACCTCACGAGCAAACAAGAAGAAGATGTCAGCATTTTCACTGCTGGAAGGCATAACTTGCACTGCACTGTGATTTAAAATACATTTTAAACTAAAGACAAAAAATTCCACCCAGTTGTATTACAGTATGTATGGTAAGAATATACACTCGTTTATCAGCACTACTGGGTTGAACAACAAGGCTAGGCTAGTTTAATTTCTTATAAGCAACTTGTTTCAAATAGCTTTGCTACTTGCTGCCTCAATTGAAATCTCTTGGTAGGGATGGTTCAAGCAGGGACATTCCCATTCCCACAAACGAATGATAATATTTCTCACATTAACCCTCTCCAGGCAGGCGTTGCTGATTTGCAAGTTAAAACTGTTCACTAAAACTGTTACTAAAACTTAATTTGAGCCTGAAAGGGTTAAAAACACAAGTTAGGTATGTCGTGAGGCCAGCAGAGATAGGTATACTGAGAAAAGCTTCCTTACTGTAGAGTACATTGTACTGTTTTTTGTTTTGTTTTTTCATTTAAATGTATTTTTAATAACTGACATTCAGCGAGCCACAGCGTGCTTCATAACTCAGTTTGACTGTATCGCTAATGCTACATAACAAGTTAGCATATTTACTACATTGCTATTCCATGAATTACCCTGTTTACTTTAATCCAAATAATGAGTTATACTTTAGAGTTCCTTTCTCTAAAGCTAGATCCTGAGCTATCCTGTTCACTGTAATGCTTGTTTGTGATTAGCCAGTTTGCTCTAATGACAGATAACAAGCTAGTTTATTTGCTTTAGTGCTAATTCATGAATTAGCCCATTTACCGTCACGTTAGTTCGTGAATAAGTTTGTTTACTATAATATCAGTTACAATGCTAGTTTGTCCTCCGCTTGTATCATAAGTTAGCCTGTATACTATGCTAGGAGAAAATGTAACTTAGGGAGATGGAAATAACAGGGTCACTGTAAAATAGAAGCAGAAGAAGAGTTCTGCCTCGGTTAAGTTACTTTAGAGATAGTAAACAACTGCTTGATACTGTTACAACTGACTCATCTGTTCAAAGAAACTGTTTCTTTTTCCTCCGTTGGCATGAGGAACCAAATATACGCACTCATTTAGATCAGAGGTCACCTTTAGTCCTTTTTACGTTACTTTTTCCTCTTCTGGTCTCCAGGCATGTCTGATGCTGCCATCATGGAGCTCAACTTGCCCACTGGAATTCCCATTGTCTACGAGCTGGACAAGGACCTGAAGCCTGTGAAGCCTATGCAGTTCCTCGGGGATGAGGAGACTGTGCGCAAGGCCATGGAGGCTGTGGCTGCTCAGGGCAAGGTGAAGAAGTAAGACGAGACAAGAATACAAAGACTGAACCTACTCAAGCCTTCCCCTTCTCACCCTGTACCGCTCATCTTGGGCGACTCCATCATCTGAAGGCCTTTCCATCATCAGAGCACACGGAGACCCCTTTTCCACCAAACATGGTATTAGTTCTCGTTGGGTTCATCAGGAAACCTTTTTAAAAGGTTTCCAAATGTGCCACATTGTAAACAAAAAAAATAAATAAATAAAAATGACAATATCTATTGAGGGTTTTAGAGCTTGCATATGCAGCTTTGAGAACACCATCCAAATTTTCCATCACCATCAATTTTGTTCAATATGCAATCAAGAGAGGCGGCATGTCGGCATTGTAGCTTCTGTTTAGATTGCATTCATGTCTTATTTTAATGGTAGACATTTTAATATCTCGATCAACTGCTGTCTAACCTGGGTTCCAGACCAGCTGGATTTTGACCAACCAAGACTCTTTTTTTGCAGTGGCAAAGCACTAAATGGTGTTAAAGATGCAGAACCTGCACCTTGTTAGTGGAAAAGGGTTGTGAAAAAAAACGTAGTCAAAACCAGGCCACATGACAGATGTGCCTGTCCTCCTGTATTGTGTATAAATAAATAAAAAAAACAACTTTGCCATCCCCATAAAGCACTTCTGATTCACAAAGCCCTCATGTTGGAGTTGCTCCCACTTTAACAAAATAAATCCATCGCCATTTTGTGTACTTTCTTGCTTGAGTCACTCCTCCCTCCTTGCTGCTCCCCATGGCGTGATTTCAGCAGAGCAACGCAGTGCAGTGTAAGCTAAGAGCTCCAAGCTTGGCATGGGGAGGTCACACGGTTCAGTCTGGCCGCCGTCCCATCCCACAATGCTGCAGTGTTGCTTCAGTTCGCCTGCACCTTTCCAACATAGACCATCCCAAATCCAAGCTGGCAGACGACCAACACCACAATTAGAGGTGATCAGGTTCTATAGTGACGACTCTTAAAGAGAACAGGTGTGTGTGTGTGTGTGTGTGTGTGTGTGTGTGTGTGTGTGTGTGTGTGTGTGTGTGTGTGTGTGCATTAGGTGTGTGTGTGTACCTCGTGTGTATATCTGTATGTAAGGTTTCTCTCATTGGAAATGGACAATGTTAAAACCAAGCCCTCTCACTGGGCACCAACCCAACTGCAGGATCACTTGAGGGCCTTTTTATATATTTGGCACGGATGATGATTTATAGTGCTGAATGACAGTTTCACAGAGCTAATAAAGGTTTACACACACTTTTATACTCACACACGAATCAACAGTATACAATAGTAAGACCTCATATATATCCATCTAAACAAAAATAATGCTCATAATCTTTATGCGGTCTAGCAGGTTAAATATGAACAGACGACTGAAAGGGTTGGCGAGCGCATCTATCAGAAGCACATACACTTACTAGACACCATATAGCAACACAGGAATATCGTATTAGGTATTTCCATTACCCCAGCACTGCCATCTGGTGCACATGTGGTGCTTTAGCCCAGAGTAGGCCTACACAAGTTCTCGGACCAGAGAGTTGGCAGTAGGGATGTAGTTCTCGAGACTGGTCTTGGTCTCTTGGACCGCTTTGGTCTCGGACTTGCCTTGGTCTCGGACAGTGGTCTCGGCGAATGGTGCAAAAACCCTAGGCACGCTGCTCCGCTTCCTCACAGATTAATATCATTATTTATTTCGCACCCCTCTTCATATTCAATCAATCACATGCATCTATTTTAAAAACATGTTACATTGTATACATTTTCTCAACCGTTATCCAGCCTTCACAGTCCAGACATTACAAACACAGCACACACATCACAATCGGCCGTGATTAACTTTGGCTTCGAGGAGCACAAAGATTAATTCTTTGAAGGAATATATCTGCAACAAAACCTCGAAAAAGAAGCTTTCTGCTGTATGCTGATTTTGTCACACTACTTCATGTACATTCACCGGGAATCTGGAGAGAAAGCACCGTGAGAGGTGAGCTCGTTCACTAGCTCTGCTTTTCTTGGCTTCAAACAATATGGGGAAAAACTCCCAAACCTAACCTGACTAAACCTAGACCTTGTAAGTATTACTGTAAAAATATTGTCTATGTGCACACATGGTACAATGGTGCTGTTCGGGGGAGATATTGAGATACACGCGCGCACACACACACACACACACCCTCACATGTGCTTGTAACCTGGCAGTGGTAGCTCAGGGGGTTAAGACGTTGGGCTACTGATCGGAAGGTTGGGAGTTCGAATCCAAGCACTGCTCAGCTACCACTGCTGGGTTCTTGAGCAAGGCCCTTAACCTGCAATTGCTCAGTTGTATAAATAAAATGAATGTAAGTC
>JAQLOM010000011.1:10176808-10187295 GCA_030068315.1 Chrysichthys thysi | reverse complement strand
TATATATATAAATAACGAGAATACAGAAGATCGTTTATGAAACATACTTAATTTACCTTTACTTAACTTTAGTTTTAAGTTAACTTTTCATTAAATCACCCTTTGTTATTTCTGTCCCTCCAGTTTTCCGCCATTCAAACTTCATTCAGATTAAAATATACTGTATATATATATATATATTTACATCCAGAAAATAAACGCATCCTGGCACGATCTCTTTAGCTTTGATGTTTTTGTTGGTAACATATCCAGTATTAACGACCAGAACAGAACCAATGTGCGCGTGAAGACGAGAACAGGGATGGCAGGAGGTGTGTGAGTGTGAGCATGCGCATATCTTAGAGCGCGTGTGTGTGTGCGTGCGTGCGTGCGTGTGTGTGTGTGAGTGTGAGTGTGTGAGTGTGTGTGTGTGCGCGCACGCGCGGCTGGAGAGAGCGAGAGAAAGCGTGAGTAATTCCATGCTTTGGCTCCCCGAGAGCCTGGAGATACTCTCACAGCAGTGGTCTGGACACACACACACACACAGATCGTAGACGTGTCGTCATTGCCACGGTGCCGCAACGCCTGCAGCTGATGATGATGATGAGGATGATGATGATGATGATGCTGTGAGAGCGTTGAAAAAGAAGAGGGGAAGCTACAACCTTGTAGGTACCGTACAACACACGCGCGCGCACTAACACTGTTAAAATGTGGAGGCGGCGAGCATGTGCTCGAATGTGCATGAGGTGCTAGCTAGCTGTTGCACTGCTAATATATGTGTGTGTGTGTGTGTGAGAGAGAGAGAGAAACAGAGATAAGAGAGAGATGCTGAGCTGTTAATGATGATGCGCCTGCCCCTCCTTAGCCTCTGGCACACACACACACACACACACACACACACACTGGTTCACACTGGTGTGTGTGTGTGTGTGTGTGCAAGAGAGAGAGAGAGAGAGAGAGAGAGAGAGAGAGGGATTTGCACTCATCATTGAGTTCAGGGTTCATTTTTCTCCAATGACTCGTTACTCACGATCTAAAATTACTACAAAAGACATAATCAACATTAAGAGGGTGAAGACACAGTTGCTCAAAAATGCCCAGCGGTTAAAGTAACAAGTAGCCGAGTAGATTTCAAAACCTCATTTTCAACCCTTTTTTGTGCTCGTTATTTCCCTGGCGGTGTACCTTTCACAGGTCCCTCCTGCTCCCATCACTAGAAGAGCGGCTCCACCCTAACGGACACCTGTGAGAAGTGCTTCTGCTGGAGCTGTTGGCTGAATGTGCACGGGATCCGAGCATGCACGGTGTTTGTGACTGCTTTTAATTATTACCTGGCTGGTTATAAAATATGTATGAAATATTAAAAATGCATTAAAGCTGCACGGGGGGCACTCTGCTGCAGTGGGGAGCGTTGTCGTCTCGCGGCTCCAGGGTCCCTGGGTCGATCCTGAGCTTAAGTTTAGCGTCTCCGTGGAGTCCTGCATGTTGGCCATGAGTCAGTGTGGGTTTCCTTGGGGTCCTCTGGTTTCCTCCATCTCCTAAAGACGTGCATAATAGGATTGGTCACTTTGACGGGGTTAAAGCGTTACAGTAGATGAAGGAATAATAGGGATGATTGGGATGTTCTGTATAAAACTGCAGATCTTCGGCAAAAATGCAGACGTGTCCTGTGAATGACAGAGAAAAGGAGTGAGAGAGAGAGAGATAGAGAGCAAGAGAAAGGGAGAAAGAGAGAGAGAGCTCATCTTATAGTATAGGTAATGTTTATACCTAGTTGAAATCACACCTGTTGTACAGGTGCTATTATAAAGATTGGCATACACTCTGTGTGTGTGTGTGTGTGTGCGCGCGCGTGTGTGTGTGTGTGTGTGTGCGCGTGTGTGCGTGTGTGTTTGTGTGTGTGTGTTTGTGTGTGGACTGTAGCCATGCTTCACAGTTACAGCAGTCTGTTCTCATGATGGCTCACCACCAGTGCGACTGACGAGTCTGAACTCAGTCCATTTACAAATGTTTGCTTGTAATTAAACGTCTTTTCAGGAATATAAGACACGTTTTTTTTCTCTCCAGCATCTGCTATGACTTATACATCAAAACAGTGTATAGCCTATGGTATATTCAATGCATTAGCGTCAAACAAAAAAAAAAAAAGAAGGGGGTTACAGTTAAAAAAAAATAAAGTGACACCACGCCTGAAGAATCTTTTGTTGGATTTTTTTTTGTGTTGTGGAATGATTATTCAGTTAATTGTGGCATAAACACAATTAGGGCTGCGACTTATAGCCATATATGTAACTGATTAATCAGCCAATTATGGGTTTGATTTATTGACTGATTGGGGAATGAAATGGGAAGGATAAGGTGGTCAATCATGAACATCTAATATGTCACATTATACAGTAATCCCCAGCTATCTCGCGTTCACATTTCGTGCCCCTGGCTACTCGCGGATTTTTATTTAGGATAGCTACATCATTTTTTTGTGGATTTCCCCGGGCCAGGTAGTCCTCAAGTTACGATGGAGATGTGTTCTGCCACACCCATTGTAAGTCAAAAAATATCGTAAGTCGAACCACTATGTTGAACCACTTAGCCTAGCTTGGGTATCGCAGCTTAGCTTAGCCTATCTTAGCCCAGGTTAGCCTAGCTTAGCCCAGGTTAGCCTAGCTTGGCCTAGCCTACCCAGGAGTTTTTTCCTGTAAAAGACCACACACAGGGTGGCACAGTGGCTAATTGGTTAGCACTGTCGCTTCATACGTCCCTGCGACCCTGAACAGGACTAAACGGCAGAAGACGAATAAAAAAGACCACACACACTCGCTGAAGACTTCATTTAAATCACATTTCTGTCAAAAGAGAGAGTTTGCCGAAGAGGTCTGCATTTAGTGGAGGCAGCAGCACTGTGTGTCTGAGCTCCGTTAAGCCGCGACACCCCGCTACACAAATACTGAGCTCCGGCTACAGACAGCCGCCGCTGAAACTGTTCCATTAATATTCACAAAAAAACCTGAGGTAATGCACTTTATAGTACACTGAGACACAAGTTAACTCCGTGGGTTGAATGGGGAGAGAATGAGGCATCGCGTGAAGTGTGTGATCTGGGCATCGTCCGCGTACTTCCGGGTGCCGGCTGTTTACTTCCGGGTGTCATTTGCGTACTTCTGGGTGTTGTCTACGGCATACACCGTTACGCTGGCCTGTCTTTGATGCCTTTATTTAAATATTTAAATATTTCCTAAATATTTTACTATTTTTATCGGATCACAATCGTCATCATAACTTCGAAAAGTCGGGCCATCGAAACTCTGTGAAGCACCCGTATTATAAAATATAAACATTAATTAAAATGGAGTAAAATATTAATAATATATAAAATACTGTATAGTGTTAATCATATTTACACAAGAGACAAAGAACAGAAAGTAGCGTTGTTGACGAAAACGCGCTGTGGGGATTCTGAAAAAAAAAAAAGTCTGGCCAATCAGAATGCCCTATTCATTTAACCTTGGTTGTCATTGGCTGCTAGTTCTGATGCGTACGGTTGGGGAGAAGCAACCAACATTCACCGACATCCCAGTTCTTCGCCCGTAGCAGTACTCAATGCTATAAATGTGATGTTTCTACAAATTCGACACAAAATTCACCTCGCTATATGCTCGCAAATGTTTCCCTTATGTGTTTAATTGTGTCTTGAAAGTGTTTAGAATGTGTGGGAGGGTCATTTCAGGCTTAAACTATTAAAAAAAAAGCATTTGGGGTGGTGTCCGTGTATCATGGATTTTTGTCTTTCATGGGAAGTTATGGAACGTAACCCCGACGAAACACGAGGGACTACTGGACAGAATATTTTACTCTATAGCTATGTATAGGCTACTGCTGGCTCAGGACGAGTGATATCACGCATAGACAGTTTTCACTGAGCTCTCTGCACAGGCAGGATAGTGACTGTGCATGCAACGTCCACAATGCGACTACCGTGAGGAGCATGTTATTTATAAGTTGGTAATTTTTCAAATTGTAATAGCAGTATCTTCTAACTTGGCACTTTTGACATGAAAAGTGGAAAAAAAACGACTGATGGACTCACGATATGTGTCTTTTGTTTGGTCCGTCAGAGTACGTAAAGCTCACGAAAGGCTACTTATCTGCTTTTGCAGTTACTTTAAACATTCATGCAACATTTTCGACTGAAATCGCAGTACAGCAAGTACCATGGACCCTATCAAGTGGCTAGCAACAACCTACCTGGCTAACATTAGCGATAACTCTTATGTTCATGATTACGTTCTCAAAAGAGCGATTAGTGTGGTCAGTGTTATAGTGTAAATTTAACCAAGCACTGGGTCTGTATATTAACTCATCTAAAGTTAATACTGCTATAAACTGATTTAAAAGTAGAGAAGGGGAACTTTACACTGTTCACGGTGTGTGCGGCCATGTTTATTTGACGTCGCTCCATAAATGGGGAAGGAACTGGTAGGTTGGAAAACTACTCTAAGTTGATGAGTTGAAATTTCAAGTCAAGGGGGTGGTTTTGGTGGTTTTTAGTTGTAGTTGTAGGTGGGAATTACAAGTTGCGATTTCACTCAGCAAAACGTGACATGAATGGGAGTGTGAATGTTTGTCTGTTTCTGTGTGTCGGCCCCGCGGTGGATTGGCGACCTGCCCAGGAGGTACCCCGCCTCTCGCCCGATGTCAGCTGGGATTGGCTCCAGCTTTCCCTCTGTGACCCTGAACAGGATTAAGCAGCAGAAGATGAGTGAGTTTAAAAGCCTTTTGTACCTAACATGAGTAAGAGATTTTATACAGTGGAACCTTGGATTGCGAATAACTTGGTCTATGAGTGTTTCGCAATACGAGCAAAAATGTTTTAATAGATTTTGACTTGGTTCCCGAGCGAGGTTTTGCAATACGAGTAGTATTCGTCTGCTGAGCCTCATGTGATCACAACTTTTCTCTCTCACTCACTGTAGGATTGTGGCTTCCGCGCTAGTAGATACTGTTAGTGTGTGTGTCACTCATCTGTTTAATGACAATGCAATGTCGCATTTCTGCGAAATCCTCAAAAGGAGGCAAAAGCAGCCATCAATGGATAGTTTCCTTGTTAAAGTCGCACGAGAAGGAAAAGATCCCAGTGAGCAACAGACTGCAGTGATTCTGTGAGCTGTAGTGAAAATAACACACAATAATTCTCCTCCTCTCTCCTGCTCTTTGTCATGGATCTGTGTGCGTGCGGCACACCCGTTTCGGACACTCCCAATAGCGGTGCATGCCGGAGGACTCACGCCATGTTCGCGCGTCACGTGGGTTACTACAGGTGTTCTGCATTAGGTCTAATTATATAGACTATAAAGAGACTGACTCATGAACGCTAAGTTGCGAATGATTAGCTTGCATTTCCCCGCGCTATCGCCAAGCCATGTTCTAGTCTTTACGTTGCTCATGTTTTGACACTTGTTTGTACTCCAGTTTCCGTGTTTTTGTTGTAGCCTTCGATATTCCTGTTTCTGACACGCTCTCGCATCCCTCACACCAGCCACGAGTCTTTTCAAAGCTAAAGTGTAGCTTATTTTGTTTTATGGATTTTTACTTTATATTTTGTATTACGGTAATCATTTTTTATATAAATATATCTGGGTTGTGGAACGAATTATCTGAGCTTTCATTATTTCTTATGGGGAAAACCGCTTTGATATACGAGTGCGTTGGATTATAAGCACGTCTCCGGAACGGATTATGCTCGTGATTCAAGGTTCCACTGTATAGACAAAATATAGAAATGTAGATTTGAAGATTTTATGCTTGTCACTTCTGGGAAAATGCTTAACATTTTTCATGACTCATCCTTTGCTCGTTTTGTGTTTGTCTAAAAAAAATAAATGCTCTGTAGATTGTATGTGATGGGGGCCTGTAGGGGCATGTAGCAGTTTGTTAGCGGTAAACAGGGTAGTGGGTGTATTTTTGGCTGTGTCTTCCCGCGTACTGTTATCTTTTCCAAGCATCATCTGGGTGAGGACAAAATGGTAGGAATTTATTCATGTGGAACTTCTGCAAGTTGGCAGCTCTTGTGACAGGCGGTTTTCAGAGGAATGTTTTTCCCGGCTAGGGGCCGTGCAATTTAGGAACGTCACTACCTGTGATGGACGCAACGAGAAAGCAATTTTGTACAAACGTCTTTGTGCGTTGCCAGGGCTTCTCCATCAGTAAGAGAACCTAATACTGTCTATCACTGAGATACATTACATGCTTCCTGATGATGACCCTGTGGCTTTCTGTCAAAAATGAAATTCATACATCATAATGTTACATAATGCAACACTTTAATGCAACAAAGATACGGGCGTATTGATTTTTTTTTCTAACCAGCTAAAACGTAGGGGCTGAATTTAACCCTTAGGAATAATGAATAATTTAATAAAACTTCTTGGTTGTTTTGTTTTAATCGAATTCGTTGAGTAGTTAAATGTGTAGTTGGCTGTGTGTTGGAACAGCTAGCATCATTGGCTTGTTCTTGGGCACCGTGGTGGTTGGTGTGATGATTTAGCAGCACAATTGCCAAGTGGAAAACCAACAGGCCGCCAGGCTTCAGAGTGTTTGTAGCATGGAGTAGGAGTTTGCTGGGATTATGTAGGATCCGCGCACATGCACCAAGAAGTTGAAGAAATCTGTCCGATCTGTTGACTCTTCAGCTGGAGGGTTCTGAGACTGAAGAAATAGTTTGGTGCCCGTGTGTTGCAGTTCTTTCCTGCCAGAGTGAAATGGCGTAAATTACATCCCTTAAGCAACATTTGGTGCTTAAGAAGTGAAAAAGACAACCTGAGGTCTGAATTTTCGATGCAATGCAGAATAACAATACAAACTGGGCATCCAGTTCAGCTGAAGGACAGTCTCCAGCAGGGATGAGGATGAAGGGATCAGCTAGTAAGCTGGAGATTCGAGTTCCTGCTACTTCTTATGGTCCTAAAAAACCCCCAAGCATGCTGAGCACTTTGGGACACTAACACAGAGCCACTGTACATGTTCAGATGTTTGGTAAAAAACAGGTCTATGGAAAAGAAAACATGCCAGAATTATAGAATATTCTCAAGGTTAACAGAGGGATCTTTTGATCATGATGAGCCTGATTATCTGCTAGTCGACTATGTCATTATTTATACCGCAGCGCTTTTGAATTCTGCATGTCGCTGTTTATTCTGTAGAAGGTGTTGATTCGTGTTGATGACTGCATCTCTGACAGTAGTTTCTATAGTAACTCCTTCTCAGGGACTTGTATGGTGGACAGTTCACATAAGCTGATTTAGAAAGATTTTTTTGGAAGAAAATCCTGCACATGTCTACTCCTGAGATACCAGTGGTTCTGACCCCCTCTGCTTTCTAGATCTGCGAGATCCATCATGATGTTCAGGCTTCCAGTTCTCACCACTTGAAATCCATTGGCTCGTGTAGACATTCCGGCTTCATATGAACTGCCTCAACATACACCTAGAAACTGTGAAGATGGCGTTGGACTGCTGTCGACTCGAGCAATCCGCCTACACATTTGCTTGAGACTTAAATTACAGTAAACACTCTGGGACTCACGCATATCTCGTCTTGAACGCCAATCTCCATCAGAAATCAGACTTCTTCTGAAACAGAAGAAACTTTATAAACCACTGAGGATTTTTCCAACACAGCTGCACTTTTTTTTTTTTTGACCATATAGCACATGGTTATAGAAGTGAGTTAGTTGTAATGGCACTATCTGGTGTCACCCAAATGAGCATGGGTTCCCTCTGAGGCTGGATCCTCTCAAGGTTTCTTCCTCTTGTTATCTCGGAGTTTTTTCCTTGCCATCCTCGCCACAGGCTTGCTTCCAGTTTATACCTGGAATTTATATCCTGTGCTTCCGTGAAGCTCCTTTGTCCATTGTTAAACGCGCTATACAGACACAGTTGAATCGAACTGATGGAAGGAGTCTCCAGTGTCAGCTGTAAATCCTCCAACAGAGTAAAGTCTACATAACAGGGGAGATTACATTTCTTCATGCGTGGTGATAATCCACTGGTTAGCGTTGTCATTTTCTGTGTGGAGTTTGCTTGTTATCCTAGTACCTGTGTGTACGTCCTTTGGGCACTCCGGTTTCCTCTCACAGTCTAAAGCCATGCAGATTAAGTCTAGTTTAAGATTAAGTCTAGCTTGCCTATAGGTGTGAATGTGAGAGAGCTGTTCTTCTCAGTGTTAGCCCTGACATAGATTGGTGACCTGTCCAGGTCAGGGTATTTCACCTCTCGACCTAAATCAACCTGGATTGCCTCCAGCTTCCCGGCGGAAAAGTGGTATAGATAATGGATGGTGGGATAATTCCTGCATAACATGAAAAGCTGCGCTTTCTCTCCCTCATCATCTTCACGTGTGAGAAAAAACAGTTGCTTTTAGCTACACACTGTAAGCGATAATAGGAACTTTTATAGTAAGAGTTATCTCTTTTCATGGATGTTCCACAACATTAAATGTACCTATAAGTGGATAAAAAAAATGACGATACCCTATTCTTTAATAGATTTAAAAAATTGTAATAGTGGTCAAATTCCTCCGGTGTGTAAGACACTTTGGGATGTACTGGTTATAGAAAAATAATCACAGCAGGAAGCACAGACATCCGAGACACTATACTTATTATACTTATACTTGATATATATTTAATTCTTCGTGAATATAATAAAATATGAACTCATATTATTGGGTACTTACACATTAGAACCCCTGTGGGCCATGTATAGGTTTGCAAGCTGATGGTACTGTTCTCTTTGCTTGAATTTATGACAAAGAACCTTTTTTAAGCCTTCACTTGGAGACTAATATAGTCATTACTTGCCATTATCCCATTAGCCTTTAGTGAATTAAACTGAAATATTTAGACTGTCACATAATACAATAACATTATACAGACACTGAGATACTGAGCTTTATGCCAGAGGAGGACGTTCTCCCTCTGCAGGGTCTTGGTTCCCCTTACGGTTCCTTTCTTTGCTCCATCTGAGGGGGAGTCTCCCCTTCTGATTTCACCCTAATTTTAGACACTGATGATGTTTGTAATGTTGCTTGCATGTTTTCTATATAGGTCCATTTTTAAATTTGGTCTCCCTCTTTTGCGACATTCCCTGCGTCCCTTCCGAAGCCAGAAGCGTGAGCGCTCTTGTTCCTGAAGGCCTCCTGGCAGCGTTTTGACACAGCCGAATAATAGTCATGAATAAATGATCAGTAATGGACAAGGGTGGAAAATGGAGTGGTTTTGCGAGTGCAGCTTTCCCAAAGCAGAGCTACAGCACGCCCACACTTTTATTTCTGGCATCGGCACAGTGTCTCAGTGTCGCAGAGACGGTAAGCAGCAGCAAAAAGGCTCGGACATGACTCTGCATGTGGTACGCCTCAATAACATCTATCCCATCCCAACGACTTTTCCGGTGAACATTGATTTTGTCTGATTGCTGCTGTTTGGTTTTATGAACACCTCCCATCTGAGCCTCAGGCTCTGGAATGGATCTGTGGCTCCTTGTGCTTCTTACAGGGGCAGGCTCATTTAGCTCTTATTGATGCACTCCTGCTTGACAGCCTCGGTAATTATTCAATGCATCTCTCCCGTATGATTTGTTCCATCTTTTCCCGCAGCTGAAACACGAGGTCCTGCCTCTTCACCTGACCAACGTGAACCGATTTCGCCTTCTAGAGGAGACAAACCGAACCCTGAAGCTTGAGGTGGCCACACTGAGGCAGCAGAAGCAGCTCTACAAATCACTGGTGAGTCTGAAGATCTTTTAATCGCTTCCAGTTGGTATCTTTAATTCATTAATGACTTTCCCCAACACTATCCATGTCTTCTGCTTTTTCCTCCTCATCAGCCTTCCTGATTTTTAAGCCCTTCAATTTAACGTCATGCATTCATTTATTCAAATTCATGCAAGTTAAAGATTAGGTGAGATGGGACCCCTTTCTAGGTGGGTTATTGATTGTCTGAGGGTTCCTTCATTATGACATCTCATATTCTCAAGCATCGGGTTTTGGGGGACCCTGTCAATTTTAGGGGACCATGTTCTTTCCAGCCTCGTTTGTCATTCAGCTACACTTGAGTATGAGTTAAAGGAGAATGGCGACCAAAATGACAGTGGAGGAGGAGGCTAAAGACTTTTCCTAGGTCCCATGTGCAATGCGGTATGATGTTGGGAGCCACTGTTGCCCTGGCAACTGTCCCACTATCAAGGCAGGGCAGACGGATGATGGGAAACCGACTGACCACAGCAGTGCATGTGGTCACAATCTTTAATCGCTGCAGGAAAAGTGATGCGACATTGTAATATGGCACCGTCTCTGTGTCTTCCTTTGTCCTTAACATGAGATTAGATTTATTAAGATTTATAGATTAAGGGGCAATGTTACATTTATTGTAATGTGTATACACACAAACACACACACACACACACACACACACACACACACACACACACACACACACACACACACACACACAC
>JAQLOM010000011.1:10109826-10121889 GCA_030068315.1 Chrysichthys thysi | reverse complement strand
TTCAGATCTTTGAGTTCAGCTCATGCAAAATGGGAGCAAAACCGAAAGTGTTGCGTTTATATTTTTGTTCAGTATACCTACAGTGGATATCAGAAGTCTGCACACCCATTTGAAATGGCAGGTTTTTGTGATAAAAAAAAAGAAACCAAGATGTTGGATTTTTTTCCCCACATTCAGTGAAATGACAAAGTATAAAAATGAAGTGAAAAACAATTAGAAACATTTAAGGAGAAATAGGAATGGTTGCATAAGTGTACACGCTCTTTTAGAATTAGGGGTGTGGCTGTATTCAGAGAGGACCAATCACATTATATTTCATGATCGAAAGATTATTATTATTATTATTATTATTATTATTATTATTATAATTATATAGATAGATAATTATCATACAGCTGTCATCATGCGAATGATTCTGATGAACCAAATGCACGTTTCACCCTTTAATTGTAATTTCGCATTAAAGATGGAAAAAGATCTGACATTATTTATTTTAATGCCATTCTGTTACTTCAAAAAAACCTGCCATTTGTACAAGCTTGTGTAGACTTTTTTTTTAACATCCACTATAGTTTCAACTTCCCAGTTCCTCTATCCAAATTTCCAAGTTGGGTGTGTAATTTTTATAGGGCCAGTTGACAGAAAGAGGCTAGCCAAGCCAAGACACACCAACAGTCTTAAATAAAACATACATAATAGTATGAAATAGAAGGTGAGGCTGAGTCCTGTCTGCGGATTTACAGACCTGTACATTTGCACAGTCTTTTACTAACAATCAGCTCAAGAGATCATACTTGGTGAAATAACCTCTCGATTTTGCATGCATGTATATTTGTTTAAGTCTGGTTCACCTTCGTATCCACAAGACATCATCAAAAGTGATTCAGAAGGCACATGGGCAATACAACTGCACAGACCTGGATTATCTATCAGGAAATTTGAAATTACTAGCAAGTAAAACCACAACCGACTACATAATTGACCTTATTAGGCTATACAGTTTCAAACGTTTCAAAATTGTCCCTTTGAAACCTCACTAAGCCTTTCATAAGCGTTAAGTACTGTCGTATCCCTATATAGCTAACACCTATAACTTAATGTAAGCTGAAACTGATCATCAGGGACAACTAATGAAAGTCTATTAGCTCTGGGACAAAAAGTGAACCTAGACTTCATTGTCAGCTAAGAACAAGGAGTGAATTTGCAGACCCAGAGCTAGCTAGTTGTGACAAGGGACGACTTTGATATTCCCATATTAAGAAATTAATCATGCATTAAAGAAATGGCCTGATTTGATTTAGTATTGTAGCTATACGTATGTACTGTATGTGAATCAGTTCCCCCTGTTGTTATAGTTTCGGTAGGAGGGGGAGCTGAGATTAATTTAAAGGTACAAAATAGTGATTCCGATTAGAAATGTGCACAAAAGGTGTGACTTAAACAACATTTCTTTTATTATTGTTAACACTTTATTGGCCGAAGAACCATATTTGGCAAGTTCAACGGACATCCAAAATGGCCTCCACATGCCTCTCTCTGAAGAAGCACATGGATTTCTCCCATCCTAAATAAATGTTTCTTTAAGTTTATGTGTTGTTCTTATATTTAAATATGCATGCTTTTGGGAAAAAGAGTTACACTACGCCAGCCACATTTGGTAATTCTACTGACCTTGATTTGCAGCACAAGTGAAAAAATTTGAAAATTGTAAAAAAAAAAAAAAAAAAGTCTTATAATATCCTCCCATAACTCTCTAAGGTTGAGGGTCTTTTTTTCATTTCCAATTATTTCAATTAGCACCCTATAAAGGGTAAAAAAAAAAAAAAAAAAAGTAGTGCTTTTCTTTTAAAACCAACCAAATAATTCAGAAGCCTATTCTAAAAAACTGGCCAAAACAGAGTGTTCTGAGATCCTTTTCTGCTTACAACTTGAGAGAGGTTATTTGAGTTACTGTAGACTATCTGTCAGCTCAGACAAGTCTGGCCATTCTCCATTGACCTTTCTAATTCGCAAGGTGTTACACAACTGATGCTTACTTGGTGTTTTTTGCCTTTCCCACCATTCTGCAAAACCCTAAGGTCTGTTGTGTGTGAAAAGCCCAGGAAACGAGCAATTTCAGAAATATTCAACCCACTGTGTCAGGCACCAACAACCATGCTATGGTCAAAGTCACTGAGCTCATGTTTCCCCCTATCCTGGTGTTTGATGTGATCATTAACTAAAGCTCCTGACCCATACCTACATGATTTTATACATGCTTCATGATTGGCTGATTAGGTATATATTTGCATGATCAGACGCAGTGGGGTGCCTTGGTCAGTAAGTGTAAATTCCTGTAGGTGGTTGGTTGTTTGTTAGGTGTATGGGCCTTAAAGTAAATAAAGTAAATAATTTGACCTTAAATACCATTGTGCATTTGTAGGTACCTTTGAATTTTTTAGTACAATGCTATCATTTTATCCCCAGGAATATCAAACAATATTTGTTGACGGAATCTAATTCATGTGGTCTCCTGTAGGAGCAAAGGTGGAGGAGCTATCAGAAGACCTAAGAAGCTCTTCACCAGAACTGACATACCAGATCATCAATGCAGATCATTTCTTTCTAAAAGACACCAGTCAGGCCTCGATAGGAAACTTTACCCAACAGTCACAGAAACAACCATTCATCATCACTGGACTCACTGGGAAACCTAGCATCAACATCAGCTTTGGGCCCATGTCTGTAAAACAGACTATCCCTTTAGACTTGATTAACACTGCTATGAGGGTCAGAGCCTTTCTTCTGGCTCATCAGGTGCGTTCGGCTTCCCCTATTATACAACTGTTGTTTTATGCAACAAACAAGATAGATGACATGATCGATTTGTCAAGTCAAGTCAGTCCGGGGCAGAGTGACCGGGGGTACATATGTATTACAGCACATGCCTTTTGGAAAACCCAAGAGATCAGAGGTACCTGCTCCATTTCTGAAAACGGAGGCTTCTGTTTAGCTCAGTTAAGGCCTGAGCCAGAATGGTTCAGCCCAAGGAGTGGCAGATCCAGCAAGGAGCGCAGAGCTTCTTCACGAGGAACTCTTGTGGACCTTTACTATCAGACCAGGCCCAGTCCCACCAACCAGTGTATCCCTCAAGACAGCATGCAGTGGCATAATACAACTCAGGAAAAGATCAGTGGGCAGCAATCCAGATCCAACTTGAAGAAATTTGGCTATGTAAATCTTTTGCGGTCACCTCCTGGAAACCCTATGTTCATTCGCCTGCGTCTGGGTGGCGCTGTGATAATCCAGACCTCTTCTAAGCCTCTGAAGACCACAGACACAGCCACTTTCTATGTCTTTTTGTCCAGTACCTCCCAGGTAGATCATTTCATTCTCAGGTGAGCACTTTTTATTAGAGGATTGCTGTTGGTTGGAGAGATTGTTAGCTGGTTGGGGACTGTTTTTCAACCCAGCAGTGACAAACAATGAGGTGTGTAAAAACCTCAAAAAGTCATTCATACACCACATAAAGTACCATATCAGTGTCACTGGTAGGGAGGGGAGAATATACTGAACATAGCAACTGAGGTTAAAGAAAATTGTGTACTAGAAGGTGGTCTTGGCAAATGATTTCTTTTAATCAAAGTTGGTCAAGTAAATAGTTCATATGCTGCACTGTGATCTTCTCAAAACCACTGTAGTGATGGTAAGTGAGAGTGGGGAAAAGAGATCGTCAGATTCTAGTAGGGTTGCCAACCGTCCCGAATTACGCGGGATGTCCCGGAAAATGGGTAATTTTGATTCGTCCTGTTCGGGACAGCTGCAATCCCGAATTCCAATCACAACCTCGTCGCCCAATAATAGTGTGGCGAAGGTGGGTTCCTTCCATCGCCGGATGCTCACACAACACAAAAGACGGCAACTGGCTTTTTAGGAAAACCCCAATCAACAGCTCAGGAGGCTCTTTATTTAACACACTAGTTGCATAAGCAGTTAAGTGGTAAACAGAACACGCATGTGTAGAAGTAGAGAGTACAGTCTCACGCTCACACCTCATTCATACATGGCCAAACTGGCCGCACGTCACCCGCGCAAACCAACACCTCCGGAACGGTGGATTTACAAAAACACCCCAAACAACTCCAAATGTCCCCCAAACAATACGTCACAACATGAAATGGCTTTCTGACCAGTAAACAATTGTGAACACACACATAAAACACATATTTACACCATAAACGCAAGTTTTTACCCGGAGCATGAAGGGAAACCCCGCCCACACCCGGAAGCGCCGTTACAATAGATTACCGTAAGTATGAAGGTTGTTATAAAGATTACTGTAAGTATAAACGTTGCTGGTGTGCGTGTCTGCACTGGCCACTAGTGGTGAACGGCGACAAAATTGTAGAGTTTTCGGCCGGCGCTACAACCCCCCCACCCCCACCCCCCCACTCGTAGACCACTCTTTTTGCACCCCACCCCCCTGCACGTAGACCCCCCCCAATAGACCGTCCCGCATTAGAAGCTGAGAACGTTGGCAACCCTAGATTCTAGTCAGAGGCGTTGTAGTCATAGTCCATCCATCCTCCCTTCAGCTGCTCTGGTTAGGGGTTGGCACAGTGGATTACTGATCATCATCCGCATGATTTCTGTGCATTTACTTTGGTTCAGGTTTTATGCTGGCTGTCCTTTCTGATACAACCTTCCCAATTCATCCAGGCTTGGGACCGCACTGAGCAACCCAGTGGCTAGGGTTTCCTGTTTGAGGTCCCAGTCTCACCTATGGTCTAACCAGGGTGTGAATTTGCAATCTCTTGATGATAGGCCAAACCCCTTCCCATTGCCCCACTCAGAGGCTTTGTGGAGAATAGTATAGGTGGAAAAAAGTTTATTGTCTGGACGATTGCTGGGCTTACTGTGATAGAGTGAGTACTGCAACGACCTGGGAGAGCCTCAGAGTAGAGCCACTGTTTCTCTGAATTGAGAGGAGCCATTTGACATGATTATTAAGATGCCCCCTGTTTGGAGCCTGCTAAACTCTATCAGGCATCTTCTCATTGAATGGAGACCCCCGAGTGAGACCCAGGTCTTGCTGTAAATCTTAACACAATGACCTGAAACACACTTCCAACACACAGGTAAGGTGGAAGGTTTTAGAATGTAGAAGGTTTAAAATGGCCAAGTCAATCACCTGGCCTTAACCCAACTGAGCATGCATTTCACCTCCTGAAGGGGAGACTAACGGGAGGAAACCCCCAAAACAAATGAGAACTGAAAAAAGCTATGGTACAAAGCGGGAAAATCGCCTCAAAAGAAGAATGCACAGTTTGGTGATATCAGTAAGTCAATGACTTGCTGCTGTCATTCAGTGGTATTTAATTGAATTACCTTTAAGACTATATGTTACAATACATTTACTCACCTATAAAAAGGGTCATCTGCCCCCAAGGGTGACATGATCTATGTTGTAGATGTAAATATCAAGAAAATTCTGATCTATCGTTTCATAGATATCTCAAAAGATATATTTCATGTATCGTCTTTCGCGTTAAGCAAAAACAAAAGAATTGGCCCTGGTGTTCCAATATTTCTACAGCCACTCGGTTTTTAACTGAGAGCTTTTCGTGTCTCCGTCTTAAACACAAATCTCAACATATTCATTCCCAGCTCAATTAATTTTTAAAATCAAGAATTTTAAGTCACCGTTCCATAAACAGGAATATAATGGAGAAAATTATTTGGCAGCACTTTATTTCATAACGTTTCATTAATCTGTGTGTGTGTGTGTGTGTGTCGGGGAGGGGGGGTTCCTCCCCATAAATAATGCATCAACTTAATGGAGCAAGGAAACAAATAGCCAATAATTGCTCGGCTCCTTTGGGCAGAGATGAACTCATTAGAGAAGGTGTTGTGCAAAAGCACAAAGCGCAATCTGTTTCTCAGAACTCCAGCACGCAGGCACAGATGAGTGCAAACCATTTATTTTCATGGATTAAAACAAATAAAACCAGTTGTCGGCTTATGTGGCTCTTTCTAGGCTGTTTATTTACTAGAGCTTGCAATTAATTTGTATATTCTACCTCCTGACCCATAATGTCCCTTATTCCTCAAATGCGGCTAAAGCATATTCGGTGACTAAAGCGCTTCTAAAGTTTAGTAAATTCCGTGATTTAATTTTTAATTACACCAGGGTTGATAAAAAAATTCTCAAATCTGACTAGTCCGTAGGTGTTTCGTTTTCTTTATCGGCGGCTCTGACATCACATGTCATAATACGTTATCATTTTTAGCGTGATGATTTACACAAGGATGTGCACGACATGTTCTATATAAACAATTCATTGTTTTTAATTCGAAATCATTCTAGATGTTGGCGTGGTGAGCTTTTCTGTAAATAATCAACATTGAGGTGGTAACAGTAACTTCATCATGACACCCTGTCGCTCAGTATTTTACTACACCGGCAACAAACAGTGTGGTTTATTACTTTGAAGCGGTCCACATAATTTTAGACAAATAGTGTACATTAACACTCAGGGTAGACTGATTGAGGTAAAGGAAGGCATTTACCCTCTCAGACTTTCTGTTATTGCATGCCTTTATGATTTACCAAAATGTTAAATGGATAGAAAGTGTTCTTTATACAGCAGGTAGCAACAGATTATACTGTTTTTCTCCAAATTGATGGGACGACTGAGAAATGAGAAGCAGAGATGCCTTTAAGGACAGTGCAGACGACTCTGATCTTCCAAAACTGTACAGGAATCTTGAAGTTTGTGCTCTCGTCCTAATAACGTTTGACAGGTTTGAGACTGTCTGGCGCCGACAGTGGTATAAAGCTATGATGCATTATTTTTTACTATATATAAGCCTGAGAAGGACTGAAACTCTAGTCGTAATATCCGCATGCCCTCTTGGATGGACATTACTGTTCAGAGTGGGGTTAAGCATGAGTGCAGCCCAGTTTCTCACTGAGATTGATTTGATCCTGGGAAAACTCTCTGGTCCACTTCACTGCTCTCTCCAAGATTGAGTCCAGACCTCCGGGGTTATGATGGATAATCCAAGGGTTGGTTGGAAATTAGTCGAGATCCTGATACTTTACACTTTTTTTGTGCCTTAGTTGAGACTAGGGCAAGATGCCTCATGTAGATGGAAGTTGTACACTTGACCCTGACTTGATGTGACCTTTTAAAAACATATGAAAAATGTACCATAAATTGGTTAGTTTAGTGGGTGGATCATCCTGGACTTGAGTTTTCCTACCTAAATGACTTCAACCTGGTAAATGTAATCATGCCAGGAAAGAAATCCAGCAATCTTTCTAAAACATTTCTGAAACACTCAAGCACTTTTCAAGATAAAATACAACAATAATACACATGGAATCTCAACGAGCTTTACAACCAAGTAGTAAAAAATAAATGATTAAATAGGAATATCAAATAACCTGAGCAATAAATAGAGAACTATGTGTTTTTAAATGAACATTTATCAATATTGTTCACAAGCTGCCCTTAGACTTTGTGAACTTACCACATAAACTGATTTTTCCGTCTTTTTCTCACTGCAGGAAAAATTCATTCAAATTCTCAAGAGCGCTAAACCCGGACTACATATTCAGTGGATTCAGAGGTTATGGGGAACAACACTGGAGTAGAGCTTTGACTGTTTATTTATATAGTTATAATTACACTACAGCTCTGTAGACTTTTGGATTCTGATTGGTCAACTGATTGGTTGATAAATTTTTTTCGTAACTGCAATTCTAAAAGTACTACAACTGCAAATTTTTCCAGAATGTTTTACTTGTTGCACACTTTACTGTGTTGTGGATTTGATTTTGCATGGGTATACTTGCCATTTTTATCCACTGATCTACATTTAATCATCCGCAGTGACAAACTGAAAACGTGTTTTTAGATATTTTCAAAAATCTATTAAAAATTAAAAGCTTTTATTCACAAAAATATTCAGAATTTTAATTCACTGCTTTATAGGATTCCCTTTGGCAGCAATTACAACTTTTATCCATGTCCTCTTGTATACATGTCCACAAGTTTTCCACACATACATCTGGGCAGTTTATACCATTCTTTATGACCTCTAAAGTTCAGATTGGGTGGGTTTGTGTGCACTCTGGAGGAGGTTTTCTTCACAGCCATTTCTGTCTTTGGCTGTATTCATCTGTGCTGCACTTGTTACCAATCTATCTGTCCCTGACAATGAGAATCAACTCAAAACTTGGTGCTACCACCACCATGTTTCATCTTTATGCTGACCTATATCTTTACTCAGCAGTGGGTTCCGTCTTACCACTCAGCCATGAAGGCAGGACTGCAAATATTTAAACACACAACCATTGGCTTGTAGCAAACTAAAAAAAGGTAATTAAAAAAGAATTATTATAAGAAATTATTATTATTATTATTATTATTATTATTATTATTATTATTATTATTATAGGTAGTAGTAGTAATTGTTAACTATTAATTATTTCATTGACTGAGTGTTTTTTGTAAGTTATTATTTTTTTTATATCTTGTTTATATCTTGTTTGTGTTGCTATGCATTTTTACTGCAAAAATGATAAAAGAACCCAAATTCTTTGCTCAAGTAAAAGGGCTGTTACTTTTCTAAATAAACCCTTTATTTAAAAGTTGAAGTACAGCTTTGGATTCTCTTCTCAAATTTACATAGAAAGATACGGACTCTAATTTATTTAAAATATGAAAGTAAATGTGGAAGAAAGATTAATAAAAGAAAAAAAAAGAATTCTACCTCAATTTCAAATCACACAATGATTTGGGTTACTGTTGGAAATTCAGTGCAACTTTCATGAACATTACTTAAAGCTAACTAACAACAGCTTTACTGATAAAATCACAAATGTTAGCTGGCAAAGTGGGTTCCAATTTACTGAAGCCCAGTTTCTATTTATCGGTACCTTTTTTTTTTTTAACATCTTTTCAGTGCCAGAGTTTTTGATGAAACAAAATGCAATCCCTACATGTAAATCAAAATAATATTCAGTCAAATGAATGATAATAATGAATTAAAAATAATTAATCTCCTAATCAGTTATGAATTCTTTTCTAGTCTATTCTATCTCCTACTGGTAGATCCACCAGCAGTATCATGACATTTCCACATTTGTTGCATTAGTCGTTTTGGATTGGGGATTTCTTCCGTCACGATCTTCATTTCCTATTCAGCCAAAGCCTCTCTCTACTTATCATCCAGGACTTGTTCTTTGGGCTGAAAATAGGCCACACGAACACACAAACACTCCCTCTCCCTTTCTCCCTCTCCCTCACTTTGTCTCGGCTCCTCTCTGTTTCCCTGGCTCTATTCCTGTCTCTCTGACTCTCACCATCTTACAGACAGTGTCACTCAGTCAATGTGGCTGAAAAAAACCTCTACACCCGAATGTGTGCGTGTACAGACTGCAAAGTGAATACGTGCTGAGTTTATGTGCTGGTGCCACGATGTGACCATTCGAATGATGTTGTAATTACGAATTCTTTTACTTTAAATCTGTTGCTGAGAGACGCTAGATAGGTCCTTCTCCTCTGACAGCATGTTGTAGTTCAAAATCAGAATTCGGAAGCAATTCTTGGTCAGTCTTGCTTTATAACCAAGACAGATTCTGAATCTTCACTTATTCACTTAACAAATTTGTTATCATTGGTGAAACATGGATTTATGCCTTACTCACTAAAATATAAAAGTATATAAAAATATGCATTTGTTTGTTTACTTCAGTTGAACATAAAGTCAGGATGTAAAGACGGTCCTAAATCACAGGTTAGAAGAGTTTAGATCTAGCACAGGGTAGAATTTCAGCAGCACCATATAAATAATACTGCGTAAAGGGATCAGTGCTCAAAACTCTGTTTTGCAGTTAATGCCCATCTTTTTCAGTGTAGAATAATAGTACCGGTAGTTGTACATTTGGGTCCATTTAAGTATTTGGACTATGTGACAATTTTTGCAATCCTGCTTCTGTACACTACAGCAATGTATTTGAAATGAAGCAACTCAGGTGTGATTAAAGTGTGAACTTGAAGTTTTAATTCAGGGGGTGTGGGCGGGGGTGGGGGGTGGGGGGGTGTTAACATATTGCATTAACTGTATAGAAATGACAGACATCTTTTACACAGTCCCTCCATGTGAACACGCTCAAAAGTAATTGGACAATGCCTCAGGAACAACAAATGTCCTGGAAGACCATAGAAGACAACTAAAGTGGATGCTTGCAGAATTCACTCACTCATCTTCTACCTCTGAATCTTGTGCAGAGTCTCGGGGGGAAGCTGGAGCCAATCCCAGCTGACTTCAGGCAAGCGTCAGCCTAATTCCCTCTGTGCATGTCTTTGGACACTGAGAGAAAAAACAGTGTACCTGGAGGAAACCCACACAACCATGGGGAGGACATGCAAACTCCACAGAGCAAGGCGCCCAGGTTGACCCTGGGGATTGAACACAGAACCTTCTTGCTAAACACCACACCGCTGTGCTGCCCGATCGCAGAATTCATTCTATTACAAAAAATCTATTACAAAATCATAAAAAAAAACTGTCCCAAACCCTCTGAATTATATAAGTATATCACTGACAAAGTACAGCAGGTTTACCTCATGATGCATACAACTAGTAACACTAAAATGCAGAAAGGCCAGAAAAGTCTTTGCTAGGAAACATCTGAAAAAGCTTGCCCAGTTCTGGAACAAGATTTTTTGAACAAATGAAACCAAGATTAACTTGCACCAGAACAACAGGAAGAGAAGTGTATGGAGTATGAAAGAAAGGACTCATTATCCAAAGCCTACCACATCATCTGTCAAACATGGCTGAGGCAGTGCATTGCATGGACATTTATGGCTGCCAGTGGAGCAAGCGATGCTTATTGATGACATGATGGCTGATAGAAGTAGCAGGATTAATTTTGAAGTGTATAGAACTATATTGTCTACTCAGATTCGGTCAAATGCTGCAAAACTGATAGGAATGCACTTCACAGTACAGATGAATAATGACCCCAAACATATTACAAAAGCAACACAAGATCTTCTTAAGGCAGAATATGAAATGTACTTAAATGGCAGACTCCGTCACCTATCGTGAGCTCAATTGAGTGTGCTTTTTGCTTTACTAAAGACAAAGCAGAAAAATGAACATACAAGCAGCAACTGAAGGCAGCTGGAGTAAAGGTCTGGCAACCCATCTTAAAGAAGGAAAGTCAGCGTTTGATAACTAACGTCTGTGGGTTTTAAGCTAACTGGTTTTGGTCTAAATTTGCTGCCCGCATGAAGAGCTCACATTCTGAATACAGAACACAAATGGAATATGCTTCTAAAGAGATCGAAATCTTCCAAAGATAATCTACTCTTCTGTTGTACAGATCAGATTACCAAACCACTTTTGTATTATATCGCATTATAAAACAAAGCCATGAGCTTCTGCTCTACTCCAAAAATCTGCAGTTTTTACAGGAAGTATTATCTTTGCTGCAACCTGTCTTTCAGGAAGGTGAGGTCTGTGATTGCCAATTCCTTTTGAATCGAATCCAACTCCTATATCCTCCTGACGTTCAAAGTGAGATGGTTCATGCACACTAGTGCTATACACACCCTGTTGTATCTGAGAATAGTCAGACAGCACTATTACCATACAATTTAAGTAGATACTTCAAGTACGTATGCCGTATATACTTCTATAATGATAAGAAAATCGGAGAAATTGCACAGCCCTGAGGTACCCCTCATACGGATGGTTTTGCTTTCTGAAAACCGTTTATTAACATTAAACTGCTGTGTTCTCTTAGTTAAAAAACACAGAACCTTTGGTATGTAAAGAGTTTATATGCATTTTGGCATTTTTTGATCAGCCAGTGTGGTTCTACTGACAGTTAAATTGAACAAATTATAAACCTGCATATGATGTGAGTCCTCTAAATGTCTCCGTCTCGTCTTCTTCCGGTTAATCCTGTTCAGGGTCGCGGGGCGAAGCTGGCACCAATCCCAGCTGACATCAGGTGAGAGGCGGGATACGCCCTGGGCAGGTCACCAATCCACCGCAGGG
>JAQLOM010000011.1:10036233-10046987 GCA_030068315.1 Chrysichthys thysi | reverse complement strand
ACACAAAACGAAGCGAGAAATGCTGCGGTGATGCTTACTCAGCGAGCTCGACACATGATCTGTAGGTCGGCTTGGGGTGGACCGGGACACGGGAACGCGTAATGGCGGCGGGCCACACGAAACGTGATGAAATCACTAATGTCGTATCTCAAAAAACTGTTGTATCCCAAAGCAAAAAATAGTCCAACATCAACCTCGTATCTCGGACATGTCCTAACCTGGGTCACTCGTAAGTCAAGGTGCCACTATATTTCACAACATTAGTGAAAATGAAGCTAATTCTGTGGATCTGCCTTGTGACTCGGATCCAACGTGAAATTTAATGGGTTCTTCCTTGGCCCATGCTACACCTTGCCTTGGTCCTTGGAAATTGGTTCAACAGGTTTTGCACACTCCTGCTTACAGTCATATACCCAAACAAACAACACCAGAAATATAAACTTCTTGGCAGAGGTTTCTTTTTTTTTAAAAGTGTTTAATGAGGATGTTTGCTTCTTTCATTGATTATAAAAGGTAGACAAACCTTCACGAACTTCATGTAGAAATCACAACAATGACCTGAGCCTGGAAAACACTGTACTAACTAGTAACGAAAAAAATTGCGTTTGGCATCCAGGATTTTTATTTTATTTTTTTACATCTTTTTGTTTGTCAATCAAACAATTTTTCAAACTCATGGCATTTCCACAGCATTTACAACTCTGTCCTTTGACTCTGTTTGTCCCTGGCAGCCTAGATATATTTAAAAAAAATAAAAAAAAATAAAAATAATAATAATAATAATACTGCAACCCAATATACATGGCATATCTTTTTTACTTCCTGCAGTCACCAGGGTTTTAATCATATCTGAAAATGCTCTACGAAAAGAAGTAAAGCAACAATGAACTCAGACAGGAAACAGTGTTGCGGAACAGAATGATGTTTAATCTGCACATTCATTAGAGACAAAAAAAAATAAAACCAGGCCAAACACAGTGTCATTCAGAGTTGATTCTGGAGAAATGATTAGAACGTTCAATTATTTATAAGCATTTCAATCATTTTGCGATTGTGTTTGCACCTCTTGTGGCCTGCATTACCTGAGGATTATGTTCGAAACCACTCTTTAAGACCGCATTACCTGCAGGTAATTAGAACTGCATTAATTATAGATTTCTTGTGTGTTTAGAGACCTGTAATCATCCTCATTGTGTACTTTTTGCTTTTTTCCAGTGTGGAGAAAAGATCACAAAAGGAACGCAAATCGACAATTGTTATTGTTTGAATGATTGTTTCCCGGTCAACTGTCAACTTGTACGATAGCCATTGCCGTTGTTACACATTGCCGACGGTCCCATACTTCCACAATCCCATGCTTTCACTGTGACAGTCCCCTGGATTATGTACATATTCACATTGTCGTGGTCCCACATTAGATCCATCTTCATTTTAAAGCTTCACGGTAAGCAATGCTAGCAAGTCTGGCTAATCAAATGTAGCCAGAGATCGAGTCCATTGCCTTGTCCTTTATCCATCATCCTACCTAAAACATGGCCAAGAAGCGCAGCGGTGCATTTATTCCCATCAGACGTTTGGAAAAGTTCGCGACAGTTACACCTTCCCGTTGGAGCAGAAGTTCAAGATAAACACCAGGGTGATGTGTGTGTGTGTGGTGCTATGCCCTGACATCATAAAACATTTCATTTAAACACAAACAACTCAGTAGGATAATGTATTAAGTATAGCTAGCATTACATTGGAGTGTCTAAACATAAATATGCTAGCTAGCTTTATAATCGAATAAAGTGCCAAATAAAAACGTTTTACTTAAGTCGTAGTTACACCAAAAAGGCATGGATGCCTTAGCTAGGTAGCTCTGTGCAATAACTTAGCCAGTGTTTCATAAGTGTTATTTTGTGTACATGATGCACGCCCGGCACATCAGCGCAAAACCAAGTGCCTGGGTTATTTTGTTTTTCTTTTTGAAGCGTAAGGCAAAAGTGACAGTGAACCGTCGAAACTGAATTTACCCTAGCTTCTGTGGAATACATGAACTCTGCTACAATCTCATTTCTCCTACTCTTCTCATACTCTTACTGCACTTCCTAGAGCGTCCTTCTTAATGGTCGACCTTCGTATGGGCCACCCAGACAGACCAGGCACAGAATGTGCGCCGGGGGGGAAAAAAAAAAAAAAAAAAGGCAGGGAAGACTCCTTAGGGGATTTTTCAGAAGGACTGCTCTGGGTTGTTTCATTTTTAGAGCTGTTTTTTTTCTTCTTCTTCTTCTCAGAGCATCTATTATTGACAAGTATCTTTAAAGAAAAAAATAAACCGTTGCTCACAGCAGCTTGAAACCAAAGAAGGAGAGTCTTTGGACAAAACATCAACAGGCTACAACACGTACAGGAAGGGGGATGTATAAAAATATGTAAAACCTTACTTAAAAAAGTTCTTACCTCATCCAACCGGCAAATGTCCACTTTATATACAAGTGTGTCGATGTAGGGGTTCTTCTCAGAGTCAGTCCGTGACATATATGCACGGGAATTCTTCCAAATATTCACAGAATATGAAAGACAATGTGGAAAAGAAATACAGAATGGCAAAGGGATGTATCTTTAATACAGGGAAAAATGCATTACATATATGTGTGTGCATATGTATGTATGTATGTATGATTAGTTTTCTGCAGTTCCACAACCGCCCTTGTTGGCCTTCAGTCCTAATGATAAACACCTTGTGACAGTTGCCATGGAAACAAGACCAGATGAATGGCCTGCCTTTTCATGGTGAGATGTGAGCCGGTTGGCACCCCACCACTTTACCCTGAAGGCATATGGGTGAAGCTACACTCTGCTCAATCTGAGTGCTAGCATCATGACGTGCTATGCGACGTTCTTCGTGGCATTCTCGTTTAGCCTCTCCATGTAGTTCCGGAGCTCTATGGAGTCCCCAAGCTCGATGTCCGGGCAAACCCACTGGATATCGTTTTTCCCGACACTTACTGGACTGTTACCCATGCAGTCATTGCCTGATTTGGAGTGGCTAAAGGTAGTGAATTTGACCCGTTTCCTCTTGGTGGTGGGCGAGTTTCCCGACTCGCTCTTGTGCTCCCGTCCTCCCTGACCTTGTGCACTTTTCTGGCCCAAGAGTCCATTGAGGAGCTGGCTGGCTTCCTCTAAACCCAAGCTGGAGTCCATGGGAGCACTGAGTTCATCCTGCTGAAGGCACAAGCCGGCATGGTTGTCCATTAGCTCACCTTCGTGCCCCAACCACACCCAATCATGGGCATGCGCCATGCTCTCCTGGCCCTCCAGGGGGAGCTGTTTGTTTTGATATTGGAGGGCGTAGGAGACACAATTGATGAGAAACACCAAGATGGCCAGGCAGAAGACTCCCAGTAGGGCATACATGCCTATCTCAAGGTCTGTCAGGCCACGCCGAGCTTGTAGCAACTCCTCCTCTGTGGTGCGTCCATGAGGAAGTTCGGCCTGTGCGGGAAAATTTGAGAAGTCTGCAGGAGTGTCTCCGTTTGGGCGCTTGTCTCCAATAGGAGCACCCGTTTTATTGGTGATGGCTCCACTATTGACCGTCCCTGCCTCTGAAATGGAGTCTCCACTGTACGGGGAGTTTGGTTTTTGCCTCCTGGTGTCACCGTCAGCGTTACGGCTAAACTTGACGCGAACACTGGCGTTAACTGAAGCCAGAACATTACGCCGCTTACTTTTCTGGCATGAATCGGGTCCAGACATCTCAATGCGCAGAAGTGTGCCCTGACCTTCACCTTTCACCACCACCACCGGTGACCTCCACCACGCGACCCGCTGAACAGAGACCACCCTCTCGTCCAAGGAAGTGGCCGTGAGCATGTAGTGTGCAGGGTCATAAAGATCAAGAGGGGTCACGGAGCCGTCACTGAAGTGCAACCAAGCGCTGACGAGGCACTCCTGCAAAAATCGACAAGATTAAAAACTCTTGCAAAGAAACAGTAGCGAATACATTTTCCCTAGTGCACGCAGCTGTTAGCGGGGCAGATTCAGACTTGAAGGAGAACCTCAACAGGTCGTTGCTTGAAATCCAACCTCTGTTAAACCAATGCACTGTAAAAGGTCTACACAGATCCACTGCAAACGCAATGAAGCAAATCAGTTTTTTTCTTTACTAATAACCACAGGCCTAGAAGCACAAACAATCCAAATAGCATCTTTAAAATTCCCTGACAATTTAGCAGACGGGAACACTTCACACTAGCTCTTGGTAACGTCGAGTGTTTTGGCTGCACAACGCTCTGATCAGCAGGAACTCACGTCTCCTGGCTCATTTAATAGCCATCAGAGTGAAGGAGAAAGAAGACTCCTGCTGATTCAAAGGACTGGCCAAGTCAGGCTAATCAGGGTCATTCCAACACGACTAGCGTTAACAAGCAGGAGGTATGAATCGCAGTTCAATGGCTATGGTGATAACAAAGCCAGTGCTTCTCATCAGTGTGTCCTCTGTGCACTGACTTGTACCTGTTGCCATTGTGATTATAATAATGATGGCCAAAAGAACTCAGCAGGCCGATTTTTCCACAAACGAGGAGAGGACAACGCAAAGCAGGGACACGGTGTAGTTCAGCAGATGAAAAATCCTCAGAGTTTCGCTTTGTTTACTGAAAAACAAATGAGGTGTACCTGTTTGGGGTTGTGCATGGTGTCCTGGGTGGTGGCCGTGGCTGCGATGGCCCTGTTGCTGCCTGGACTGAGCTGCAATGACAGCGAGAGGCCTGACACCAGCTGCACGCCGAGATCCATAATGTTCACTTTATCATCGAGAATTCTCACCGTCCTCTCCGCCAGGACTGAATCCGACAGGGGAGACATCACCTGGGGGAAGTGACAAGAGTAGACAGGCTAAACCACACAGGCCCGGGCGTCTGTCTTAAATAGTATTCAGATGGCATTACATTTCAAGATATATGTCTATAAATCCCCTCCGTTCATGTCTTCGGACTGTGGGAGGAAACCGGAGGAAACCCCCACGGATACAACACGCAAACTCCACACAGAAAGGCGCCCAGGTCGACCCCGGAAATTGAACCCCGGACCTTCTTGCTGTGAGGTGACAGTGCTTAAGTATTCAGAAGTACTTTTTAATGTTATTAATGATGAAGGTTTTCTTTTGAACCTCAAAGCATTGTTGAACCTATCCTCTCCGAATCTGAAAAACCCTACTGACTGCACTGACCCGGTCCCAATATGACAAGTTGGCAGGCAAAATCATAGCATAAACCTGCACCTTCTACTAGCACAAAAAACTGTGTTTAAAATAGTGATCTGGATTTAAACAAATACAGACGTCCCTCGCCGTATCGCAGTCCACCTATTATATCCAAAACCTATATCCACCCATGGTTTTATATGCAAAATAAAAAATATAAAAATGTTCATTCAAACATATTAAAAGAATATTAAATCGAAATAAAACAGCATGTATTTCATCAGCGGATGAATACACAATGAAAACGCAGTGTACGCCACTACCGCTTGAGCTAGTTTGCCCACGTGAGATCATACACGGTGCACTATTGGCTGATGGACGGGAGGCGACCAACCAGAGCACTGTGTTCTGTATCCTGGGTGCTGATTGGCTCAGTGACTGTTCATCTCATCGTCATCACCTTCATCATCATCAGTCCTGCACAGCTAATTCATCATCTTGATCATTCAGGTTGTAGTATACGTCACTGCTGAGTACTCATGTAGAATTTTATATGTTGTTAAATTGACGTCGGTTTAAGAGTGTAGAAAGTGTTTAAGAGCATAGGACGTGTATATAAGAGTGTGGGAAAGGCTTTATAAAGCCTTAAAATATATATAAATAATAAAATAAATATAAGGTCGCTACTTCGCGGATTTCACCTATCGCGCAGGGGGGAGGGTGGCGCGCCAGAACGAGGTGAGGGATGACTGTACTTAGATACCTCGACATGCTTTCCCAGGTTGGAAGGCAAACTTTTGAAGGCAGTGATGAAGTGTGTGATCAGTAAACTGAGCAAACATTTTAAAAGACATTGAATCTTACATAATTTCAAAAATCTCACCCCTGGACTTCAGATATGATTGCTTCCTGTGATTGGTTTTCTCCTGTGATGAACACAACATATGGCCTATCGCATTTTAGACCTGAAAAGAAAATTCATCTACTGACTTTAAAGCTATGCTTAATGAAAGGAGTAACAGGAACCTTCACAATGATGTAATGAGTGTAAGGGATAATCTTTCAAATGTAGTGGGGTAAAAGTCACAAAACCTGCGTACAGTACTCAAGTAAATGTATTTTGTTACTGTCCTGAAGACATGGCATAGGAAGACTGGGATAAAAATAACTTCAGCTTGGAGTTCTGCGAGAGCATGACAGTTCCTCCGTGCCCTCAAACCAACACCTTATTTTGAAGCAGAGAACCAGCTGTGATATGCAAAGTCAGGTGCAGCCTTTCCATCCATATCAGTTAAGGCAACACCAGCTGCATCCGCACTTTCACATGTTCCTCTGTCATAATGAGTGTCCCTCGTCTCTGTCAGAGCCGAGCGCAGCTCCCACCGCCTCCCGTCCTACTTCCTCCAACTCTCAGAGTCGGCAAGCTTCAGCTCCACGACTCACCAAATCTACATTTTACTCCCGCGGCATGACTGTAAATAAAAAAATAAACAAAACTTGTCCAACTTCTTTTCCATACTGCTTTTGCCTACTGTGACCAGAATGTATTCAGAACTCATACAAACACAGCCGGCTTAATAAGCACACTGCCAAAAACCTTAGTTTAAAGTTACCAAGTCAAAAAAAAACAAACAAACAAATAAATCAATAAATTCTTATGATAAAAAAAAAAATTCAATTGTACATTTCCCACCTGGAGGACTAATAAAGGCTATCTTATATGTATCTCATCTTAAACAGAAGGTACAGATAAAAGCCATAAATTCCATAAATAGTCATCATTATACAGGAATGAGGATCGAGGAATGTGTAATTCTTGTATCCAATGTAGTTTAGATAGATATAGACAGGTATACAGTCATCCCTCACCTATCGCGGGGGTTACGTTCCGGCGCGCCAATCCCCTGCGATAGGTGAAATCCATGAAGTAGCGACCTTATATTTATTTTATTATTTATATATATTGTAAGGCTTTATAAACCTTTCCCACACTCTTATAAACACTTCCTCTGCTCTTAAACACTTTCTACACTCTTAAACCGACGTCATTTTAACAACGTATAAAATTCTACATGCGTACTCAGCAGTGACGTATACTACAACCTGAATGATGAAGATGATGAATTAGCTGTGCAGTACTGATGATGATGAAGGTGATGATGATGAGATGCACAGTCACTGAGCCAATCAGCGACCAGGATACAGAACACAGCGCTCTGGTTGGTCGCTTCCCATCCATCAGCCAATAGTGCGCCGTGTACAAGCTCACGTCGGCGAACTAGCTCAAGCGGTGTCAGGGCGAGTAGAAGTCACAGACGGAGCGTGAATTTGGAACGTCCTTGTTGCGTGTGGTTTTGACCCAGTTGTAGAGTGAGCTGCAACGAGTTGGAAGGCGCACGCTGTTTGCTGGAACACCCAAAGCACGGAAAGAGGAATCCCACCGGGTTTAACCGGCGAAAATGATAACGGGGAAAGCGTACGGGAAAGAGGCTCAAAACTCACGGTACCGGAGGAGCTGAGTGCTGAGGAGACAGACTCACAGGACACGAAGCTACTGAAGTGAAAGGAGCTCATGGACACGAAGCGAAAGTGCAATGTCTGAGCGAATGCCGCTGAGTTGACTTCCTGTTTATAGCCATCCTAGCCAATCCTAGCGCTCCCTGGCGGTCACCTGACTGGTCCACCTGACAAGCGGTAGTGGCGTACACTGCGTTTTCATTGTGTATTCATCCGCTGACGAAATCCATACTGTATTTTATTTCGATTTAATATTCTTTTAATATGTTTGAATTCACATTTCAATATTTTTTATATTCCAGAATCCCACGATATACAAAAAAACCCCACGATTCAAAATGAGAAAAACCGTGATACAGTGAACCCGCGATACTGTCGGTGAAGCGAGCTATTGCGGGGGATGACTGTATTCCTGATTCTGTTTCGTAGCGTTTAGTCCCTAACGAGGTCTCAGACAAGGGGCTGTCAATCAAGCATGCTCATTAGAATATCAGGCCACGCCCCCTAAGGAATGCCCAGGGTCAGAGAGTTCTGCAACTCTTGATGAAGTGTGTCCCGTTCGTTATTATTCAAACTTTGATGGATATTACGCCATTTTGGTGGCGTATATCCCCGAACTCAAGATTTTAAAAAAGCGTACCCTACAAAAAAAGATGCGCAGTTTCCTCAGCTCTCATTGCGATTCAGTCTGCATTGTTTAGTGTAATTAGTCATTGTCTGTAATGAAGTGAAGGCAGCAGTGGACGTTGGCGAAGGTTAATAGTGCGGCTGGTCGGAGGCGCTGAGCATGGCTAAGTGCTCAGCTTGAAGACTCATCTATTAGGAAGCATCAATGATGTCTGTGATTTACGTCCACACAGTGCCCCAGCTCCAACTCCTCCATCTGGGCTTTTTATCTGATTTTAATTTTCACCCGTTGCCGTTTGAAGAAGAAGCCTCAGACCAAGCGAGACAGAGTGCGTGAGAGCAGGAGGAGGCAATTTTGCTATCAAATAAAGCATCAGAGTGAACTAAGAGCATCGTCGATACTCCTTTCAGGCTGCGGCTGCAGTACATGTATGATTTGGAGAAAGTCTAATCAAATTAGGGGGGAGAGACAACGAGAGCTATATAATTATAATTCATGAGGCATACAGTACTGTGCAGAAGTCTTAGGCACATGCAAGGAAATGCTGGAAAGTAAAGATGACTTAAAATATTTAAAAAGAAATATCACAATGTGCAGTAAACAGTAATGAAAGTAAGTAAGGTCAATATTTGGTGTGAGGACACTTTGGCTTTTTTTAAATAGTCGTTCAAGGTAAAGTTTTAATCTGGCGTAGCTCTTCTGAAGACTTTGACCGTCTCACCTGCTTCTTCTTCTTCTTCTTGTTCTTTTTTTTTTGCAGAAAAAAAAAATTAAATATCTATAACAAAATTTGCCTAACTATGCATAAGTTGACGTTTCCTGGCTGGACACATTTTACAGGGTGAGGTCGCCAATCCCCTAACGTGGGGCTCGGGATCATGCAACATATGAGAGAGACAGACAACCATTCACACTCACAGGTAATTTAGAGCAGCCAATCTGCCTAATCTGCATGTCTTTGGACTGTTGGAGGAAACCAGAGTACCCAGAGGAAACCCACATGGACACAGGGACAACCTGCAAACTCCACACAGAAAGGCACCCATGCCGAACCCATGGCTCGAACCCAGGACCTTCTTGCTGTGAGGCGACAGTGCTAACCACTTAGCCACCGTGCCGCCCAGCTGGGTCATTAGCTCAGGGATTCCCAACCACTGTGCCGTGGCACATTAGTGTGCCGTGAGAAATCATCAGGTGTACCGTGGAAAATGATCCTAAATTTCTCCTAATTGGTCTGAAACTTATTATTTGCTGCAAATGATTCATCTTCATTCATCTGCGCGAGAGTGACGGGCAGAACAATTAAATAAACTTCCACTAGGTGGAAGAAGACCTGTCGATCTGTGTATCTACCTATTGTTTATACTTTTTGCGACGTTTTTCTTTGGCGGTCTGCCGTCGGAATTTTCTAACGCAAAATATGTGCCGTGGCTCAGAAAAAGGCTGGGAAACACTGCATTAGCTAACGAGAACCGAATGCTAACTTGTGCAAGAAAACGGATAACATGCATCAAAAACTCCACATGTATTAATTTAATTGATGTAATACAAATACAAACTGATGATGATTTGATTCAAGGGGGATGTAAAAAAAACAAAACTGCAATTCATCCTAGTTTTTTCTTTCTTTCATTTTTTATGTGTAAGCTGTTTTTATTTTTTAAGGAAAAGTTTTTCATGAACTTTTTTTTTTTTTCATTTTAATAAAATATATTAAAAAGATTGTAAATAATTATTGCTGGTTATTAATAAAAACGAAAATGGTGTGTGTGTGTGTGTAACAAATATTGCATTTTTGCTAATAAAACTCATTTAATTTCCTTAAAACGATCTCGTGGAAAACGTGACTCGTGAAGCCCGTATTGTGAATCAAAACAAACTGTGAATTGGATGAATCATTCCATGCCTAGTATTTAAACCTCAGTTTACACAGAAATCAACTCTCAGTAATATGCCTATGACCACTGACATTTCTTATGAAGGTGAAGCAATTAGCGATGCAAAGAGGGAGGAGCAAGACACATAAGGAAGTTTGACTCTCAATAATAATACAAGGACACAGGGATGGTTTTAATCTGTGTTTTTGCTTTCATGTATCCATTCATACTGAACAATCCACAGCCAGATGATGCTGTACCGTATTCAGTTCGGAAGATTTTCAGCTCTAAGACTAAATCATTATCACAAGCGCTCACTATCTTTTTGTGACATGATCCCTTGACCTGAATCTTTGCCTTTGTCATGGCAATTTGGAGCCAAAGATAAAAAAGAGAGCTACATTCTGCAGACATACACCATTCAGGAAGTGATTGGTAGGTGGATCAATGGTGCCCTGTCTTCCTTGTTCCATTGTGAGACACACACACACACACACACACACACACACACACACACACACACACACACACACACACACACACACACACA
>JAQLOM010000011.1:9828112-9842127 GCA_030068315.1 Chrysichthys thysi | reverse complement strand
GTTGAATAACAAGAAACAGAAACTTAGTCAGAACCAGAGAAAGCAAACACAGGAATAGTAAGGCTTGGCAAGAGTGCAGAAAATGGTAACTAATGCCAACTTTCTAATGCGCTGTGACCTTGGCGTGCGTGTCCCAGTCTGGTACACCTGTCACCACCCATGTGATGCCTTGTGGCATTGTGGAGGAAAACCAGGAAGTAATCTTTAGCGCGCGAGTTCTCTGACATGCGCCGCTATTGGGAGTGCTCAGAACAGGTGCACTCCGCGCAGGCAAATTCATGACAGGTTTATGTATTTTTACTTTATATTATGTATTATATTTTGTCATTTGTATATAAATATTTGTGGGTGTGGAACGAATTATCAGAGTTTCCATTATTTCTGGGGAAACCCACTTTGATATACGAGTGATTTGGAATACAAGCACGTCTCCGGAACGAATTATGCTCACAGTCCAAGGTTCCACTGTATTTTTATTAGTAGTAGTCATGGTTTTTAGTTCTATAAGTTTTTATTATTGTTAAACTGCATACTGTGTGTGTGTGTGTGTGTGTGTGTGTGTGTGTGTGTGTGTGTGTGTGTGTGTGTGTGTGTGTGTCATGCTGTCAGGCATTAAGCTGCGTGAAGCCAATCAGCAGCAGCAGTTTAACCGTAACGTGGAGGACATCGAGCTGTGGCTCTATGAAATGGAGGGTCACCTGGCCTCTGATGACTATGGCAAAGACTTGACCAGTGTTCAGAACCTGCAGAAGAAGCACGCGTTGCTGGAGGCTGACGTTGCTGCACACCAGGTGAGTTGACGTCATACAATAGTGTTTCGCTCTGTAGTTTTCAGAGAGGTTGTTTAGTATCTTATGGATATGTTATGGATCACTTTCGAGAAACATTCTAGAGAACATGGGGCAAAATACTTGTGGAATGTTAGTACAAACTCCAGCTAAAAATTTCGGACTAAATATTTTCATGGTAATGTTTGTCTGATGCCTAGCTAGGGCACCATTCAAGCAACTAAACACAATGTTAGCACTGTATGTTGTGCTCACAGGATTAGCTTTATCTTACTAGTTTAGCTCTTGCTCATTAAGTAATTTGTCATTCACTATGTGAATGAAACCTCTGCTAGGTTAGCGTTTAATTACTAGGTTAGCTCTTGCTTGCTAGGTTTGCTTGTTGGGTTTCTCAGATAGCTGACCATGTAATAGTTGTATGGTCAGGCCAAGTGACATCAGCCGTGTTCCTCTCCTTCTTCTCCGCAGGACCGCATTGATGGCATCACCATCCAGGCCCGGCAGTTCCAGGAAGCCGGTCACTTCGATGCAGATAACATCCGGAAGAAGCAGGAGGCTCTGGTAGCACGCTACGAGGCTCTGAAGGAGCCCATGGCCGCACGGAAACAGAAGCTGTCGGACTCTCTGCGGCTGCAGCAGCTGTTCCGTGACGTAGAGGATGAGGAGACATGGATCAGAGAGAAGGAACCCATCGCTTCCTCTACCAACAGGGGTGAGACTGAACAACAACAGATTAGCTGGATCAGGATCAGGAGTGGACTGACCATGTTAAAACTGGTGCTCTCTTTCTGTTTCTCACGCAGGTAAAGATCTGATTGGTGTCCAGAACTTGCTGAAGAAGCACCAGGCCCTGCAGGCGGAGATCAGCGGGCACGAGCCCCGCATCAAAGCTGTTACTCAAAAGGGCGAAGCAATGGTAGATGAGGGTACGTGCTGCTCTTTCTTCTCAAACACGAATCTTACTCTGCTTGCAAACAGATTGGTCAGCATGACCGTTAAGTCTGTTAATGTTCCATATATACACATTGGTCTTTGGTCCGGTGAACAGAATACGTGTGAACGGCATCGAGAACAATGTGTGTAATGGGGCAAGTTTGAAGCTGCCTTGCTAATGGAACCCTTTTTTTGTTTTGTTTTTTTTTTTTTTTGTTTTTTTTAAATCTCAGAAGAGTTCAAATGTATACCGGTCTGGTTTTCCCTGACTTTCAGGCCACTTTGCTGGTGAGGATGTGAAGGCCAGGCTGGCAGAGTTGCACGGTCGCTGGGACGTTCTGAAAGGGAAGGCAGCTCAGCGCAGGCAGGATCTGGAGGACTCCCTGCAGGCCCAGCAGTACTTTGCTGATGCCAATGAGGCCGAGTCCTGGATGAGGGAGAAGGAGCCCATTGTAGGCAGCCCTGACTACGGCAAGGACGAGGACTCTGCTGAGGTAAATGTGGAGACATATGTGGGCTTTTGTTTTGTTATGTTCTGTTTTAGCCCTGGTGAAATTTTTAGACTGTTTCCAAAAACAGTTTAGCTAAAAACTTCAGCTTCAAAAACTCCTATGTAAGAAACCAGGCTAATTTTTAAATGCCTAATATAGAGCATTTTTATCACAGGGGGTGCTGCCATCTTGGATTTGGGCAGTCACATGACAAGCACAGATTTTTTTTGAGCAGTCAGTGCTTTCTTGTCCTCCAAAGCAATATAATATCCGTTCTCTTGAACTTCCTCGGATATTGACTGTGTGATGCGTATATTTCTGTGCTTGCGAGTTTGACATTGGTGGCTGAGGCTGTAGAGTGGAAACTAGGGCTGGGTTAAAAAAAAAATCGATTCACCGATCAATATCGATTTTCGTTCAAAAAATACGATATCAATTCAAAAATTCCCAGATCGATCTTTTCCTGTATGCACTACTTTATTCTCGCGACCATGCAGGAAGAGCTATAAAACCGTGAGCCCGGCGAAACCGAAACCAAACTGAGCCGTGGCTGAAGTCACCGTCTGGCCTAAAGGCCGGTGTTTGGCAACACTTCGGATTTAAAACTTACGAGGATAGAGAGGAACTGGATCAAACAAAAGCAATCTGCAAACTGTGCCATATCGAGATAAAATATTGTGGAAATACCACAAATCTCCAAAACCACTTATCCAGGCACCACACTGACATAGGTTCAGCTAAAACATCAGGGGCGAATCAAACCGCACTGGAGAAGGTATTTGGGGTTAAACTGGCTTCAAATTATCAACGTGCCTTAAGCATTACTGAGGGAATTAGCATCTTTATTTGTAAAGACTTACGCCTGTACATGGTTATACTAATTATACTAAATAACTACTTATTTGAAAAGTTTACTGTCCACAGATAACATTGTAGTACAGCCTGTCAACATAGGGACACGCTCCACTCAAGTCAAATCATTTTATAACCAAGTAAAGTTAGCATCGACACAAAGAAATCTCTAAATAAATTGATATCGAATTGGATCAAGAACTGAATCGGATCATGACCTTGTGAATCGGAATCGGATTGATTCAGGAAATCAGCAATGATACTCAGCCGTAGTGGAAACACACTAGAAACTTGAAAACATGGCTATTGTTTAGCATCAAGTCTAATGGCTGACATGTTTGAAGCACTCCTGAAGTATACTTCTGCTGATCATGGATTTCTTGCTCCTCAGGCCCTGCTGAAGAAACACGAGGCACTGATGTCAGACCTGAGCGCTTACGGAAGCAGCATCCAGTCCCTGAAGGAACAGGCTCAGGCCTGCAGGGTGAGTGTGTCCTCACCTTCGTATTAATCCACCTACAAAAACAAAATCTCCACAGCGGAGTCGGTCTGAACCTGATCTCCTCTCGCTGCTTTGTCATACAGCAACAAGTTGCTCCTACTGATGACGAGACCGGTAAGGAGTTGGTACTCGCCCTCTATGACTACCAGGAGAAAAGTCCTCGTGAAGTCACCATGAAGAAAGGGGACATCCTCACCCTGCTCAACAGCACTAATAAGGTAGAATGGAATGTCTCCTGACTTTGAATGATTTTTACGGGCTGTTTGGTAGGTACAGTGGTACGTAGCTGAGACCGTTCTGTATGCCGTGTCTGCTCCTGCGCAGGATTGGTGGAAAGTGGAAGTGAATGACAGGCAGGGCTTTGTGCCAGCTGCATACGTTAAAAAGCTAGACCCGACCCAGTCGTCCTCCCGGGAGAACCTGCTGGATGAGCAGGGCAGCATCGCACTACGCCAGGACCAGATCGAAAACCAGTAAGTGAGCCCTTAGTCCTTTGACATTTTAGCACTTGAGATTTGATCTAACATCTTTAGAACTGGTTTCTTTCTTTAACCTAAGGGTGCTTTCACATACGCAGTCCGTTTGAATGGAAGAGGGTTTTGTTTTTTGTTGGTGCAGTTCTTGGTAGGTGATAGGTGACACCAGTGCAATCACACTCCACAATAAAAAAGGTCACAGTTTATTTATTTATTTATTTATTTGTTTGTTTGTTTGTTTGTTTTTTGAAGCTGCTGAAGCTGAGCCAAATGACAGAGTTGTAGAACTGCAGAAACTCCATGATTTCTGGGTATCTGGACCAAAAAACAAAAGAATAAATGCTGGCTGTTATACAGTAATACCTCTCACATTCGTGAGGTTAGGTTCCAGACCCCGGCGCGGATGTGTGAAAATCGCAAATGTTTGGTGGAGTCACTAAAAATGCTAATAAATGCTTATTTCTAAAGTTTAAATGCTAAATATGACCCAACTCATGATCCCAAAGCACTTTAATTTCATTTAAAAGTTAGCTTAATACATTACCCTTAAAAAAAAAAAAAGGTTGACGTAAAAAAAAAACGAGTACAGTATCGCCCAATTGATATTTGCCACACTAGCGTATTTAAAGCAGGGTTATATTAATGTTATCCCGATACTAATTCACTGTTGATGTTTAGGCATCTTGAGGTTTGTTATAAATTAAATATAAGCCAAGGAAAAAAGCCCCGAAAACACTTATCACGCGTGTATCAAATACCCGCGTGTTAAACTGAGATGCGAGGAGAATCAACCGCAATTTCACTCATATAGTACACAAAGCATCTGAGCTCCCAGCCAATCAGCAACGAGGAAAGTTGGTACCCTGCTCTGTGATTGGCTACTTCCCACCCGTCCAGCCAATAGCGTATCATCATGGAGCCTACGCCATCACCAAAGCAAACAGTACGTACGCATTCGCTATGAGCATTTCACTATGAAGATTTCGCAGATGTGTGAAAAAAACGCGAATGTAAATTAGTTAGGTTCCACAGAAAATCTCGCGAATCTGTGAAGTCGGAATCCAGAAACGCGAATGCACGAGGTATTACTTTACACAAATGTTATTTATATGATTATTTACTGTGTGTAATTCTCTAACCATTTAATTAGGGCTGATCCTGAGCCCCCCCTCCCCCCTTTCCCAAAATTTGCCAAGGGTTTGTTTATACCTTTCCCCCAGTGCATTTTTGCCAAGGAATGAAAGCCTTTTATGAGTTTGTTTTTTCGACACATGCTCATCAGCCAACGTTTGCTATTTTTTTGTTTGTTTGATTACTTAATCACAGTATGAAACCGAACCAAACCAAAAGTTCAGGGACAGCAAATGGACTACTAGGTGTGAAAGTGCCCTAAAGCTTCATTTATAACTTTTTTTTTTTACTTCCTGTAACAATCAGCTCCTGTCAGACATCTAAACAATAAGGGCCCAGACTCTTCCTTCAGTCTTGCTAATGTCTCTGCCTTTCTGTATTCCTCTTCTGCTTCCCCTAATCTCTTCTCTAACGCCTGCATGCGTGTGCTCGGCCTGCCCTGTGGCAGGAACGTGGCCACCAAGGAAGCGTGCAGCGTGTCTGTGCGCATGAAGCAGGTGGAGGAACTGTGAGTAGGACCCAGGCTTGTGCTCTTTCTCATCCCTCACGCCACCATCTTAACCCATCATCTCTCTTCATCCCCCTCTGCCATTAGTCGCCGATGCTTCTGTAGCAGTCATGTCACGAATCTCGCCTCTATTAACTTTTCCATATCATCTCTGTCTTTCTTGCAAGGCCATCCGTCTGCTTAACTTCTATTCAATAAAGGGATAGAAGTCATATCTGTTTCTCGAAGCTTGCCTAAAAGTCAGGTGATGCTTCAACACGGTCATTCTCAGCTTTTCATCATCCTTTCACTCTTCTTTGTTTTTGTACAATGTGCATTTTATCCAGTGGTGCATTAGTTGTAGATTGAAGTAAACTGTAGCATTGGTTATGGCCAAGGTAAGCATGAGTGTCGAGAGATTGTCAGCACATTGTCCTCACACTGGCTGGCTTTACACAGTAAAACTTGAGAAGGGAAAAGTAGACTCCTCCACTACGACACCTCTTATACCGTGACGATTTTCTTGTGTTGGAAAACGCCACTTCCTGTTTTTCCGCAAGCTATTTATGTGGAATGCCTGAACTACAAGTTCATGTGAATGAGCTGTAACTGTAGATTGACGATGATTTAAACAACCTCATTTCATATTAACCTTTGGTTTACAGTTACACTATTGACAGACCGATTGTTATAGAAAATTAATCTACACCTTCTGATAATCAGAATCTATCATTTGTTTATATTTATTTATTTATTTAGTTGCACTTCATTATGCTTACAGTATTTGTTGTTATGGATCAGGAGACTGAATATAGACCTGCTGTTGAAGCAGTAGTGAAACATCCAGTCAGGGTGGAGGAGGAGAACGCAAAGTAAATCCGACCCACAGGATTACCTTTTGGCCATAATTTAGAAATTATTAAAAAAAAAAAACCCAATTTGGGTGCTAAACCTCCTCACGTGTGCTTCAGGTATGGCACCCTACTGGACCTGGGTGAGAAGCGGAAGAACATGCTGGAGAAGAGCTGCAAGAAGTTCATGCTGTTCCGCGAGGCCAACGAGCTGCAGCAGTGGATCAACGAGAAGGAGGCGACACTGACCAACGAGGAGGTGGGCTCTGACCTCGAACAAGTGGAGGTGCTGCAGAAGAAGTTTGATGATTTCCAAAAGGTATGTTCTGTCCAAAAGGCATTTGTGTTTTCAAGGCCAAATCTGCCTCTGTGTGATGTCGTCATTGTGCTTTATCCTGAATCAGGATCTGAAGGCAAACGAATCTCGTCTGAGGGACATCAACAAGGTGGCATCAGAGCTGGAGTCAGAGGGACTGATGGCTGAAGAGGCTCCGATGGTTCAGGCCCAGGTGAGCCACCAGTTTGGCTTGCTTGTATCTAGCGCTTCAAGAGCAGGCAATCATATATTCATAAAGTAATGTTGTTCTTTTGTTTGTTTGTTTTTTAAAACATGCTGTACTAATCAAAAAGCTTGGATATTATCCTGAGCCTAACTAGTGCCTTAACACATTAATTTATGTCATAAATCAGGGGTTCTTAAAGTATGGGGTCACGAGGCCCTCAAGAATGGGTCGCGAGAGCATGACTTAAAAAAAATATATAATTTTTCTTAGAGAAAAAACATCCCCCGCTCGCAACATTTTTTCGGCGCGCACCCCCGGTCGCCAAATTTTAACAGCCCCCCCCAACCGCTCGCAACATTTCACCACATTTCACATACCCTCCGGACCTGAATTTGGGTCGCGCCCAAAAAAGTTTAAGAACCACTGTCATAAATTGTCTCGTCGGTAGTGCACTAGATTTAGTGCTACAGGCTGTGCAAGTAGGGGGCGTGCTTTATTTTCTCTGGCTGATGGACGTATAGGAGTGGATGTCGGGCCACCATGATGTCATAGCCCATAGGATACTTTTTAGGATTAGTCCAATAGAATAGCTAGCTAGCTTGTAGTGAAAAAATGCTCAGAAAATTAGACAAGCAGTTATACAGGGGGAGAAGTGTCAAAATGAAGTTAAATAATATGTTGGTGCTACACTGGCATCCCATAAAATGAATTTTAATCTATAATTTACATGTCCCTAGATCACATTCTGTTGCTGATTGATGCTAAACTCCCTAATATTGTCTTTCCTTCCTTTCCTGCTGCAGCAACAAGAGATGTTGGGCTCGGCTCCTGGCAAGGTCTGTTATTTTAGTATTGTATACGCTGCATGCCTGAGAGTATAAAATAATTTCAATCAGTAAGTATACCTTTCTGTTACTAATCATCACTGCCTGTTTTACAGGACGAAGCTGACTCTAAAACTGCTTCTCCGTGGAAGGTAATACTGTTTGAACTGAATATTTAACACAGATGTGAGTGTAATATCTCTAAGTCTACTGAGAATAATAATCGAGATGAGTGCGCATGTTGTGATTTAAAGAGTAAGGTGGAACTATGTACACTAACTTGGTGACTTTTCTCCTGATCGGTGTGATTTTTTAAAAAAAAATTGTTTTTTTTCCTCCTCCTGTTTTTTTTTTTTTTTATATATATATATACTCTCCCCTGATTTTTTTTTTTTTTTTCCCCAACTCGGTGTAGTCTATTCGCATGGCTGTCCAAACGACAGCTAACTTTAATAGTATTAAGGTAAGAAACCTGTTGTGTTCTCCCTGTAGAACATCACCTCATCTAAGTCATCCTGTCCTCACGCCTGATGGACTAACCCTGTCCCCCTCACCATTGTCCTGTGCTCCCGCTCTGCTACATTGCCCGTTTCTGTTCTTGCTCGTTTACCTGAACGCCCATGCAGTTGCTGATTCAAAGCATCAGTCCAGCGTGTCTCCAACAGCTCCCAACCTGACCGCGCGCTTATTTGTGTTTTTATTTGAAAAGTCGTTTGTTGTCTTGGAATGGCATCGTGACTGTAAAAAGGTGATTAATATGCATATTAGAGCACTGGCCAGAGACGGTGTCATTTTGGAAAATGTCCCACCTATAAACTTTTCACTGATTTGTAAAGCCGTCTGCAGGATGACCTCGTCGGCTGTCTAGGGCTCTAATATGAAGATCTGTGGCTGTAACTCCTGTGTTTATCTGATCTTTTGTCTGCACTCACCCATCCTTCATCATCAACCCATGTTGCTGAGTGTTACCTCTTCCCAGACTTCCTGTTAATGTCTTACTCATTATGGCTGTGTTTGCATGCACCTCAGCGGTTCAGTGTTGGCCTCAAATTTAATTATGGTTTAATTGTCATGCTCTAAATCTGACTCGACAGAAACATTATATAGGTCCAGGCTGGAACTAGGAGCTTGTTTACTGATGTTCAGAAAACGCTTGAGGAGCTAAATAGTTATCTAACACTATACTAGCTTCCTAGTGCATAAAAGGCGTTATGTAAACTGTGACAGATGGCTGCAGTGCGCTAAAAATACAGCAACACTGAAAATGGAGCATGTTCATATTGGAGTTGTGTGCTGTAATAGTTGTGCTGGCGCATGTTTCTGTTTGACAGAAATAATCTAGGAAAAAAATAACAAACTGAAATAATAATCACACAGCAGAAGCTTTCCAGATTGTCAGCTGTTTATTTTTGGAAACTTTGCTGACCAGTCTGAGCCTTTCATAATGTCAAACATACTTTTGAACCACTTGTTGCTAAACACAGGTGTGAAGAGCGAGTAAGAGCATTAGACATTATGTAAAACTTGTGTTTGACCAAAAAACGACGCTCCACCTCGAATGTTCTTTGCATCATAGTGTATTTTTACTTTTCTAACAGCACTCTATGTAACAACAAATAATACAAAGAACTTGTGTAAAAAACGAGAATAATCATCAAATGGAATGAGTTAACAAATGTTAGATACGTTTTGTTAGATAAAGACTCTTATTGGTAAAAGGAAATGTTTCGATTGAGATTTCCGAAGTGCACTAAAAATGCTAAGAATGATGGACCTATTGTAACGTAGCTCTGAAGTGCCTGGGATTATTAAAAAACAAAAAGTCTAAACTCTTAAGTGTGGTCAATTTACTCTAAATGTTTTGACTCATTTAGTTGCGCTTTAGTGTGCATATAAATGTAGCAAACAGTTGAAAAGATGCTGATGGCCGCATCCGGGTTGTTCACAGGAGCTGAATAACCACTGGAGATCACTGCAGCAGCTGGCAAAGGACAGGAGTAACATGCTGGGAAGTGCCCACGAGGTGCAGAGGTTCCACAGGTACGCATGACTGAGCGCAATTTGATTTCCTGAAGATGATGGACGGGCATGAAGCTTCCACCACAGTGTAGTAAGGGAATAAAAAAAAAAAACACTGACTAGAGATATTCTGTTTTTCAGAGATGCTGATGAGACCAAAGAATGGATTGAGGAGAAGAACCAGGCCCTGAACACTGACAACTATGGTCATGACCTGGCCAGCGTTCAGGCCCTGCAGCGCAAACACGAGGGCTTCGAGAGAGACCTGGCAGCTCTGGGAGACAAGGTCAGATTGTAACTTCCTTTCTTTTTTTTTTTTGGTATTTGTTTGTCTTGAGCTTTGTCTTTACCGTCCTCCTTCCTGTGTGTAAGCACACTATGCAGGCTTTAAAAAAATAGGTTCTCCACCGTGTTGTATACTTATATTTAGGATTAACCCAATTGTGGATAAGTGCAGTTTCATGTAGCACATGATTTAAGTCACTTCATAACCGTTCATCAATGGAAGCATCAGACACACCACAGTATCTATGTATCTCTTAATCATAGTCTAATCCAAAAAAAGTTATAGAACATATAGAATTTTATGATTATAAAGTAATTATACTCTTCATGTATGTAGCTTATTTTGTTTTGACTCAGAAGTGTTTTTACATTTTACAAAGATTTTAGCAATGCTAGAAGGATAGAGATTAAACTCAAAAAGGTGATTTAAGTTTTCATTTTAACCACGGCTTAAACGATGCACCATTAGACACAATGTCTTGGCGATAATAAATGAATTCTCTGCGTCCTGTGGCAGGTGAACTCTCTGGGTGAGACAGCCGAGCGTCTGATCCAGTCCCATCCTGAGGCTGTGGACGATATTCAGGAGAAATGCACTGAGCTGAACACGGCCTGGAGCAGCCTGGTGGGACGTGCTGACCAGCGCAAGGACAAACTGGGCAACTCGCACGACCTGCAGCGCTTCCTCAGTGACTTCAGGTGAGGAGAGGGAGAACGGCTAACTTTTATTGCTTCTAGACTGGAGATTCTACAGTGAAGCAAGATGGATCACTTACACAATTGGCAGAAGTACCACCGTGGACGCCTTTTTGATAAGCCCTACGTAACTTATCTGTTTCGGCAAACAACGGCTAGCGTCACCTCTTGGAAAACATATACGCTAAACTGTCCAAAGTTCTTCAAGCAGTCATGAGGAGGTTAATTGTTGTCAATACTATCTGAGAAAACAAATCAATGTCTGAAGTCAAATGCGATCCACGATGTTAATCGATATCCGAGGCTTAAATCAAACGGGGCGAATTTTGCAGTGTAGCTGCATGGAGTTGAACTTACCTCAATTGGGCTCCAATTATTGAGAAAAAATCAAACAATCCGCTCAAATAATCTATTGATGTCGTCTTAACACAGGATGTCATCATTTCTCATAATGCAAACAAGGCTAATACATCAACACAAGAAACAACAAGACGATTTCAGAAAAACGCTGCAAGTTTCCCACGGTATCCGGCCTCTGTGATTAAAGGGCAGCTTAACAAAATGGCGCCCATAGTGTCAAACTTCCGTACTTCCTGATTATCAACGTATTTTCCGGCCAGTGATCCATCTTGCGCGTAGCGCTCTAGAATCTTTGACTGACTGAATAAAAGATTATAATAAGATACATGAACATATCTAAAACATGCATAAATGTTTTCTAGAATATTTCCTAACCTACAATTCTATAAAACTGTCCTACTGTGTACCTGAGTGTAGTTCTATGAACACACATCACTGCTGTATCATTCACAGGTGCCTCATACAGAGACCTTAAAATAGTCACATAATGACAGATACTCTTACAGAATTTCTGCCAGGTCCAAATAACAGGATTCTTTGACTAGTACTACCCAGGGTAGTCAACCCAGATGCCCCCTTTTTTTTTTCCTAAGCCAGAACAATATTGATTATTAGTAATCAAGGACACCGATAACTGATAACTGGTGCTGATATTCATTTACTGTCAATTTGAAAATGTGCAAGAGTTCAATTCTTACTCACAACTTGGATTAAAGGTTCACTACCTAGTATTTAGTATTTAGGGGGATATATTAGCAGAACTAAAATATAACATTCATAAGTATATGTTCATTAGTGTATAATTACTTGTAACTACGAATCACTGGTTTTCGAGAGCTTAGAATGAGCCCTTTATATCTACATAAGGAATGGGTCCACCTCTACAGAGTCGCCATGTTGTGCCAATACAGTAGCCCAGAACAGACAAACCTCTAGAGAGCACCTTCTGCATTTTGCATTTTTACAAGCAGCAGCATGATACCAGAAGGATGCACCAGAAGGATATCAAAGAAGAAGAAGAAAGGAAGGCAAGGAAGAAGAAAGATGAGGAATCAGTGTTTGCTGGTGCTGGCTAACAAGATTGAGAACCCAAATTTTCTTTAAAAAAAAAAAGAAAAAAAAAGAAAAGGAGGATCATATGTATTATTTAGCACGAAAAAGCAAGAGAGTGTGAATATAAGTACTTGGAAGTATGATATGGGCTCCTGACAGCCACCGTACACTAGGGTTGGGTACCGAAACTCGGTACGGGTATGGAACCGGGGCGAACGTCAACGATAGTAACCAGACCGAAATACAAATGTGAATTTTGGTGCCTCATTTCGGTACCACAAAATATGCAGCTGTTTAATCACGCGCTCTGGTGTTCACTGTTAACAATAGAAGTGCACACACAGCAGGCGACACATTCAGAGAACTCAAGATGTCGAAAGCGAAATGTTCCAAAGTGTGGTTACGTTTTACAAGAAAGGATGCAGAAAATTCGCCGTGCAACAAAAATTTGAAGACGTTTTCGTGCAAAGGCGGGAACATGTCAAATTTAATGAAACATTTGGGGACACATGGAATCCATCAAAAGGCCAAAGCTTGCACCGTTTTCGACAGCCTCCGTGAATGTGACCCTAAGCCAAGTACATCAGAAGCACCCAGCGTGGGAGTTCCTATGCCCAGCCCGAGCAATGGAGCACCCAGCCCAGCAGGTGTGAAGATATTGGACGAGGAGAACAGCAGCATTTGTTTTACTGCAGGTGAGTCATTTTAACACTGACCGCAAATCTCACTAAGCAACGGATGCATGCTAATTCCTCAGCTATAGTGAAATGCCGTGCCATTCCCGACAAAGGTAAGCTAATAGGTTTTCAGTAGCACACCTGATGCGGTCTCGAAGCTTGTGTGAAAATGGCTGACTGGTTCGGTAAAAGTCGTCGGTAAAAAAACAATGTGCTGTTGTGTTGTACACGATAAGAAGGCACAACGGATCGACCATAAGTGCGTTATATTTAAACACTCTCTCTGGTTATAGGCCTAGTATGAAATGTTGCCATTTAGCTGGTAACCAAAACAAAGAATTGGCAAACCACATCATTGTCACTATTATATGATATGTATGGTTTTTATCATAGGATGAAGACATTCAGAACTTCCTTCAGGAGGCCACTGTGATGGAGCCTCACTTTAAAGGCAAACTGGAATGTGTACAATGTGGACTGATGTACAGTACAATGTGAATGTTTTCTTTTTTTATTTGTATTTTTTATGAAGGATTTTAAGTTAATATGTTGTTGGTCAATTTAACCTTGGACTTTGCCTCAGAAATAAAAAGTCATTGCATCATAAAAACTTCTATGTGTGTGTGTGGGTTTTTTTTTTTAAGTACCGATTTAAATACTATTTAGGAACCGGTACAGTTTTGAAAGTAATGATTTGGCATCAGTATCGCATGAAACCCTTTCAATACCCAACCCTACCCTACTGTACGCTCTGTAATACAGATTTGGAAAGGGAGGGGCATTCAGGTGAATGAATTCTACATAGTGGACATTTAAATCAGGTCTAGACGTCATTTAACATGTCTGAGAGGGACAAGGGCTGTGTTCCAATATCCATATTTTCATGAGTACACAGTCTGCACTTACTAAGTGAGCAGATTTCAGTAGGTAAGTGTTGTTCCAAATCGCCTACTCCATGGTGCACTTACCGGAAACTACGATCACGACTGCCAACGCGCCTCGTCATCCCGTCAAAAATCATCCCCGACTTTGAACAGCGAACAGATTTTTAACCCTTCACAGATTTCTAGCTTGCAAAATGACTCCG
>JAQLOM010000011.1:9812982-9828012 GCA_030068315.1 Chrysichthys thysi | reverse complement strand
AATCTATTGATGTCGTCTTAACACAGGATGTCATAATTTCTCATGATGCAAACAAGGCTAATACATCAAAACAAGAAACGACAAGACGATTTCAGAAAAATGCCACAAGTTTCCCACGGTATCCGGCCTCTGTGATGAAAGGCCAGCTTAGTAAAATGGCGCCCATAGTGTCAAACGTCCGTACTTCCTGATTATCAACGTATTTTCCGGCCAGTGATCCATCTTGCGCGTAGCGCTCTAGAATCTTTGTTCTAGACTGGAGACCTGCTCGTGATATTTTAAGCTCTCCACAGCTCTAATCTGAGTCACTACGATGCCAAGCACTAGTAATTATTCCTGTGTCACTCCTGCAGGGATCTGATGTCCTGGATCAACGGTATCCGCGGACTGGTGTCTTCCGATGAGCTCGCCAAGGACGTGACCGGAGCTGAAGCACTGCTGGAGAGACACCAGGTACTGAACTCGGTATACGTCTTCTCACAAGAAACCCCGTGGCCTCATCAGTCACATCACGTAAACGGTTTCTCCATCCTCTGCAGGAGCACAGGACCGAGATCGACGCCCGTGCTGGAACTTTCCAGGCCTTTGAGCAGTTTGGGCAGCAGCTGCTGGCACGTGGTCACTACGCCAGTCCTGAGATCCAGGAGAAACTGGAGGCTTTGGACCGCGAGAGGGCAGACCTGGAGAAGGCCTGGGTGCAGCGCAGGATGATGCTGGATCAGTGCCTGGAGTTGCAGGTGAGGGGAAAACACCAAGAAGATCACCTTCTTGAAGATAGCATTGGTATTTTATAATGGTTGTAGTTTAACATGGTCACAGTAGGAACAAGAGTTAAAGCAGTACAAAGAGACATCACTTTTTTTAAAACTCCACATTTAGGCTGTGGAAGAGCTGGAGGCAGATGAAGGTCTATTACTGACCAAACTGTAGACAATATCATAATTTTACATTTTTGTTAGACTGAAAATCAGTGCTGGTTAATAAAATTGAGGAACTATGGCATCACTGGGTCATCCGTCATCCTGCAGCAGATAGTGAATATTGAGTAATTTATTTATACACCTTCCAGAGCCATAGTTTGTCCAAAGCGTCTTCCTGAATGACTAACTCCTGTTGTGTTCCCTGCAGCTGTTTAACCGTGACTGTGAGCAGGCGGAGAACTGGATGGCAGCGAGAGAAGCGTTCCTAGCCACTGACGACAAGGGCGACTCCCTCGACAGCGTGGAGGCTCTCATCAAGAAGCACGAGGACTTTGACAAAGCCATCAATGTGCAGGTTAGCAGTGTGAGATGAGTCTCTCAGGCAGCATGTGCTTTTCTAATCCACCAGGCTGACCCCAGACTGTCTCCACAGGAGGAGAAGATCGCCGCTCTGCAGTCCTTCGCTGACCAGCTCATCTCTGCCGACCATTACGCCAAACCCGAGATCTCCAATCGCCGCAACGAAGTCTTGGACAGGTCAGCGTTTGGGTCCTACCCATCAGCTTGAATCTAGTGGAGTCAAATTCATTATAACGCAAGTGTGCTCGTTCTGACCCCCAGGTGGCGCCGCCTGAAGGCTCAGATGATTGAGAAACGCTCCAAGCTGGGTGAGTCTCAGACTCTGCAGCAGTTCAGCAGAGACGTGGATGAGATCGAAGCCTGGATCAGTGAGAAACTGCAGACAGCCACTGATGAGTCCTATAAAGACCCGACTAACATCCAGGTACCGCTTCATCCTGCAGTGACCTCACTGACCTCAGCCGCTCTAAATAGGATCAGAATGTCTAATTGTGCACGTTTTATTTTCACCTAAAACTTAGTCAGTTCTTATTTACAGACCTGCAACATGTCACCGATATTATTGTATAAGAAGCTCTAATGCTGAGCCTATCTGGGACCCTGCACCCACTCAGCACTTCTTGTTGTTTGTACAAGACTGAAATTTTTTGACAAAAGTAGTTAGTTTTATTTTTCAAGGTACAGGATAAAGCATTAACTGAAATGAATAAATGAATAAATGAAGGAAAGCAGTAAATGCAACGCATGGCACAGCACAAATAGCAGGAACACATTTGTGCTAACAAATCCCCTTTCCTGTAGGACGACATACAGAAGATACCACAGCCGCTTAAATAGCTGAAGTCATACTAACATTGAAGTTTTCAAAAAAGTAAAAAAATAAAATGGTGCTCAGAATGCACATGCATGTATAATAAGAAAGATTTAATTACTTATTGATTTTTCTTTTCTATTAATACATTAAGTTGTTTTCAGATTCTTCCAGCTCTGGTTGTACCTGTGGTTTTGTGTAGTGTTCTACAGATTTAAGTGTAATCTAATCCTAAAGAGTAAATAATTCCTGGTTAATATAGTTGTGCTTTATAAGCACTGTAATGCTCCCTGTGTCTCCTGTAACCCCCTCAGTGTGTACTGAATCAAACTGAACCTCTCTCTGTTCTCATGTCTTATTTTTAGCTGTCCAAGCTGCTGGTAAGTGGAGTAGCGTGTTCGCTTACTAACCCCAGTAGGGTGTCATCAAACGTGTGTGTGTGTGTGTGTGTGTCAATGGTGGACGTATAATAGAGCTCCAACAGTGTCCCCGCTCCATGTCCCCGCTCTGTATCCCCCTGTGCTGTCTGTCTGCTTCTTAAGGACGTATTTTATTTCAGCATCCTTTGCGCTGTAATGTGTCTGTTCCATCACGGAAGCAGTTTGTGGTCATTTTTTGGTCTGTGTGTCAGTTTTGGGCTGATTTTGTGCAGAATTTGTTCCACACCATCGTCATGTTGAGGGTCTGCGTAACAAATACAGGTTGTGGTGGGAGTGAGGGGGGACGGAGACCTGCGTTCTGCTCTGCTGTATGCGTTTATGGGTTTGTGACCTGCAGTGTTGCAGCTGTTTCATAATGTGTGTCGGAAACATTGAGCTGCTTTTTTTCTTCTTTTTTCTTTTACATCTTCTTCCCCTCTTTCTCCAGGTGATAAGATGGTGTGGAACAACGACTACATTCACCTTGCAAGCTTCCTAGCTCATTTCTGCATTGGTCTTTAATGATGAGCTATATTTCTGTAGCACCTTTCATACACCTAAATGCAGCTTAAAGTGCTTTAGGGGGTGAAGTAACAACAGAAGTAAAGACATAATAATAAATTAGTGTCCTAATGTTACCTCGTGAGCCACTTACATCACGCATGAAGAGTATAGAAGAATAGCAGCTCTTAATAGACACAAGTCAAAAGGATGCAGGGTTTAAGTTGTGTTTTTTTTCCGCTAAATTGTTCACAGGAGCATTTACACAGAAATGTGGATTTTACTGGGGGGAAAAAAATGTTACCTGGGAAAATTTTCATCTCAGTCCTGAGTTTGTGTAAATTTACTTTAGTGAGGTGACTAACTAATGTAAACCTCATGTGATTGATTTGAAATCATTTCAGTGGCGAAGAGGTGCTGTGATTTTATGTGCTGATTACAGCTTCCTATTAGTGTTTTTAAAGAAAGCACAAATAAGATTAACAGGTCAGTTAGGACAAAATTGAGTTTTGGAGTTTTGTAGGCCTGGCTAAATTTCAGCTTCGAAAGCACTAGATACTTGCCATTTATCAACATAAGAATATTACAAAAATCACTAATACCAGATTTCATAAACGTAAATGATTTTGTAAATGTACAGGTAAAAAATTCGTAAAAAATCTCAAAAAATTAGAATATCGTGAAAAAGTGCAATATTTTTGAGGTCATATGATTGGCCAGCAAACTGGCCTGACCTGAAGCCCACAGAGAATCTCTGGGGTATTGTCAAGAGGAAGATGAGGGACAACAGACCCAACAATGCAGATGACCTGAAGGCCGCTATCAAAGCAACCTGGGCTTCCATTACACCTCAGCTGTGCCACAGGCTGATCGCCTCCATGCCACGCCGCACTGATGCAGTAATTCATGCAAAAGGAGCCCAAACAAGTATTGAGTGCATAGAAATGAACATACTTTTCAGAAGCCTGACATTTCTGGTTAAAATATCCTTTTTTTTTTTTTTTAAATTGGTCTTTTGTAATATTCTAATTTTCTGAGACACTGAATTTCGGGTTTTCATTATCTGTAGGCCGTAATCACCAAAGTACAAGAAATAAAGGCTCGAAATATTTCACTCTGTGTGCAATGAATCTATATAATATATGAGTTTCACTTTCTGAAATAAGGGACAACAAATATTGCACTTTATTCTAACATGATATTCTAATTTTTTGAGATGTACCTGTAAATAGTGCAAAATTTTAGTTTGGTGTGGCCCATGAAAACATCTACACTTGACTAACAATTGATGTATAAAGCCCAACGATTTAAACATCTACTCCATCTCGGCTGTCAGTCCTGCAACGTGAATGTAGCCAGCGTGACACAAAACAGCCCAAAGTCTCTGATTTCTTCACAGAGTTGCATCTTGTCTTGGATGCTGTTCAGTCCAGTTCACTCTTTTTATTTATTTATTTATTTTTAAATCAAATGTTCCATCCATGTTGCTGTCCTGCGTGTAGCAGCAGTTAAAGTAGTAGCTTGTTTATCTGTCTTGGTCTGTTGGTGTATTCGTTTCACCTTCACGTTTCATCCATCCATGGCTTTGTGGTCTACACACATCAGCAGAATCAGAGCTCGAATGTCGTGACATTCTCTCTCACCATCACTGCTTTCAGAGCAAGCACCAGAAACACCAGGCATTCGAGGCAGAGCTTCACGCCAACGCTGACCGTATCCGGGGTGTGATCGATACAGGAAACGCACTCATCCAGAGAGGTGCATGTGCGGGAAGTGAGGATGCCGTCCAGGTAAATATGTCCTGTTTATGCTCCAGACCCAAACGGAGATGTTGCGTGCATTTTAATTTCATCTTGCATTCAGGCACTGCTCATGCCATACAAACACCAAGGACAATGAAACATAAATGATATCTAACATTGGCTGCTGACTTCACAACGATGTAGGCATTAATATAAACATGAATTTTCAGCTGCACTATCGGCAGAGCTGCTCTTTAGTAAACCAGTCAACCATATGACCATTCAGAATCCAACAGTGCTGTGGTATAAGTAAATAATGTTTGTGTGTGTGTGATGTCCACAGTCTCGTCTGGTGGCTCTGGATGAACAGTGGCAGTTCCTGGTGAATAAATCAGCTGAGAAAAGTCAGAAACTGAAGGAGGCCAATAAGCAGCAGAACTTCAACACCGGCATAAAGGATTTCGACTTCTGGCTGTCGGAGGTGAGAAATGGTTCTAATCCTCTTTACAACACAATGATTTAATCGCTGAATCACACAAGGTCATGTTTTTTCTGCCCTTTACTCTGCGTCTGCAGGTTGAAGCTCTTCTCGCCTCTGAGGATTATGGGAAGGATTTGGCCTCGGTGAACAACCTGCTGAAGAAGCACCAGCTTCTGGAGGCTGACATCTCTGCCCATGAGGTAACCCTACTCACTCACTCCTTCCCTGCCTTTCCAAGGCGCACTTTATTTTACAGCCCGACTGTGTTAATGAACCCCTGTTCCAGCAGCGTACATCGCTATACGTGTAGTAAGTGCACCCACATAGTCATATTCATTTTACTCTTAGAGTTGTGACAGAATTCAAGTTTTTTTTTTTTTAAATAATTGTAATATTTTTAATATCATTATTTTTAAAATCATTTGTAGTTAAAAAGATTATCCATAAAGTTAGTCAATTATACCATGCAGTAATGCACTGTGACCTGTAGGTTATGACTTCAGTGCATGCTTGTGTGTATCTTTGAGGATTAACAACATTGTTTAAAAAAAAAAATTCATCAACTAAAAATGTTTAAACTTTCTAGTGGAGCCTGAGACCGAATTAGTGAAATAACCAGCAACTTATCCTTTATGTAGCAGATACATGCACAAGCTAACATCAGTAAACCTGAATATTTTCACAGTAACTCTATTGCAGGGTGAATATTAATGGCATCCATGATAACAGTGATGCTGTGTGTAACACTTCTCATTGTGCTCTTCCAGGATCGTCTGAAGGACCTCAATGGCCAGGCTGACAGCCTGATGGCCAGCAACGCCTTCGACACGTCTCAGGTCAAAGATAAGCGTGATGCCGTTAACGGCCGCTTTGCTAAAATCAAGAGCATGGCTGCTGGACGCAGAGCCAAGCTGAACGAGTCGCACCGCCTGCACCAGTTCTTCAGAGACCTGGACGATGAAGAATCTTGGATCAAGTGTGTATTATGCCGCAGTACGTGAACATCGGCTTTCTAGTTTCATTTTCAAATTCTAACGCAGGCTTCTGTGACTTGCGCGGATAGAGAGAAGAAGTTGTTGGTGAGTTCGGAGGATTACGGACGTGATTTGACAGGAGTACAGAATCTGAGGAAGAAGCACAAGAGACTGGAGGCCGAGCTGGGAGCTCACGAGCCGACCATTCAGGTAAGAAGCCGCGCGTCGTTATGTTTCTCACGATGTCCTGCGTGACGCTTCAGCTGTGGTGGTGGTGGTGATGATTTACTCGATGTTTGTTCTCTCTAGTCTGTGCTCGACACGGGGAAGAAGCTGTCTGATGACAACACCATCGGGCAAGACGAGATCCAGCAGAGGCTGGCGCAGTTTGTCGAGCACTGGAAGGAGTTGAAGGATTTGGCCGCTGCCAGGTGAGAGCCGACATCCTTTTTTTTTTTTTTTTAAACAAAACTGCGGCATTCCGTCCTGAAATCGGATGCTTAGATCATTGTCTATTAAATTGGGTCCAATACAGTGATGTCAGTGGTGTTAAAGTCAGGACAATGTGTGTGTAACGTTGGGTCCTACTCCCCTGGAGCTGTAATAAAAGAGGAGGAGAAGCTCCACAGGTAAACACAAGGGCGGTCACATGATGTGGCCCTTCAACATTCAACCCATCAGCCACAACAGTCAAACCTGATTGCAAGCCACTGATTCAGGCCAAATACTGTATAATATACTCTGTGTATTATTGTGTGTGTGTGTAGGGGGCAGAGGCTGGAGGAATCGCTGGAGTATCAGCAGTTTGTGGCCAATGTAGAGGAAGAAGAAGCCTGGATTAATGAGAAGCTGAATCTGGTTGGAAGTGAGGACTATGGTGATACGCTGGCGGCCGTGCAGGTACAAACACGTTCACTACTACACACTGCAGACGGGACGTTAGTGCTGGATTAAATCAGTAAAATATTCGGAAACGCGTGTATTTTAGTAGCAATGGGAGAGACGATCGACATTGGACTTGTGATTGGTGGTGATGGTGGACTTGTGCAGGCGTTACTCATCATTAGCCGCGGCATGTCGCATTATAAGGGAAATATACAATGTAGGTTGAGGGAGAATACTCGTACCACCGTACTATATTGTACACGAAAAGCAGTATGCTGTAACTGGTAATATGTCCGAATACTCAGTAGGCATTTTACAGTAGTGAAACACTACCCAGATGATGTACTTACATTTGTAGTATACAAATGTACTACAGTATGCAGCACGATCCCATAATTCACTGGCAGCCTCTACAAATTCCTCCCAATTTTTCCTCTTTGTATTAACCGTCTCCTGTCTCAGGGCTTGCTGAAGAAGCATGAGGCGTTCGAGACTGACTTCACTGTACACAGGGACCGAGTGAACGATGTGTGCGCTAATGGAGACGAACTCATCAAGAAGGTAGGGTTGCAATTTAACCTTCACTCAATCTGTAGTTTCCTGTAAATGCTCAGTGCTGTTATACTCACGCTGAGCCGTCACTGCAGGAGAACCACCACGTGGACAACATCATGGCCAAGATGAAGTCCCTGCGTGGCAAAGTGACCGAGCTGGAGAGAGCCGCCGCTCAGAGGAAGGCCAAGCTGGACGAGAACTCTGCCTTCCTGCAGTTTAACTGGAAGGCTGATGTGGTGGAGTCGTGGATCGGTACGCTGTCTCACTGTCTCTGTGCGTGCATGTACACTTTGTACACCAAGGTGATAACCTACGTATGGTTTGTGATTGTTTAGGTGAGAAAGAGAACAGTCTGAAGACAGAGGATTACGGGCGAGACCTGTCATCGGTTCAGACGCTGCTCACTAAGCAGGTAGGAAAATGGAGACCCTGAAATTAGCATATTATGACTCCTGAATAGACAATGTGTCTTCATGATTACAGACAAATGATAAAAATAGCAGTTTTGCCAACAATACCAATGCAATACTCGCAAAGCTGCATCACGATAATGACATATTAGTATTACGTTGTCGTATCAGCCAGGACCTTATTAGGACTCTTTGTCATACACCGTGTAGGTTATGTTTCTTGGGAAGACAAATGTGTTAAATCTGAAAATACAGATGTGTAAAGTTAAAAAATGGGATTGAAACCTGATTTTAAATGTTCTCTTATTCTCTGTACTAAAGCACCACATCCAGTGTTTTTGCTTTCCATTATACAGAACTGCAATATATTAATAATATTGCACAGGAAATTAAGTCTCTTATGGATTACTTGTGACCCAGGATCATGCTCCTTGTTGCTTTAGGGGTTAAACAATCAAGACAAATGTACAGAATAAAAATATCAGGCAACGGTCTTAAAGTATGGTCTAAGAAATCAAATTTAAAATACATTGAGGCTATGTGTGATTTCAGCATCCATGTTTTGCAGGAAAAGTTGGTCCCTCTCTTATCTATTTGTTCGTAATCTTCCAGATGTGAGACACTAGTCACATGTTGTGTAACACAGATTTTATCACAGATGTGCAACAGCAGAATTGTCTGATAATAAATGATCGATTGTCTAATAACTGATGAATGATGATTTTTGCTGTACTTCTGCACCTTCTTTCCCTCACTGTAGGAAACATTCGATGCTGGACTTCAGGCGTTCCAGCAGGAGGGCATCACCAACATCACCGCGCTGAAGGATCAGCTCCTCGCAGCCAAACACGTGCAGTCCAAAGCCATCGAGGCTCGTCACGCTACACTGATGAAACGCTGGAACCAGCTGCTGTCCAACTCCGCAGCCCGCAAGAAGAAGCTGCTGGAGGCTCAGGAGCACTTCAGAAAGGTGAAAACACATTTCACACAACACCTGCTGCAGCCGTCCTGCACAGATATCACCCTTACAGCACCCAGTGCAAAGATCTGACTCGATAAAATTTAAGGTTTGGAATGTTTGGAAGTCTTAATAAAAAAATTAGGATTTAGTTTCATGGGTATGTAATTGTTGGCATTTTAATTTATATTCAGATGAAACAGAAATCCACTAAAATGGTAATGGGACACAATAATGAAGCAATTCATCCTCTATTCCTGAAAAATATGAAATATTGAGTGCAGGAACTAAATCAGTTTTAATTTGAAGCTAGATTTAACTTTGCTGTTCAACTTGTATTTTCTTTCTTCTCGTCACAGCACTTTACCATATAACTGATTTCTGTAGTCTTTTATAGGATACGTATTTTTATTTATATACCTAGGTCAATTCTAATATATTACATATAAAAAACACCACCACATTTTTAGGTCTTTATAACTTGCAGCTTATGTAGAAATGTCACATCTGTAACCATATTATTATAAACTATAATCTATCTGCAGTATGGGCAGTAAAATCTGACGGATAACTATTTTGTGTCCCTGATGTCATACTTGTCCAGGCAGTAAGACCGTTTACGTGTCAGTAAGTCCCCTTTGCTTTCTCACCCAGGTGGAGGATCTGTTCCTGACCTTTGCTAAGAAAGCCTCAGCCTTTAACAGCTGGTTTGAGAATGCCGAGGAGGATCTGACCGACCCAGTAAGATGTAACTCTCTGGAGGAGATCAAAGCTCTGCGTGAGGCCCACGACGCGTTCCGCTCTTCCCTGAGCTCCGCCGAAGCCGACTTCAACCAGCTGGCTGAGCTCGACCGCCAGATCAAGAGCTACCATGTGATGTCTAACCCCTACACTTGGTTCACCATGGAGGCTCTGGAGGAGACCTGGAGGAACCTGCAGAAGATCATCAAGGTAACATGCTACCAACACACCAGACCAGGTGCTGCACCGAGTTTCTCACTCAGCCAGAGACATAGCTCATTTTCTGCTACATAAAACACCACGAATAATTAAAGTGTGTCTACACCGAGTCTTCATTAAACGTTCATAAACACAGAATAAATATATCCATAAACCAGTCACATCAAAACCCTTGAAACAGTAAAAGTTTTTATGATGCATATCACTTACGTCCTCGGTTCTAATTATAGTTTCAAAGTTTGACTGTAGCAACTGTTTATGGATTTTGTTATTTATTTATTTATTTTTTTATAAAAGTGATAATCAAATTAACATAACAAATTAGTCTAACAGGGTTATGCAGGATTTATACTTTTTCAGTGTCAGGAATGTGAAGCTTGTGAAATATTATTATTAATAATAATAATAATAATAATAACTAGACTGCATTTCCGCAGAGAAAATGTAAAGTGTGCATGCTCAAATGTTGCCAGCAGCAAGCACACAAATGCCTAAGGTCCTAGAGAGCGCCAGTTTTGGCACGGACTTGGGCTGATGAGCACACAAATGACGCCTCAAGGTCCTAAAGAGCGCCGTTTTTTTGTGGAATTTCGTGGAAAACCGTGAAAACTGAACGAACGACAAGGGGTAATGAAACCATTTGAACAAGCCATCATGCCCGGATCGGCACGGGCATCTCAGAGTTGGAACGGTGTCTCTAGCTTGAAAGCCCTAGGAGGAGCAGGGGGCGGAAAAAACGGGTGAACGGAATAATAAAAATAAGAATAAAACTAAAGAAGAACAATAGTGTGCCTGCAGAGCAAGCACACTATTAATAATAAATACCTTACAGTGCCTTCTACTCTGAACTTACTTTTGAGCAGTGCCTTTATAATGAAGTAAAGCTGCTTCTTTCATTTATAAATTCTCTACCCCTATATAATCCTTTATAAATCCCAGACTAGATACCCGTTAAATTTTTAGGACATAGTTGCTTGATAATGAAGAATCGCCCGTCTCTAGTCCGTATCCATTTTAAATCTGTTATCACAAATTTTTCCAAGTTAATTAAAGTTTTATTAAGTTAATCATTCAGCTCCCATTAGCACTCAGTTTAATATATTGTGAGTTCAAATGCATACTCAAAGCTGATGATTTAAGGCTGCGTGTTGAGAAAACATCCTACTGCCTGCAGCGCTGCTTTATAATGAGTTCAGAAGGGTGCTGGGAACATCGTTGCTTCTTTAAACTTTACTTTTGATGTGTGTGTGTGTTTGGATTTGAGCTGCATGCTGTGGTTTTATTTTAGGAGCGTGAGCTGGAGCTGCAGAAGGAGCAGAGAAGGCAGGAGGAGAATGACAAGCTGAGACAGGAGTTTGCTCAACACGCTAACGCCTTCCACCAGTGGCTACAGGAGACCAGGTACAGGACGAGCACACAGCCTCGTCATTCTGATCCCATCCACAAACTACATGGAATCGCATTTCTGCTGCTTGGATGTTTCATCATTTTGCATATAGTGCATGTTTTGCTGTGGTGTCTGTGTGTGTCTGTGTTTTTTGGGAAATGGGACACGTATAAGCTTTAACAGTCGCACTGTGTTTTTTGTGTGTGTGTGTGTGTGTGTGTGTGTGTGTGTGTGTGTGTGTGTGTGTGTGTGTGTGTGTGTAAGTGCACCTCTGTTTACATGTGGGTGTTGAATGCTGATCATGTCACTGCTCGATGATGTAACTTGTAATTTGTTTGTCTCTTTGTCTCTTTTTTTCTTCCCCCTTGCTGCTCTCTCGCTGCCTCTCCTGATGCTTGGGATCACTTTTCTAAATCAGGACATATCTTCTGGATGGGTTAATATCATTTTTTTTCCTCCATATCTTCCATAATTGTGTGTATATGTGTGTTTTAGACAGAGTTTATAACGAATACATGTACAGTAGTGAAACGTTTAGGATGCAGGTATGAGGTAAAGGCATGTACACAAAAAATTCAGATCAGAAACATAATTAAACCACAGATTAAATGCACTTTTTGCTGCAAATGTAGTCAGTCAGCAGAGACATGTTTTAGAGCAACATGGTAAACTGGAGGCTACAGTCTTCCATTATAAGGAAGTCGCATTAACCTTGTTGCTCCACCAAACATGTCCACACTGACCGACCGCATCTGGAGTACAGGGACAGGATGTGTATTTACTTTTTGGCCGAACTATAGTGTCTGTGTCTATTTCATGTTTGATTTCTTTCCCTATGTTTTCTTTTTAATGTCTCGCTTTGTTTGTTCATGCAATTATTTTCTTCATTCCTCCCTCTTGCCCTGCTCCGGGTCGGTGAATAGCATAGCCTACCGTCGGGTTATCCGAGTCTATCAGTATGAAGTCGATGATGATCTTTCTGGAAGGTTTTCTTTCCATTTTGATTCCCTCATCAGTCTCCCCCATCACCCCCCCCACATCGTTTGGGTTTTCTCATCATGCACTCAAGTCTAAACCCACCATTGGAGCTGTGCGTGTGCTCAGTCTTCTCTACTAACCCTCACTGTGATGTGGCCATGAGGCAGGCAGACGGACTGTTCAGCTTCCTAATCCTGCAGAGCCTGGCTCCACTCCAGCGCATTTATTACACTTTTATTATTGGGGGGGGCTTAGAGTTCATGCAGTAGATTCAGGGCCGGAAACTGCAAACAGGATTTCCTACCATGGATTCAATCCTACTGACATCTGTATTGGGAGCATCACACTATCGAGTTCTTATTCATTTTAGACAAATTCATAAGTCTGAACTAAATTTTGAACTATACAGGCTTCTTAAGCTATTTAAAATGTAAACTTTCTTAACTGTAGCGCAAATGAGACATCGTCAAGGGGTGGCCAATGAGATCCTGCCGTTAAAGCGTCCTGCTGTTTATCATGTCCATGGTTACCGGTCACAGTAGCTGCAGTAGACACTGGAGGAAAAATAGTAAATAATAATAAGCGAGTATAAACACGTGGAAACAAATGAATATCTATAGAAATCCAGAAGTTTGTTTACACCTCACCATCACACCCATATGTGGGACTTTCTTAAAGTGCTGCCTCAAAGATGGATGTCTACAACTGTAGAATGTGGAGGGTATTACAACAGCAGAGGGGAAACAGCTTGGTCAAGCTGGGATGGTCAAGAAGCACATATGGGTGTGATGCTCAGATGTCCCACAAACCATTGTCTGTATGATGTAGGTAAAATTCAAACATGGTGGGCATTTCAGACCGCTTAACCTTACACGGTGGCAACTGTTTTCTTTGTACTTGTTAGTGTTTGTCGTATTTAATGGTATATGACCATTTGCTAAAACAGCTCCCATACAGGTGCCAGTGAACTCAGTAAAAGTGAATAACGTTCAGACGTTGTACAGACTAACATCAGAAAGAGATAAGGACGGCAGCAAAAACACCACGAACAGGAGATTCAGTAAACTGCATTACACCACTAGGGGGCTTCAACTCAGGCAGGAACAGGATCTTAACACTTGGCCCTTGAACCAGCTACATTTATATTTTATATCGAAGTGTCATATCTTGAGCTATGTAAAGTACTTTTCTCTAATTATCCACATAATTACTTGTTCTTTTATTTTTGAACACATTTTAAACAGTCTTAAACACAATCAGTTTCTGGCCCTGCTGGCTGCGGCGTTAACCTAGCATGGACACAAGCGCAGATCTGAAGCTCCAGTAGCATGACCCGAGTGCCTGATCTGGGTGCAGCAGTCTGGAATGGCTTCTAGTGTGGGGTTTTATTATGGCTCAGAGGTCGGGTTTTACAAATACAGAGGGGAAAATGACAGGAAATGACTTCTGTGTCATTCGATGTTTCGTTTGGTGTCAGACTAAAACTGTATCTTTAGCTTTCTCCCTAAAGATGAGTTGGTATGTTAACAGTGCACAGACTGAAGGATTTCCCTAGCAGTAGTTAGTGCTGATGGGTGTGGCGATGTGTTTTGTAAAGCTGCCTTGTGGCCTGAGCTCACTGCAGTGTGTGTGTTTGGGCAGGTCCTGTATGGTGGAGGAGTCTGGAACTCTGGAGTCTCAGCTGGAGGCCACAAAGGTGAGTGTCGCTGTGAGCAGGGTCTGATGTGAAGCCGGATACGAGTGCATGCCATCACCTGGTTTAATGGGTGGGAAGAAATTCCCTGCTGTAGTGAGTATACAAGCAATAAAAACACTGCAAGTGTTTCTGGTCTAGTAAAATACCGAGTGGCATGATGAAGTGGAGTCACTGTTCCCACCCTTAAGTTAATTAGGTTCCCATAACAGCATGTCTGATACGGTTTCATTCCTCTTGTATACACCAGCTTACCAGTGATTACAATTTTTACCTATTAAAGACCAACATATCAGATATACTTTATCTGTCTGTAGTTGCATTTAATGTGGTGGAGCGTCCTGTATTGGAAAACTTAATTACAGCTTTATTGTGTATGTACAGGTCCCTGTGAAAGAGCTGCTACTATAGAAACGACAACATATTAACATAAAATGAATAGATTAATATAAACCTGTAACTTTCAGCTATATTGCTGTCAGAGCTGCTGTTTTTGAAAACTATTCAACACCTTTTGACCAAGCAGAATCCAGTAAAGCTATGGAACAAGTCATGCCGTAACCTTAATATTTTGCCCACTGTTAACCCTTATTGTGAGCTCAGACAGATGAACAGAGGAGCCCACAGGAGACAAACTGGAGAGCTAGCATCAGTGCATTCCTCTCATGACATCTCCACATGACCTGAGCCTCACTCATGTGTGTTTGTGTCTGTAACAGCGTAAGCACCAGGAGATCCGTGCTATGCGCAGCCAGCTGAAGAAGATTGAGGATCTGGGAGCAGCCATGGAGGAAGCCCTGATCCTGGATAACAAGTACACCGAGCACAGCACAGTAGGACTGGCACAGCAGTGGGATCAGCTTGACCAGCTGGGCATGAGAATGCAACACAACCTGGAGCAACAGATCCAAGCCAGGTCTTTTCTCTCTCTCACACACACACACACACACACACACACACACACACACACACACACACACACACACACACACACAC
>JAQLOM010000011.1:9788445-9799967 GCA_030068315.1 Chrysichthys thysi | reverse complement strand
ATATTATTTCAAGGAAAACAAAATATTGTAATAAAGTGGTCTTATTCTGGTCATATAGCATGTTTTTCACCATGGGGCCAAACTGAAACCATGGTCCCAGAGCAGGGTTAAATACATAAATAAGACACCATTCATTAATCGTATCAAACATTTAGACTTTAGGAAAAGTTTTTTGTTTTCTTTTTCACAGAGACACATTTTAGTCTAAGACACTGCTTATATTAAGAGTTGATTTTAACTTTGCACATGCCAAATTCACTGGATAAACTCATGAATTTGGCATGATGGGTCTTGGTGTACCCAAGTACCCCAAAGGTCAGCGTATCCAAATTATCTGTACAATTTCTTTACAAAAGTGTGCACTATGACTAAACACTGGTATTACTGGAATTAAATCATGGTAGATTACATCCCACAAACACATTACATGACCTTGGTTTGGGCTTGTCTTGACTTCATTAGGTAGCGCACATCACTAACTGCGTCTAATATTTTAGACAAATTATGATGAAATGCAAAATAATAGGATGTGCTGAATCTATTTCATGAGCTGCTGAGTATGGAAGCTGGAAGCCATATTGCTGAATTAAACCAAATTAAAACTTCTGCTAAACTCCTACTCCTAATTCCTATATTGTATGATCATTAGTCTTTTTTTTTTCATTTTTAAAATATCCTTTTTCTTTGTTATATCATATTATGTCATATCACATTGGACAGCAAAGACAATTTTCTATCCCTGATTTTTTTTTTCCTTATTTAAAGGCAAGTGCTTGTGTTTAAAGGCAGTTGTCTAGATACTATTGGAAAAACCCTGTTTTAGATGCTTGGAGAGTACATAACATGCAGGTGATTTTAATAATCTCAAAAGGAAGCCCAGAAAATCATCGTACATAACTGAACTATGACCATGTACAAATTTCCCCATGTGATTATTGACGTAACCTTTAGATTTAAATCATGAACTCTGAATATGTCCCAGGGTAAAAATCCTGCTAGGCTTCTTACAGATTTTCCAAATCAGTCATGTTACAATCCCATTTAATTTAACCTCCCAAGACCCGAAGTTTAAGGGTGTGTGCCTTGTCCTTTCTCCTCACGGTTTCTCTTTTTTTGTAACTCATAACTATCCAACTTAATCATTGTCTCCAAACAAGAAGAAGTTTGGCAAAAGACTAATACCCAATGGTCGTCATATGAGGGTCTTATAAGGAAACACACACAATGTAGTTTGGGGGAAAATGTGATGTCCTCTCTGGAGAACACTGGGGTCTCAGGAGGTTAAAATCTTAACCCAATATATGTTCCAGACCATGGGAGGCTCCAATTTATTTATGTATGTATGTATGTATTTATTTATTTATTTATTTATGTTCTGCTTAGAACAGAAGAGCAAATCTTTTTCATACAACACCAAGTAATTCTAATTTATGCTGTGCTCTGGTGTATTCGAACTTAACTTTGAAAACGTGTCGCGCACCGCTGAGTCAGGTTTCCTAACAACAGGAAACCTGGATGAAATCCACAGTACACCAGGTTACAGACATAAAAGCACCTGACATCAGTGTGGATCACTCTAATTAGACCCTGATAGCGCATACAGTATATTTGTCTTACAGTGGATAAAAACACTATCTCATATTAAATGTAAGACTAATCATCCAGTCTTACAGTACTGTAATTGCTTTAACAAAGTACTCGAGTCCTTTTACAATCTGAGAGCGGGCAGTGGATTTAAATGACCTTAAAAACACTTGGAACACTTTTTTCATGTTTCATTCCTAATGATTAAATGCTGATTCGTTGGTAAACTGTAATAAAACAAACCAACCAACCAAAAAAATTCATGTGTTGAAATCCTTAATGCTGAATTTGTGGCTGGCAGTGTGTTTGGAGCATTACGCCATAATCCATAGAAAACCCGCAAAAAGTCAGGAGTACCAACTTGGCTATGCATTGAACAACAGAAGAGAACATTAACATACCACGAATACACTAGTAGAGCGCTTTTCCACCAGACAGCACTTTACAAGAACAACCCAAGGACTATCCATATCCTGGTTGAACTTCTCTACCTGTGAAAGTGGGTGGAGTTTCTCTGGGGAGGTCGGGGTGGAGACTAGACATGATGTGATGAACACGATTAGTAAAATACTACTCACAATTTTAATTCCTGATTTTCTTAAACATGCAATTGGGGGGGGGCAAACAAATGCACAGGTGCCAATACTTTGCATGCTAGCCAAAATATACCGAGGCTGTTAAGTGCAAATGTTGTTGGTGACATCATCCATGGTTGAATTCATGCTTCACTGGTCATGTAACTATTTGAAGTGTTACTATTTGTCTAAAGAAATCTAAAATTGTTGTGTTTGCCCAATCAGTGGTCAGCACTGTTAGCTCCTCCCACACATTCCTGTTTGGTTCTCTTGTCACGTTGCGAGAAGGGGAACCAAATGATGCACTTGGACATAGTACATACATAAAACAAAAGAAGTAGGCAAAATAAGAGCTCGTTTACAGAGACAAACTGCACTGCCTGGTGGAAAAACACAGAAAATACATAACTGCATCTCTTAATCTGGGAAAATGGTGTCATATATAATACAGTACTCCTTTATAAGACCTTGTAAATATCAGTTGATAATACACACTCCAATAAAATCTTTCTCCTTATATCTAACATCAGCGCAACAAACAGAGCTTCATGTGCATAGAAATAGTAATAAAAACCACACAACGTCCTGCTCTGAGCTGTCAGTCAACAAGCAAGAAGCGAAATGCAGAAAACTAGACACACTCGTGCTCAAACACAAACCCTCCTCTGACAGTGGAAGCACGAAACTCTTTAACATCAAGGTGTGTGCGTGTGCATGTGTGTGTGTGTGTCATGAAGAAAGTTCAGTGGCAGAAAAGCCGGAGCCACAAACACAATGATATACAGCTGAAGAAAGGCCAAAGCCCAGAAGCAAAGAAAATCTCACACACACACGCACACACACGCACGTGCGCGACTGTTCTACACTACGGCAACTTAAGCATAAATGATCCTACTTTAGCTATATCGTATCAAAAAGTTACAATGATGAAATATAAGGCATACATTTATGTCCAAAAAGTTCAATCAAGTCATGCATAGATTGTAAAAGTTATTGTATTTCTCTAAAAAAAAAAAAAAAGATGCAATCTATAGGTCTAATAATGAAATGTCAATAACTAATACACGTTCAACATGACCACGTCTTTTTTTTTTCTTCTTTTGTTTTTTTGCACCAGTTTGTAATATTTTGGTAAAATATCAGGTGATAATAAAAAGGTTTGCACCGTCTGCAAAGACTGAAGAAATTTCTTTACGTCACATGAAACGAAACAAGGAACCAAATCAACTGTACGATAAATCACAATGTCCCTGTTACTGTAAAGGTAAACAGCATGTCTGCTGTCAGACGTTTGGTGTTTTTCACTGCAGTTACAAGGCTAACATAGCTATTAAATTGCTTGGCATGGTGCATGGCTAAGTCACCTCAGAGGTCAGCTCACAGAACAGCATTCATACGTTCCATATTAAATTGAACAGGACTATTATCTTAAACTTAAAAGTTCTCGAACGACGCTAAACTTCAGGATGACGCCAAACTCTGAGCTACGTCAGCCTTGTATACGCCCGACGTTCTTGATGAATTGACTCCAGTGTAGGTGAAGGAACATCATGGACATGTTGTGAATTTGCTAAAAATTCCCCTCAATCTCCTTCCCAATTATAAAAACAAAGTTTCCTGACTTGACCTGATTCAAAAGTGAATGTGTTCACATTATAACACACACACACACACGCACCACTATGAATGTCATTTGAACGTGGACCTGATCATTGGTCAGGGCAGGCCGTTTAACCTTTATCAATTAGAGAGAAATATCAAGACTTGGGCTGCACATTACGGGTAATATTTTAGCGAAATAAAGAATACGGCAGGCTGACGTGATTTCTAACATTACTAACACTCCGCATTTTCATTTAAACACACAGTTGAGTGTTGGGATCAGCACTAACCTAAGCTGTATCTCAAATCACACACTTCTGTACTATGTACTAACCTTGGTGATATCATAAACGCCACAGCACGAACCTGAGAATGTAAAAGAGCTTGGCATGCTGTCTGCAACCTTGTCAGACATCACAAAATTTTAATCTCCTTAATTCTCAGGGTGCCAACATATTTAAATAAAAGGATACATGTTTAAGTCTCCCAGATGTAAAAGATTTTTAAAAGGGTGCCAATAATTATGTTCACAGCGTTTATGCGGTTTGAGACTCAACTTCGGGAGCATTATTGACAGTGGAGGAGATCAGGAGCTTTTAGATTTGTTCACAGTACAGTATACTAAACCGCAGAACTATCGGATATTTTAAAATAAAACATGCCATTTAATTAAAAAAAAAAAAAAATCATTGAACACGGTTATTTCGGCTAAACTTTATCTGATCATCTCTATTGCTTGACGCTTCAAATTAAGTTAACGTGTCATGTTTCTTGGGGTTTTTTTTTTTTGCAAAATGGTGCACGAGAACCTTATTCTTTTTTTACATTCTAGTTCTTTGATAAAGGATCTATGAATACATCGATTCCACACGTATTTAATATCAAACCTCAATCTGTGTTCTTGCTTAAAGCTATCTTTCTTTCGACTCATCACTGTTGTCCCGAAAAGCGCTTTAAATACCTGAAAGTGTTCCTGATCCTACAAACATGAAGGACGCCCCGGTCACTAACGAGATCGTCCACTGTGAGCACAACATGCATGCTGATTTTATTAAACAAGTTACGCAATCAGAGGATATCAACTGATTTGGTTATAATAACACTTGATATGAAGGTTGGCTTTATATTTCCGCCACCAGGAGGCGCAGCTTAGCTATATCACCTAGCTAGCAAGCGATAACCTCCTGTGACAGATTTAAGCTAACTGGAGACTATTAACCAAGTACTTATGAGTTTGAGGGTTTTTTTTGCACGTCCTGTGTTGAGAAACAGCCGATCACGTTCAAACTGCCACCACCATGTGCTTCGAGAAATAGCATGATGCCACTCTGTATAGTAAAAGTGCAAGCACAGCCTCCGCACTGGACAGGAGGGGAAATAAACACACACGCACACGCATACACGCACACGCACACGCACACAAATGTAAGGAAGAGTGTGTCCTGAGATGACACACACAGCACATGCTGCTGTAAAACTGTACAAATGCATGCATGTCATAGGGGAACGCCCCACATGCCGTCCTCATGTCCCAGCTGCACCGTGGTGCTCAGGAACCGTTCCAAATCCCCCATCATCCACATCCCGGGGGTGTGAGACACTAAGCCCTTTTAGTCAGGCATGAGGCGTCAGGAAAGCACTTCATCCTCGCCCACGAAGGGTAAGTCCACACTGCGTATGCCGTCTCCACTTTCTTGTTTCCTAGGAAACACACACATATTGCTCGTTAAAATAAATGCACAGAACAAGCCCCAAAAAGGCATCGTCAGTCAGATTAGATGTGTGATGAGATCAAAATCCCAGCGAACACAACATTCATAATGTTACAGTGTAATAAAGTTGGAATAAAACATTTTTTTTTAATAAAAATCCAACATGTAAAAGTGATAAAACACTCAAACAGCAGCTCAATTCACCTGTCAGACTGAACGAGTGGGTGTGGCTTAATATTCTAATAAGCATGCTTGATTTACTGCCCTCTGTCTCTGTAGGTTAGTTTTCATTGACTAGATTAGGGTTTCACTGTCTAGGTTAACTTTCTTCCACTAGGTGAGCCTTCACTCAGTAAGGTAGCTTTCACGCGCAAAGTTAGCTTTCTTTCACTAGGTGAGCTTTCACTCGCAAGGTCAGCTTTAGGGTGACCATATTGTGGTCTTTGGAAAAGAAGACACTGGGGGCAGGATAGAGGCATGGGGCAAAAGGACACCCACAAAAGAGTGGCACTCTAGAAAGCAAAAGCCAAATCCTGAACATTTTCAGCGATTTACTGTATAAATTAGCATTTTGTTACATCTCAAAAAGAGGACTTGTCTGGGAAAAAGAGAACACTGGTCAATGTTCACTCACTAGCTTTCTCTTACAAGGTCAGCTTTCACTTGCTAAGTCATCTTTCACTTGCTAGTTTTCACTTGCTAAGGGGATGAATGATAGCCATCTGACCGGTGAAACTGGAGCTTATATATGCTCCGCCCACTTTGCACAGAGCGAGGTGAAATTGTGTTGAAATTCATGTAGACACTAAAAAGCCACCAAGTATTCGCACTTTGATTTCCAGGTTTTGCTTGCCTGAGACTTTAGAGTTGACCCAATAGCCAGTCCCCTTGATATTTAATCTGGCTTTTGCGGTTCATTTCCATTACCGGTCTCATTCGAGCTCTAACGCAAGATGTCCTACTGATCTATGTTGTTCATCATATCCTGTCAAGAGGTTCATGAAGCCACGAAGAATGATCGTTGTTATGCTGAATCTGCACATGCATCAGTGTAACAACAGCTGTAACTGATAGGCGTGGATTTTTCCTGCTTTCCCAATAACACCGCTGGCTCCTGGTATTGAAAGGCATGGCGTTTTTGTGCCATTGCTGATCAGTATCACAATCTGACCTCAACAAAAAACACTACATCCATGATGTCAGCTCAGAGCTCCATGGTCTGAAGTACCTCTGCATCAAAACCCAATTCTAAATATAAACAACATTATGAGTGGGATAAAAAAAAAAATCTCTCTAGGTGCACTTCCCAATGTCAGTGCAAACTAATGTGGACTTTTAGGTTTAATTTACAACTACACTGGTTTAGTACCAAATTGGTTTGGCCATTTCTGTTCACACTGGACAATGATCCGGTTCAGACTTCAGTTCGTCTGGGACAGAACATTCTGGTGTCACACCAAAGCCTTTGATCTGCCATGACACATGTAACATGCAAAACGCAAACATACACTAAGCTCCTTATAGCATTTGTCAGATGGAGTTTACACTGTTCACTGCAGGGCACATGATCTCAGTGGGCAGGAATAAAGAGGAAGCCATCATTGTAAATGCGTTATGTGTCATGAGTTACATACGCCCATTCTGAGTCAAGCTTCAAGTGCATGCTCATTCCCATGCCTACCTGGCTCAACAAGGAGTGGAGATTAATTTACATTCGACCGGCCACTCGCAAACATGGCATTATGACATCACTGCTCGCCTTTCTTGTCGTTTTTCAACTTGATGGAATGCTCATCATAAAAATGCTGGTTTTAATTCATTTAATAGTTTCTGAATGTAGCTGGCTACATAACATCAGAGTAATGTTAGCTAACAGTGATCTGTTTGGCTAACGCTGCTAAGATAGGATATTACAAATTTTAATCTGTATGTCAAGACACATACGTGAAAGCTAATTTTAACGGTGATGTCATATGATCATTGTTGTGCATGGCTGATCATATGTAATTTGAGCAGCAATTGCATGGAGCCTGGAAGCTGACAAAAATTATTTTCAAATGAACTTCATATATTTGAATTGCATACACATCACATTAAGCAAAATACATGTTTGTGGCATATGTACGAAAAACACATGCTTTTATTTAAGCTCGTGTAACTTAATACGCAAATCCTACCTTTAGCGAGTTCAAACAAAGAAAAACATTGGTAAAATGCGATGTACTCAATACAAAACTGAAAAAAAAAATGTTTTTAATGTGATGTATATAATTAAAATATACAGTATTCAAATTCAGATAACTTTATCAGCATCCAAACTTCATATAACAGAAGCCTGTTGTTCAGCAACATCAGGACAAGGAGGGAGGGAGGAGGTGTCCAGCAAACCAGCAGTCCTTTACCTTTGGTTACCGTGAATGTAGCAGTTTCGTAAATTCCCTGCTCTCCCTTTTCTAGAGGGCAGGACAGAGGGAAGCACCACAATCACAATCTACACACTGGACTTAAACACAACACAACCTGTATGTGGGAGTGGGCGATAGGGGGAAAAATTAATAACAATTTTTTTGGACTACATCAATTCAAAAGCGGCACAGAACACATAATGTGAGAACTCCAAAGAATGCCCATGGTAGAAATGGTCAGGGAACCAGGGCGTCCGATTTCTGACGCAGTACAGGACGTGAAAGGCTTACGTCAAGCCGTGTCCCTGCGTAGTGGGGCTGCGGTCCTCTCTGCGGCTCCAGTCGAAAGGATTCCCGAATGATCGCTTACGCAGCATGGTGCGCACCAAGATCTGCAAACAAGGTCATACGATGATCACAAACAGGTTTAACACATGTAACATTTAACAATCACCAAGTACCGTAATGATAATGATCATTTATAGTAACACCCATAAGAGGTTTAGATTATATGTTAGTGCTAAACTTTTGCCAAAGCAGGGTAGCCAGGTCTGTATGACAGCAACAGCCAAAAATCTCAAAAACATCTACAGTCGATCCTCTCATCTACGGACACCGCATTAACGGATATCGGATGCAGCAGACAAAATCTGCTGGCCTGAATACATAATCCATGAGCCAGAATGTCCGGTACGAACGTTTAAAAATCCTGGGTGTTGCAATCTGAGTCCTGTAGTTCAGCAGTTGTCCGCTAGGTGGCGATGGCGTGCATGCTATTAGTTGCTTACAAGCGTCGGTTGAGCTGTGGTCGTCGTGAAGCTATACTGTTTTTTTCGGCGATTATTTGGTGTTTTTCACCTCAATGTTTTTTCAATGAACTTACCTATTTATGTTGGTCGTTACGCTGCTTGTCATGTGTACAGTACTTGGGAAGCACTTTGATGGACCTTAGTGGTGTTTATCCTTCTATTTCCATTATTTTAATCCCCCACACTAAAACACTTCACATCATCGGACTATTCAAGTCAACGGACAACCTCTCCCCCCAATTAGTCCGTTAATGCGAGGATCAACTGCATTCACATTTTATTACACCGAAATTGGGTAAGATTTAAAGCTGACATCATACATTTTTAAACACAGTAGTTTCCCTAAACAGTTCTTTTACTTGTATTATTACACTTATTACATATAACACCAGTTCAATGACACACACTATCACACATGCATGCAGTTATGTGCAGCGATATGTCCTGTTATGCTTTTCTGCTCACCACGATTATAAAGAGTGGTTATTTGAGTAACTGCAGCCTTCCTGTTAGCAAGAACCAGATTGGCCATTCTTCTTTGACCTCTTTTATCAAGAAGGCATTTCTACCCTCAGAACTAAATGCTTTGACATATTTTTGCCCCATTCTGTGTAAACTCTAGAGACTGCTGTGCATGAAATGCTGCTGTTTGTGGTGAACATTAACAGAAGCTCTTGTCCTCTACCTGCATCATTTTATGCATCGTGCTGCTGTCACATGAATGCCTGAGAGTATACTTGAATATATGTGTAGGTGGTTAGGTGTTCCTTATAAAGTACACTGTGCGTGTGTGCGCGTGTTTGCGCGTATGTGTGCGTGTGTTTTCTCACCACTGTGGCAAGACTGGGGATATGCTTCACTGAGTTCTCCACCTCCTCCTCTGTCACCTCGATCAGACTGCAGCAGTTGTCATCCTCAGGAGGAAGAGGCTCCGCCCCATGACGTGTCACCCATGGGTGAACCTACACACACACACACACACACACACACAAATGCACAACCTTCATTTCACAACCTTGTGGAGACACCAACCTTCATTTGATTCACTTTGCTTCCAACCTTTGGATTATTTTTGGACTATACCCTCTCTTTGCATGGGGACACACAAACATTTGCATTTGCAACCATTTCAGGGGCTTCAATAAGACATCCCTGCCCACTCTGTCTCTATACACAATGCCAAACAGCTGAAACTGTCAGCACCTGCTACAATATGTGGTTATGTGTTATTCATATATGAAACCTCTGAAAAAAATGAAGGAGACCTCACAGAGGGAAGCAGCACGTAAACGCTGTTGCTGTGAAACCTCACACCGATTCAGAGACTGACCTTGATCTGTGGCACCGTTATTCTGTTTTCAGGATTTTTATCCAGCATCTTAAAAAGGAGGTCCTTCAAATCATCAGACACATCGGCCCTGTGATGGAGTTACAAGAATAATAGGATGGGTTAAAGGATGGAACACGTACAGCAAGGAGAAAAAAAGGCTTTTGCATGCAGCATGCCAAAATTATACAACAATCAATGAGTTAAAGTTTAAACACTGTAACAATAAAAGACTATTAAAGCATTTTTCCATCCTAAAAATATATCAGTAACAATATAACATTATCACAATATAAACCATTTAACTATATAACTAACAATATAAATACTTACAAATACTGCAGCCATATAATAAAAGATATAGCACTAACAATTTTTGAAGTAAAAAAACAAACATTTAATGTTTAGTTAAGCTTTTAGTATACAGATTCTATGGATTTATATCTTAAAATCATTTACATATTGATTGATTTTGTTCTGCTTCATTCGCTTTATGATTCCATGTTTGTGTTTTCCACGGTGAGAAACACGTGGTCATGTTTTGGTTTCGGCCTATCTCCTCCCCGGTCCTTGCACTGGTTTGTTATCTGATTGTGTTCACCTGTTTTATGTTAGTCATCGACTGGTTTGTCTATGTAAGCCCAGTTATGCCCCTGTTCATTGTGAATTCTTGTTGTGCATTTAGTGTCGTTAAATCCGAGCCTTGATTTCTGTATATGAAAGTGTGCGGACGAGATTTCCTCGTTTTGATTCTTGTCAGTTTCCCTTGTTTTGAATATGGATTATCCTTGTTCAAGTTTGCTTGCATTTTTTTTAGCACTGCTACAGACCCTGGATATGATTGTTGGATTCGTCTCAATAAAGTGTATAAATGTAAACACTTGTGTCCTGCCTCTACTCACTGCATGGTCAAAAAATAAAAAATAAATTCATACGGCGTTTCCAAATTTCCCTACTTGTTCAAGCAACTTTCAATTCTAAGCATTTCTTTATAGTTTGCTGTCTTTAATACCATGGCTGGAGAAAATACTTGTTTCTGACTGGGTGGCACAAGCGTGTTATTTGCCTACAAAATCAGTTTAATCAGTTCTGAAGTGATGTCTTACACTGTAACCATGACAACAAATAAACAGGTATAAATAAAGGTCAGGCTGGATTAATCTTTTATCAGGCAAAGACCCCATATTTAATAACTTCAAAGTTTATGTGTAATTTTTGTATATTGTTGTTTATATGTATGTTTTTATAATTTCTTGTAGTATAAAGTCATTAAATATCCTCCAATAACACTCTAAGTTTGAAATTTTGAATTTCCAAGCCTTTCAATTTGTGCCCTATAAAAGGTTAATATTTACCCTCAGCAAATACACTATAAATATATATAAAAGGAAGGATTTATAAGCTACAGTACAGTGTATTAAAAATGTTAATAGCATATCATAACAACAATCACCAACAGAATGCTGTCTGGTGTCAGAAATTTGTTGGACAGAATATGACTATATATA
>JAQLOM010000011.1:9644132-9662237 GCA_030068315.1 Chrysichthys thysi | reverse complement strand
TGTGTGTGTGTGTGTGTGTGTGTGTGTGTGTGTGTGTGTGTGTGTGTGTGTGTGTGTGTGTGTGTGTGTTTGCACGTACGTATGTGCTACTAAAGTCGCAAACTCAAATGAAGTCAAATGGCTACTACTAATATAAATAATTGAATACACATTCGAATAGTGACAAAAAGGGCAGGGGTTGCTATGGAAACACATACACACAAACACACACACAGACACGGAAACACGTACACACAAACACACACACACAAAATCCCTCCCACCTCACCTTCAGCCCAAGCACACGCGCAAACACACACACAATAAGAGCAAAATGGCGGCTTCTTCTTTGCTCTGTTTGAGCGAGCGGGAAATGCAGCACACACTCCGCCATACTGCCTGTCGCAAAAGCAGTGCACGTGTGCGTGCACACACACACACACTATATTAGTATAGGGTGGTACTGCAGTAATGGGTGGTAGTAGGAAAATGACTTCCAGTGCACATAACGGCAACTATCACATTCTACCATCACATTTTCCGTTGATAATCTGCGTGTTTGTGAGTGTGTGTGTGTATGTGTGTGTGTGTATGTGTGTGTGCGTGGTGTGTGTGCGCGCAAGCGTTCCTATTGCGAAACAGTGAGCATGGCGAAGTGTGTGATTTTTTTCTTCGCGCGCTCTCTCTCTCTCTGGGACGAGCATGAAGGAGAAGACTTCGCCATTTTTGTGAGTGTGTGAGTGTGTGTGTGTAAAAGGAATGGACAGAGAGAGAAGCTACTCCGTACGCACAAAAAGAAAACAGATACACAAAAAAGAGCAACAGAGAGACAAACAAACAAAGAGATATTGAGAGACAGACACCTGTATGTCTCCTTGTGTCGGTCTGTCTGTCTTTGTCTCTGTTTTGTCCAGTTTTTTCCCATTAGGCAGAAATACGAAACCAGCGCACAGACGACACACTGCTCTATCTGCACCTTGTCACATGATCATGTTTGCTTGTTTGTTTACTCATTTATAAACTTAGTTGCGCTGCGTACGTGTTCCATCTCCATAGCCGTCACTACAGCACTACAGCCCACTAATGCTGAGCGAGCACTACGGCGAGCGCTACGGCATGTTATTTTATCACCCCAATTGTCAGGATCAGTGCCACCCCTGATCCACCTCCTATCTCCCCCCCCAACCTATTACCCCCATACCCCTCCCCCCACCTCCGCCTCACCTCTTCATAGTTTACATAAGAGGCATCAAAGAATTCATTAAAGAATCTCTTTTTAAAAAATTAACACTAATACAATCGTATGAATTCCTCATCCAAACCGATCGTGCTCACGGAAGAGAGAAATAAAAACGAGCGCAGAGAAGACGCAGTGATTCACTCCGCTAGTTCATTTCCCATCCGACACGCAGAGGCTTTCACCGACCCGCCATCTTAACGCTCTCCCAGAACTATGCCGAGAAAATGGAGTGAGACTAAACACAGGGAGAGAAAAACGAGAGTGATAGAGAGGGATGAAACAGGAATAAAAAAGGGGGAAAAATGAGGTGAAAATACATAGGAGGAAAATAAAAGAGAAACAAAGTATCATAAATAGAAGGAGGGGAAAACTGTGGGTGTTCGTGCGTTAAGTCGTCTTCTCCGCGGTCCGATTTATTTATTTTTTTTATTTTACTTCCATGTGGGTGCAAGTGAGCCGTCGGATGTGAAGCTTGCGGGACAAACAAAGACCGCTGTCATTAGCATTAATGTTGCGCATTAACAAATAGCACACTTAGTGCATTCATTCATCCTTAGTAACTGCCTGGTTAGCAGGGGTGTAGGTTTGCTTTTGAAACTGGAGGGGACATAAAAGCTCCCCCCCTTTACTTCGGGACACATAACACAATATCGGACATGATAACTATGTCACGTAAATAATAGCAATGCTATTTTCAAAAACTGACAATGTCTTAAATCCATTCTGAATACAATCATATGTTTATTCATGAATTCGGTAATCTTAAAGGTAACTACTGGCCGACAAAGAGACGGTTTGATAAAGGTTTCTTGACTTTACTTCAGCCGTAGTGCAACTGTACATATCTTTCATACATCAACATATAAATAATATAGGGGGAGGACTGAAAGAACTAACCGGGTGTTGTAGTCCACATAACCAACCACCTAACATAAATACAGTAACAAAGTCTTTTGCAATTTCTTAATGTAACCAAACTACTCTTAACGGAGTCCATATCTTACATACAAACAGCTCAATGTCCTCTGCCTTGCTGCTATGTGAAGGACCCGAACACGACTCTAATACCTACAACTCTCATTAACAGAAATGAACTGCTGACATATTTGACAACTGATTCAACACTTTTGAACATCATGACTCAAGCAATAACCTAATGCATAAATGTTTTCGTGGGGAAGAACTATTCAACAGGGAACATGTAAAACACACTTTGACTGACCTGACATTACCTACTTATAAAGTAAAAAAAAAAACACCAACACGGAACCAAAGTGTAACAAATGCATCAAAGCGACTAAGGAAAACTGTAGCCTATTACCATTACTGTGCATCTTGCAAACAATTTTCTTCAAGTGACTTTCCCTTTGGTTAGAAAAATAGCTCCTAATAGCCACCTTTCTTTTTTTGGCTGCCATCGTCAGTCTATGTTGTCTTTGGTACTAACAACAAACCACACGTCAGCAGGAAAATGCAAAAGCCGATCACATTGGCGATGTGTGCTTGGGAGGTGGGCCTCGAGGACAGAACAGAATTTCACCCTTTGTATACCTAGATGCTTTATGTTAGACATTTTTGTTAGGGGTACGGACAGTTCAGGAATCGCTAGATATTGGTGGGGGAAACCTTCCCCACTGTCCACCTGCAATTCATGCCTTGCTGCTCAGGACCATGGTGCTTTAAATTAGGCTACTATATTATTTATGTTTTGGGAAATAAAACCAACCAAACTTGTTAGACCGTACAATGAGCGGCCATGAACAAAAAAACAACAACAATGAAAAAATGTCTTGCGCACATCTCTAGTTGAGACCAAACATGAACCACGGTGATGGTGACACTGCTGCCATTTCCACTTCAGGGTATTTTTCCATTGTTTGTCCATTGGGAGGAAAGCAAGCAAGAAAAACATATCCCTTCTGTTTATTGATATTTGAATATAATATTTATTGTCTTAGATGCCTTTTTTTACAGACTCTGATATTGTAAACTACTGTTAGCATTAAGAAAAACGTGATTTACAGCAATGTGATTTGTTCCGTTTCAATAGTTATTAGTTAAGATACCTGAGGATAAAAGAATGCCGGAGGGTTTTTTAAATTTATTTTTATTTTTTAACTACAGCAATAAACAACCACAGGAGGAAAGTTGCCTTTCCTTTATATTTCCTCTACGCTATGTTTCTTTGTGTGTGTGCGTGTAAGTCGTGAGCACTGTCTGTGTCCACCGACTGACAAACACAACCGTACCTCATTAATGATGTTACCCTTTCGTTGGGGCAGATATTTATTCATGAATCATGTATTTCATCGTTAGTGAGCATTAATTTTATGTCTTTAACTGGCAACAAAAAATGTCCTCTTCTTTTCGTCCCTCGATTTCTTCTTCGTCCATTTTCTCTTCCTCAGTTTTCTCCCTTCAATTCTCTCTCCATTTTCTTCCTCCATTTCATCCCTCCATTTTCACGCTGTGGTGTTGCATGAGTGGTAAAATGGCGGGTTCTTTAAGAGTGAGACGCGCCATCACGATGTGTTAAGAAAAAACGCTCGCTGGCTCACAATCACGCTCTCCTGGATCAGTCTGTGTGTGCATGTGTGTCTGTGTGTTAGCAAAGTATGTGTTTGGAGTGTCTGCGTGTTTTGCACTCAAATGTCTTAAGCCCGTGTGTGTGTGTGTGTGTGTGTGTGTATGCTTGTGTATTTAAATTCTTCTCAATTACATATCTGAGTGCTTTTGCACACATTACTACGCCTTGTTTTAAAAGTGTGTGTGTGCATATGTGTGTGTGTGCGCGTGCGTGTACGCATAGTTGCGTTAGTTTGACGGGTTGACTTGCAAGTTCAAAAAAGAGGCCAATGCGCGCATGTTGTGTGTGCGTGCATGTGTGTGTGTGTGCGTGTGCGTGTTTGTGTGTGTGTATGTGCCCAACCGCCATTTCAGCTTCAAGGAAAAGAGAATTCTGGGAAATCTGAGGAGCAGCTCCCCTCCCCCACTGCCAGCCAGGCAGAGCGCGAGCAAGCGAAAGAACAAAAATAAAAAAAATAAAAAAAAAAAGAGAAAAGAGGAGGAAGAGGAAAATTTGGGTCACATTCTATTAACGATACAACATCGACACAACAATGTACTAACGTGCGACCGGGCAATAAAACGTAACTGACTGCCCATTAAACCCCAAGACACACAACAATTAAATCCTACTTTCTTTCCGTCGTTTTCTCTCTGCTTTCCAGCCTGAAGTAACATGTGATACGTAGCTGAATATCACTGTCTGTTCAACGAGCAATTGGGTCTGGCTGGGGTTTAGCCTCGCTCTCATCTCCATCCTGTACACATCATGATCGGATCTGATTTTCTCCTGCGCAGTATACAGATAAGCTAGCTAGACACAGAGTGAGCTTTCAGCGCAGCACAAGTCTGATCTTACTGTCCCGTAGGCTGTTACGCTTTTTTTTTTAACCAATTTTCATTATATGATAACCTAGTGCCAAACACCATACTATCACATATTCGAACGTTTGAAACACACAAGCTGGAGGTGAGAATGAAAGGAAGGATGATAGAATTTTCCCAGAAATGTTGCACATTTAATTCCACTCATTTTTATTTGTGCATCACTTTTAACAACAGACACTCTCATCAAGCTTCTTTTTTTAAAAATCTAGATGAAAAGTTTGATCCCTAAGGAGCGATTACGAGACAAGGTGGCAAAGAAAAACATCCTGAGACACAATGAGACAGGAACTTGGAGAGAAACCAGACTCAAAAGGGAACTGAAAACATAATGCCATGTTAAATCGTTAAGGTGGACGGGTTTAAAAACGTAAAGACAAACTGGGTATTGAAAGGGGTTTCAGTGTGAGCAGAGTGTGAATAAGAGGCCTGGGATGAGCATAGGACAGGGTTTATGATTACAGCAGGTACAAATCTACACCATCCAAGTGGGATGATTCACGGGTGAAGCGAGAGTGTATAATTTTCTGTATAACAGCAGCTCAGACAGGACACAGGTTTGTACTGTTGCATTTGTTCTAAGGTTATCTTTCAATAGTAACAGAACAGGTACTTGTATAAAGAATGCTCTATGAGTCTAATAATAAATTAATTAAAAAACATATTAAAGGTAACAGTCATAGAACTTGATGAAATTATTTGAAGCCATGGTCTCAGTAGAAGTGTATTATGCAGCTGAGATATGAAAGTGTATAACCGTGGGTTATGATGGCATGATGGCCTGCTTAATTGTCTTTATAAAAGCATCTTGGTATAGACACGCCCCTGGTGCCCCTTCATTCCGCCCCTTATCAGTCTGCTTGAAAAGGAAAAACATGGCTGAAAATGGTAAGAGCATAGCCAGATACTTTTTACAGTGATCAAAACAGCACGTGGTGCGTCACAAAAAAGTTAAAGTGAAGAAAAGCAGTGAAACCAGGATAAACACCGTCAATGCTTTTCCAATATGAAGTAATCTATTATAGAATGTGATTACTTCTATTAAATTTGGATGTACTGGGATGTACAATTTGATTACGCTAAAGTGTAAGCATTAATTTATTTAATCACAACAACAAATACATTACTTGAACTGAACAGATAATATGCTCTAAATGGATCCAAATACAGATATCAATACAAGGTACACTTTTTTTTTTAAGAAATCATGCCAGAAAGGTTCATAAGGCATGTGGTTGTAACTAGCATGCACCGCGAGTGGGATCCCACAGAACACAATAGAGAAAAAAACAAAACAAAGTTGTGAAAGAAAGGAGGGGTTTACTTTCCTCCAGGGGAAAAAAGAAAGAGATACAGATAGAGACAGTGGCATTGCATTACACCTCTATTAAACGCATATAAATAAACATAATAGGATGAATGGGTGTGCATTTTTACAATGCATCTCTTACTTGGTATCAATTTATACACTACTTTAAAGAGAAACCTATGCGCAATTTAAAGATGATCCATTACCGTTTTTGGTATATTGAAAGTAGCTTTTAGTTTGTTCAGATGTGTTGAGAATGAAATAATTCAGTGTTTTTATTTAATATTTGGTTAAAAGGGGATGTAGAACCTGGTGTGTGTGTGTGTGTGTGTGTGTGTGTGTGTGTGTGTTTGTGTGTGTGTGCAGGAGGATGGAGAAAGGATGCAGGCCAATATTTTTCAGAGCTTCAGGCTCCCATAATTTTCTTGGCCATGCTTTTCAGAGAGCTCTTGTCATTTACTCAACATAAGGCCTAACAAAAATACAGTCTCAAAAGTTCATGGCTTCCGTCTCATTCAAGCTTACTTCAAATCAGATCACATTCCATGCGCCCATATACTGTAAGCCAACAACGCAGCCAGGGAACTGTCTGGCCTGAAGCCGAATCCACCCACCCCCAAACCCAAGGCTTTGGCATGGGAGAATATCTGCCACAGAATTCTCGGCCTGTGGACCATTTCAAACTTGAATGGCTGAACTGCCAGATATCAAAGAGTAATCCATGCACTGGCTTCCTTCATGTGATAGATACACTGGAGCAGGGCATGCCCAGGAACAGTGTGAAGAGTGGCCCCAATAGGTAGTACCACAAGGTGAGGACTGCCCACTCGATAGGCAAACACTCCTTCTCTACTATACTGTACTTATTCTCCTTAACCAAGAGCGTTTGGCTCTCACCAGGTGTTTCTCATACATCACCTGAGAGAAACCCCAGCTCTCAGTCTGGCACATCAGTTTGAAGAACAAATGGGAGAGATAAGTCAAGAGAGTCAGGAGGCCCCCACATAAAACTGCTTTTACCTGGCAGAAAGGCCGCTTGCACTTCTCCAGCGAGTGAACCAAATCTGGTGCTTTTTAGTGAGGTCACTCAATACATTGGTCATGGCTGAAGAATTAGGTACAAACCCAAGATAATGATCATGTAACACCATGAATTTCCCATCCCCTTTTTTGTCTTGGGTATCAGAAAGGTCCCAATTGCTGCTGCCTTGTCAATTTGGGGTTGTACCTCCTAACAGCCCAGATACTGCAGATACTGTCCAACTGCAGACTTCACTGGGCTTGCTCTAAGTCCTGTTCATCTCAAGAATCTCACGACAGCTCTTAGATGTTGTACATGCTGCTGTCAATCATCACTATAAATGATATCTTCTAAATATGTAGTAACATATGTGCTGGCATTGTATTCTGTCCATAAGACACTGAAACATGGATGGGGCTCCAAACAACCAAAACAGATAGAGTGACAAAATGTTGCAACCCAGTTGAAAAAGCTATCAGGATATTGGTGCGAAGGTAAGCTGCTCAAACGCTTTGGTTAAGCCAAGTGTTGAAAAAGGTGAGACATGCCTAACTGACCAGCTAATCAATGTGTGGCAGTGAGTAAGCAGTCAAAGTTAAACACTGGGTGACTTTTCTGTAGCCTAGAATAAACGGACTGACCAGTTGCCCATGGGCACCAATACCACCAGGCTGTTCTCCTATCCCTCTGGGACTCCTTGATTACTTCCATGTCAAGCACAGCATTAAGTTCATTTTTTTGTATTTGGGTAACCAGTAGGGCTGTACGGCTGTGAATAAAGTACAACTCAATGTGGCAAGTCGCAATGTGGTCCCCTTTGCAATCTGTACTCCATAGGACACAGAAATATGGTCTCTATAGTGGACTGGAGTGATTTGGACTGCACCTTTAAGATACAGCACCATCACTTTCCTTTCAGGAACCACTATCACTAGAGTCATAAGGACCAGCTCACTCTACAGCTTTAGGAGATTGAAGTGATATATTTGAAGTGAATCACTTCTAACCTTTTGCTTATATTCTTTACCCTACAACCTCAAAGGGCCTTTGCCACTTCGGGAGTAAGAGTGAGAGTGAACTTCTTGGGCCTGATGCAAATTCTTCGGTGTTAGGTGACTTAACATGTGAAGGTTTGCACTTAGGTCCAGGTACTGAATTTCATTTTTGCTGTTTGAAGGTCCCTTCTCCCAATTTTCCAAAATGCTGCCTAAGATGCCACAGGACACTTGCACTTGGACAGTTATTCAAATGAGGACAACCCTGTGGAGGTTTGTGGGACCTATTCCAATTCCAAGCATCATCATGAACATACTCCTGAATATTTTTTTTTAAAGATTTGATTAAATTGCCCAGCCCATTTGTCTGTAGGCAGTAAACACTGTGTGGCACTGCGTTGCATGAAAAGTGTTCCTTGGTCCATGAGGATCTCGTTTGAGATCCTGACATGGGACATAACTTAGAAGAGAGCCCATACAACACTGCATGTTCAGATGTTGTGAAGAGGCACCACTTTGTGGTATTGTTTTGCATAATCCACTAGACCAAACACAAAGTGATGCCCTTGTGCACTCTGTTGTATTGGCCTGATGTCACCCATATCAATTCTTTCAAAGGGGACCTCAATTAATGGGAGGGTGGATTGACTGACATGCCGAGCACCACCTGCAAATACTCGCCACTTGAAATGGCCATGAACCATGTCTTGTCCTGCCCTAATTTCCCAGCCATGGCATTATGAGGAGCAACATGGAAAAGCATTCCCCTGTGGCTCACTGGTACCAACAACTGGATCATCTATTCCTTAGATTGATCTTGATCACTCAATATAACCTATCCTTGATAACAGAAAAGCAATGGTGGGATAGTGCAACATTTAACTGGGTTTGCTGACAATCGATTACTCTCATTTAGTCTTCTCTTTGCCTCAGGGTTTTGTTGTGCAACTGCTCCATGAGGAACTCCCTGAGAAGAATCCCCACTAAGGGTGGAGGGGCAGATCTGCTTGATCAGGTGAGCCCTGAGGCATATCAGGGATTCAGATAAGTGCTCCCACTTCCATAAAGGAACACTGAACCAGAAGATTCCTCACAGCACTAGCAAACCTGGAAGGGCTTTGCCTCATCAGCTTGGGCACAGATATTTCTGCCAGTGGAAAGACAATAGGAGACATCAGAAAGGATTTGGGACCAAAAGCATCATCACTGTTCCTCCAGCATCCAGCCAACACTTTGCAATACTGCCCTTTTGATGCTTTGGTTTTCCAGCTGCACACACAGTGGCAGCTGCTGGGAAGCATACTGAACTTACCCTTACAGCAAAGGGAGGAGGCATAGGGACAACTTGTTCTTTGGCTGTCCCCATCGAACTGACGTGCATTTAAAAAGCTCCATGCAGGCCGCTGGCTTGTCGGTGGAGGACATTTTCATGGGAATTACCGCTAGGCAGACTTGTGCAGCTGTAGATTGGGGGCTGTAGCTGGAAGAGTTGTGGGCTGCAGCAGCTTTTGTAGCAACTGTCCTTGGCCAGGTCCTGCGTGATGGTCAACACTGGTGTTTTTTTGGCACTAGTCGAGGACATCCTGGTGTTGGGTTTGGTGGAGGCTAACAAGAGACTTATTTATCTTGCTGAGTGGGGAGGTTTCACTGGTAGCATCTGTTACCTCCCCCCAGGTTTTGGCACTCCTGTAGAATCCAATGTGCATGTTCGTGTGTGCAGGAAGACTCAGGATGAAGGTGAGCAAATTTTGGCAGCTTGAGGCTCCCTTTATTTTCTCAGCTGTGCTTTTCAGTTTTTTAGCACCCTTTTCTTTTACTCAACACAAGACCAAACCCATAGTTGACCCATCCTCCACAAGTTCACTTCAAACTAGATCCCGCTCTGTGTATGTATTGTAAGCCAACTCCACCAACTCTGTCTCTCTCACCCACTATGTCACTGGAAGGACAAACAAAGCACATGTAAACTGGCAGTAATCATGCAAGAATCATGTGTTACTCGCCGATTTACCTGGCCTTCTCTCTGTCCACAACCACGCCATTGCTGCCACAGCATCTGTTTATGTTTAAGTGACAGAACAAAAATTTGAAGATCCCTTAAAAAATTGTACGACTGCACTCAAAATCAGGAAAACTTTTTTATATCTAAAAGAGGAGGCAGTAACCCTCTCATATTTTTACAAAAAAATTGATTCGATAATCCCATTTTCAATGACATATCCCTTTTTGATCCAGCCACACCACTATAGAATTGATATATGACCTCAAAAATAGCAACAGAGCAAAAACTGCTAAAACAAGGTTTATAAGACAGACAGGAATGTGTCAATGTTTTTTCCCCTTTGTAAGTTAAACACTACATTAGTCCCTCCTTTGCTATTACAATAAGCTCCATCTTCCTGGGATGCAGCTCCTTGTCACCCTCATCCATTGCTAAGAACCTAGGTGTGGTCTTCGATGACAAACACTCCTCTTACATTACATTACATTACAGTCATTTTGGCAGACGCCCTTATCCAGAGCGACGTACATTTATCCCATTTATACAACTGAGCAGTTGCGGGTTAAGGGCCTTGCTCAAGGGCCCAGCAGGGGCAGCTTGGCAGTGATTGGATTTGAACTCCCAACCTTCTGATCAGTAGACCAACATCTTAACCCCCTGAGCTACCCCCTGTCCTTTTCAGTGACATGCAGATTTCTCCTTTACAACATTCGGAGGATCCACCCCTTCCTTACCACCTACTCTACTCAGCTCCTGGTCCAAGCAATGGTCCTCTCTCGTTTGGACTACTGCAACTCTCTCCTTGCTGGCCTTCCAGCATCTGCAATCAGACCCCTGCAGCTCATCCAGAATGCTGCAGCCCGACCGGTCCACAACCTTCCCTGTTCCTCCCACGTCACCCCTCTTCTTGCTGACCTTCACTGGCTGCCTATTGCAACTCGCATCAAATTTAAGACCTTGGTGCTTGCATACCAGGCAGTTAAGGGGTTAGGACCAGCATATCTCCAGAGACTTGTTCGACCCTATTTACCAGCCCATTCCCTTCGTATTGCTGCTTCTGTCCATCTGGTCCCTCCTCCTCTCCGCTCCTGTCCAGCCTGCTCAAGGCTGCTATCTGTTCTGGCTCCTCATTGGTGGAATGATCTTCCCATTGAGGTCAGAACTGCCGACTCCCTGACTACCTTCAAACACAAACTGAAGACCCCCCTCTTCAGGCTGTATCTTTCCCCTGCTTCCCTGTCCACTCTGTAATCCCATTGTAACCCAAGTTTCGTTTTGTCTACCCTGGTCATGATGTATTCAGGTTAGCTACTGGGGTTTTGTTCTCCTTTAACTTAGATCTGTAGTATTATGTATTTACATCTGCGCTCATTTATGGTTAGCTCCGTTTTCACTGCTGTTACCTAATTGGTACTTCTACAGAATACTACACTAGGTGTTATTCTGGCATTTATTCTGGCACATCAACTTTCTTGCCTAGAAATTCTATTCTCGTACCTGAGTTTTTTAGACTTGTATGTTGATCAGGAAATGAGCATCTGCTAAATGCCCCCAATGTAATATACGGTACTGTAATAATCTCTGCTCTTCTGGGAAGACTTTCCACTAGATTTTGAAATGTGGCTGTGGGAATTTGTGCTCATTCAGCCACAAGAGTATTAATGAGGTCAAGCACTGTTGCTGGATAAGGCAGTGCTCAGTCTACATTCCAGTTCATCCAGTTCAGGTTGAGGTCAAGGCTCTGTGCAGGCCACACCAGTTCTTCGACTCTAACCTTAGCAAATCATGTCTTCATGAAGCTCACTTTGTGCACAGGGGTACTGTCATGCTGGAGCATGCCTGGGTCTCTTGGTTCCAGTGAAAGGAAATCTTAATGCTACAGCATAAAAAGACATTCCATACAATAGTGCACTTTCAACTTTGTAGCAACAGTTTGGGAAATGTTTGGCCATACAGTGTATTTAATAGTATTAAATTATTATAGGTAGTATATCAGTTCCAGCTAGCTAGATTTATATTAGCCAAACTAGACTGACATTACAAAACCTTTTTATCCTATGGCATGGTACAGTAGCACAGTGGGCAACATTGCCACCTCACAGCTCCAGCGTCCTGGACTTATCCTGAATTCAGGTTACTGTCTGTGAAATGTCTTCTTGTTGTCTGTATAGTTTTCCTCCAGCTTATACAGTTTCCTCTTACTTTGCAAAAAGATGCAGGTAGGTGGACTGTCAATGCTAAATTTCCCCTAGGTGTGGAATTCCATCCAGAATGAACTCTTCAGAACAGGCTCTGGATTCACTGAGACCTTGTCCAGGTTAAAGCAGTTACTGAAAGTGAGGGAGTTCTTTCACTGTAGTTGGTAATGTTATCTAGCATCTCAGGAGTACAACAGCACATTCTTCAACTTAAAAACGTTAGCATACGGTGGGGATCTATTTAATTATAGATCAACTTTGATCATGGCATTTTTCTTTTTTTTGGTCAAGAAAATTACTACTTCTGAATTACTTAAACATTATTTCCTCAAACGTTAACAGGCTTCTCTTTAAACACTGGGATTAGTTAACATACAAGAGCATAGTACCTAGCAATTGTGTATATTTACATACATTTTTATAGGATTATCATTTTCATTTGAGCACTGATTTGATGAGACAAAGTGTAGGTCAGTTTTAAATATAAATAATGTTTATGTTAATATACCATTTTTTAAAATTCCAGTTAAAGGATTCTTTGTAGAAGTCTTATTAGATGAGGTAAGTCAATTCTGTGAGGGACAGAGAGAAATGCAGTGAAATGCTCTCTCAGCATCTGGCAAAGTCCCCCAGCTACAAAGAGTACTTGCTTCACAGGTTAGCCGAAATCTTTGACCAATTCAGAAAGGCAAAGCAGACAAAAATGTATGCTAGGGACCAGAAAGCACAGTGTATCAACCAGCAGCAGAGAGTCCAGGATTTTTGGTTTACAGGCAGCACTGATTCAGAAAAAGAGCTGGCTAGAAGAAGAATATATACTGCACTTGACTGCATTTTAAGGATGTGCAGTTTGGTAATGTCAACACCTTTATACTCAAAATGGCGAAGTATGGCATATGACCTCAAATTCTTTGTGTATACTTCTTAACAAAGCTGAATCCGGGATGTACCAGTACAATACTACTATCTGTCAGGTACAGCATTCATTTACCAATACCTATGAAAAATGCTCAAAGCCAACATATTGTCATGCAGGCCAGGCCAGGCAAGACCAAATGCATGTACAGTTCAATTAGTTTATTAAAATGATCCATGCAGAGGTACAAGAACAGCAGGCAAACACAGTCAATAACCAGAAACAATGTCAGGTCATCAGTAAAGCGTAGAGTAGGCAAAACCAGAAAAAATGAATCAAATCACCAAATAAAGTCAAAACCAGAATATCAAAACACAGATTAAAAAGGTATGGTACCAGCAGACGCACAAGGGAGCTAAACTAATGCATCACAAAGCAAACGGAGAGTTCAGTATGTGTGTCCTGATGGGCTGCACCTGCTTCTAATTAGTAATCAGGTGATCCGGAGTGTGGGAGTGGGTTGGCCATGTTGTACGTATGTGGGTGCTCATGAGGAGTGGAGTCTGTGACAAGATTCTGTGAGCATGGAAGTGTCAGCCATGTTGTCAGTGTGCAAGTGTTCATGGGAAATGGAGTTTGAATCAGGCTGAGCAGCCAGGGCAGGCGCAGGTCAGGGAACACTGAATACTGACCGCTAGCTGATCAGGATGATGAGCATAGAAGTCCTGCAGAAGCAGTCGATTTGTTTTGCCAGTACCCAGCACTGTTCCTCAGGACCGCAGCCTTCCCAATCAACCAAGTACACTAACTGACCTCTATGCTGTCAGCGCAGGATGTCCCTCACTGTGTAAGGTGACTGACAATCAATGTTTAGGCTCTGGTGGGTTAACAGGTGGTGTATCTTCCTCGAGGCAGCAAGGAGTGACAGCCTTTAATTGGGAGATTTGGAATGAGGGGTCGATCTGGCAATGGTGAGCTGGGTTAAGCTTGTAAGTTATTAAGTTAATTGTGCTTAGTATTTCATATGGTCCAATGTAACGTGCGCTGTGTCTTGCAGTTGCACAGACCCCTGATGTCTCATGTCAAAAGCCAAACATGATCACCTGGGTTAAACTGGGGCTCCTTGCTCTAACATTGATCTGTGAATCATTTCTGGGTGTCTGCCACTTGCCTCAGACACTGATGTATGCATTCCCAAACTACCCGCTCTGTCAAAACCACTCGTCTACTGCTGGAACATCAGTAGAGTTAGCATTACCAGGGGAAAAGTGGGGGCTGATATCCAAGCATGCATTGATACAGAGTTGAGTTGAGGAGTGACAAAGAGAGTTCTGGGAATACTCAGCCAACGGCACAAATCTGGACCAGGAACCTTGGTTCTCTGAGGAACAGGTTCATAGAAACTGTAAAATTTCTTGGTTAGCATGCTGCACTGGGTAACCCCCAACTTCTCCATGAAACCAGCCCACTATGAATATAAATTGTGAGCCTTGGTCACTAGCTATATCTTTAGGGATGTCAAAATATCTGAAAGCATGATTGAACAGTAGCTCCAGAAGCTCGAAGGCAGGGGGCAGGGTTGTAAGTGGGATCAGCCCCATGACTTTGGAGAACTGATCAATGATGACCACTATTACAGTATGGCCATTCGATTCAGGAAGGTTCATAATGAAGTCCACAGAAATATGTAACCACAGGAATTGAGGCGTAGGCAGCGGTAAGAGCTTATCAGCTGGAAATGTCTGAGTTACCTTGGACTTGGGACTGGCGGAGCACGAGGTCATGTAGTTATTTATGTGTGCATCCTTGGCCACTAGTACTTCTAGGAATTCAGGGGTTCTGCAAGTGCCTGGATGCCCTGTGGCAGGTGCTATATGTGCCCAGGTGATCAAGCTTCCGCTAAGGTGTAATGAGACATAGGTGTGCCCCAGGGGGCATGATGGAATGTGATAAGGGTGCGTGTTTGCCAGTTCACAATCAAAGTCCCAATAGCATTTAGCCAGCAGGAAGGTCGTAAGATGGTCTTCAGGTCATGGGGCATGTTCTTGGCTGGATACATACTTGTCAGGGAGTCTGCTTTGGTGTTTTTTGATCCTGGGCAATATGATAAGGTGAAATTGAACCTTGTGAAGAACAATGCCCATCTCACTTCTCGTGAGTTGTATGCACTTCGTAGGTCAAGCCTGGCAAATACACGTGCCGATCAGAGTTGTTCCTGTGCTGAGGGTACTAGTGGCAGAGGGTAGGGATATTTTACTGTGATTTAGATCAAGCTCATGTAGTACATGCATGGCCGAAGACCTCCTCCCTTCTTCTTTACGAAAAATAATCCAGCAGAGGCAGGTGGAGGGCTCAATATACCTTTGTGTCAGAGTCTCTTTCACATATTCCTCCATGGTTTACTGCTGTTGTAAGCTGTTGCTGTGCGTGACAATGGGTAGATGTGGCTGGGAGGAGGCGTGGTTCCAGGGACCAGGTTGATGGTGCAGTTGTAGTGTCTGTGTGGGAGTTATCCACTGGCCTTGACCTTGCTGAACACATCAAGGAATTTGTGATATTCCTCTGGTATAGAAACTTTAGGCTTATGTTTCGGGACTGTCAGTGGAGGTTGAAGAGAGGGTCAGGCATGGGCATTGCGGGCACTTTTCTTTGCTGTAGTCAGACCACTTTGTTATTTCACAGTGATGCCAGGAAATTTGTGGATTGTACAGGTGTAGCCAGGGAATGTCATTGATGATGGGGTGCTTCAGTGTGTCAGTAACAAGAAGAGATATGGTTTCATGGTGCAGGCTGCTGATTTGCATTAGGACTGGTGCAGTACAGAAACCTATGGTCCCGTCTCCATTGATCATTCTGATTCTTGGTGGGTTGACGATGGCTCTCCATTCAATCGTTCTCCCCTCTCATCATTCTGATTCTTGGTGGGTTGTTGAGGGAGTGTTGTAGGAGTTTGAGCTTGACGATGGTGACATAGTCAATGAAGTTACCACCAGAGCCGGAATCAATCATAGCTATAATTACAGAAACGTTGTCTGAATGTATGATCTGTTTTAGTTTGGAGGCGAGCCTGTTTGGTGGTGCTTTTTGCAGTTCAGGCACCTCGGGCCATGCACTGGGCAACAGGCGATAAGAGTTGCGGTGTAAAAACACAGGTCATCTCTCCTCCTTCTCCCTCGCTCTGCTGTAGTCAGGGGGGTGTTTCCAGGTTGCATGGGTTTGGGCTGTAGATTATTGCTACACCTTGGCACAGAAATCGTGGTTCGGGGATATTGGTCACAGAGCAGGTCATGAATCCAGACAGCCCTTGTGATTCCAAAAAGGCCTCACCATCTCTGCATGCCATCTTCTTACACACCTTGACGTTATGTCCTTCCTTGGTGGTGTACAGCTTTGAGTGCAGATTCATTTAGCCACTTCCTGCAGCCGGTGTGTAAAACTTTAGTGCATACTCAGCAGCTTATTGTCTACCCTGCTGAACAGACAGCAACTGCTCACATACCTCCTTTCCCTCTAGAGCATGATCAAATACACACCGGAACAAGGTGACAAAATGCTCATATGAGGACACTGGTTCTCCTCATCCACACTGCCTTAGCATTGGAAAGAGTTCTCCCTGTAAGATAGTTGAACATGAGGGATATCTTATTGCAGTCGCTCAAACCTTCCTGCACCATGAAATGAAGCTGTAATTGGATTAGGAATCCACGGCAGTGAGCTGGGTCTCCAGATTACTTGTCTGGCCTTGTGATGAGAGATGAGGCTATGGAGCAGGATGCACGCAGTATGGGTGGCTGACTCAGAACCTAGGAGATGTTGGAGGTGAGCTGTTGAACCTGAGCATTGACCTCCTGCAGGCGTCTCCCTTGGTCTCCGAGCAGGTGGACCCTGAGCAGCGAGACAATCTGAGTGGTTGAATCTGCTGCATCCATGTTATGGCAAGTGTGACACACAATATTAAGGGGCCGTAAGCCTAGTGCACATTGTTGCACTAATGGATAGATGACACATATATAATTGGAGATAAAATTGCTGTTAAATTAGGTGTTAAATAACAGGGTTAGTGTTGAGGTACAATGCAATATTATTATAACAGTTAAAAACTAATTATCAGGCTGAGCACAACAGTGCTGAATAACAGTGTTAAAGGTCAAATACCTTATTGGTATTTATACCAAAGCACTGTTTAAATTCTGATTGGTCAAAAGGTGTTAATTAATTTTCTATGACAGCAGCCCTGACAATAGCACAGGTTTATATTAATGCGCTCATTCTACTGTTATCTTTTCTGTAGTAACAGAAAGACTTGTATGATATAACAATATTATTGTCACTGTACGATATTATGTTGCCCTGATATATAGTGACATATATTGCAGATTATATTACATTACCAGACCCACCAACATTATGCACTTTATATATGAACTCGGTAAAAACAAAGTAAGTACATTTGTATGAATTATCACTAAAAAATGCAACACAACAGCAGCAATTTTGTCCCAATAAAATGAGAGATGAACCAATTGACATGAATCTGGGATGATCTGCCCAGGTGTTTTAAACTCTCTGATATTAACTGACACTTCATGGATGCTGAGCATCCCTCAGCAAATCTCATGTGCTCTCGTCTCACACAGGATGCCACACTTTCTGTCACAGTCAGTGGGGAATATTTTAATTTCATTCATCTGAAATAAATATATACTCATATGACAAATTAGTTCTGGTCCACTAATTTGATTGGACATTAAGTGTTCCAAGAGTACTGATATTAAATATAACAGCTCTGCTTCATGTCAGTGTATCACCCTGCTTGTCTGGGTTTCCTACATAAAATTCAAATTTTTGGAATAGTTTCTCATATTGAAACTGTAACTGTGTTACTGTTGGTCAATCTGTGCTGTGCATAGCCACACACTAGCTGTCTATATGTACACGTGTGTGTGTGTGTGTGTGTGTGGTGTGTGGACACACACACACACACCCACACACACACACACACACACACACACACCCACACACACACACACACAGAGTGAGCCCGCACTAATCGCG
>JAQLOM010000011.1:9505416-9523841 GCA_030068315.1 Chrysichthys thysi | reverse complement strand
TGACCTGCCCAGGGTGTATCCTGCCTCTCACCCGATGTCAGCTGGGATTGGCGCCAGCTTCCCCCCGCGACCCTGAATGGGATTAAGCGGAAGAAGACGAAATAAAGATTGTAATCCAGCAGGCAAATAAATACCTGTCTGTAAACCAAAAAAATAATCCCCCCCCCCCCCCCAATTTTCGGGTCCCAAAATCAAGGTGCGTTTTATACATGCGAGCGTCTTATACATGGGGAAATACAGTAACTTTTACAGGTAAATAACATTTAAATATTGCGCTTATTTGGGATTTGAAGAGTGTGTATGATTTAAAGACAGAATGAAAATTCTGTGTCTGCAGTGTTTACATACACAGCCTCCGGTCATTTGCCACATACAGAATCAGTGCTTGATTTTAATCACTTTTGTTTTTAATGTTTGTTTGCTGTTGCTAATATTTTTCTTGCTTATGATACGATTAAGTAATGTAGTAAATGGTAAACTCGAGCCCATTTGTCATAATGGGTCCTTTTATACATTCCAGATGAAAAGAAAGACCCATAGCCTTTTCTGCTTTAAGCCTATATGCAAATAAACAGTGTTCCCAAAAAATAAATGCTGCTTTTCCGATGTTTATCTTTCAGGCCTCAACTCCTTCACCACAGATTCGGGGCCGTTCTCCAGTTCAAGCCAAATGATTTACAATCAGTCCGTCGACAAGACAACAAACCCCTTTTTTCAGTGCAAGTTCTGCGTGCGCTACTTCAGATCAAAATCCCTCCTCAATGAACACGCTAAGAAGGTCCATGGCGTTGAAAGAGGAGCTTATTCAAATGATCATTCAAATTCACTCGATGCCTCCAAGTCAGGCTTTAACGTTACAGTGCATCATAGAGTAGAAAAGCTATACTCCTGTCAGTATTGTACATATAAATCTCCTCGCAGAGCAAGGCTCCTGAAGCATCAGAGTATGCACCACAAAGACAATTTTCTGGCCCATTCACATTCTCCTGTTGAAGCTGAAACTGAAAGAGAGGTTCTAGACATGGACTCGGATGCCATGTCTTCAGAAGAACCATGTGAAGAATCGCAGGATCTTACCGAACGTAATGTTTTGGAATCCATGATCAAAGCCCGGTCCAGAGGTGGCTTTAGCTGTGAGTGGTGTGGCTTCCAGACCTCACAAAGACAACAGTTATGTGATCACATGATGAAGAAGCATCGAAACATGGTTAAGATTATGGTATCACTGCAAAAGCCCAAAGCAGATGGAAGTGCAGGATCTTCCAAATCAAATTCTCCTTTGTCGCCAAGAAGCACTCCAACATCCAACTTGATGTCAACTGATCTATGTGGCAATGAAGGCTCCTTGGCATCTGTGAAAGGCAGTGCCTCAGTGAAGTCCTTCTCAGGGCTGTCACATTTTCAGTATGTCCAGATTACAGGAAAGATTCCCAACAGCACAGGATCTTCCATACTGTCAGAGAGGTCAACTTTTACCATGTCAGACATCTCACACACAAGGGTAGATCTGGATAGCAATGTGCAGAACGATTCACAGAGCAGCTCTGATGATGAACTCTGTGACGTTGATGAGCCTACTTATAAGGACTCGTTGTGCACAGAGGATTCTGCTAAGCTGCTTCTGTCAGAGGAGGATAATAAACTGCTGGAGATGGAAGGAATTCCAATTGGAAGGCATCTGAGTAGGTTCCAGTGCCCATTCTGCTCTTATTTGGCTAAACATCATAGTAGTATCTCTCACCATATAGAAACCATACACTTAGCAGGCCACACCACCTTGTACAAGTGTGATGAGTGTACATTTCTTTGTACAAGTTCAGTCAAACTTGGCACACATAAGCAATGCCACTGTGGCTCCACTTCTGAATGGGACACCATGGACCTAACCAATGAAAGTAAAGATGGCCAAATTGAAGACTCAGTCAATGGAGGAAATGGCAGCTCTGCCATGAATGGCCAGAAATCCATCGATATAGAAGAAGAAAATTCTCATCATTGTTCCCTTTGTAATTTTTCCACAATGACACTGAAAGGTTTACGTGTCCACCAGCAGCATAAGCACTCATACTGTGATGGAATGCAACCCGCAAGTCAAGACGATTCAGTAAATGAGCAGCAGGATTCTGAATCAGAATCATATGGCACCTCGAACTTTGTGCAAAAAACTCAAACATCAATCCTTGGATTTTCCTCAAGAAAGCACCTTCTTGGAAAGACAGCCAGGAAGTCCATAAATGACTTGCCTCTGGATCTGTCCCCAATCAAGAAACGGACAAGGATTGATGAAATTGCAAACAACCTTCAAAGCAAAATCAGTCAGAGTCAACAGCAAGAGGATGTTATTAATCTCGATGATCTGGAGGATGAGGAAGAGGAAAATGAAAATCATGTTGATGAGAAAAATGAGAAGGAGAACTCTGAGATTCAAAGTCAACGCTTCACGTATAATACGCAGCATCTGTACATCAGGAAACCTGGTTTTGTTCAAGCAGAGCGTGGTGTCGGCAAAAGGAAGCGTAGTTTACAGTCCAAATTAACATCAAGAACCCTTCCTATTCAAGTCACTGTCTCTGATGATGAGGACAGTTTTGGTGCAGAATCTAAAGATCTCCAAGATCAAAGCAGTCGAGACAGCAGAGAGACCTATCAAGAGAGCACCGAGTACACAGAGGAACATGGTAACCTTTTCTACTGTAAACACTGTGAGTACCAAAACAAGTCTGCTCGCAGTGTTAGCACCCATTACCAGCGCATGCATCCCTATATTAAGTTTAGCTTTAAATACATTCTTGATCCAGAGGATCAGAGTGCTGTCTTCCGTTGCCTAGAGTGTTTCATAGAATACAACAACTTCAGTGACTTACACCAGCACTACATGGATCACCATCCAGAAGCTAGCAATGTTCTCAACTTTAACCAGCCAGATTTGGTGTACACGTGTCGCTTCTGCTCATACACCAGCCCAAATGTGAGAAGCCTGATGCCTCATTACCAAAGAATGCACCCCTCGGTGAAAATCAACAATGCCATGATCTTCTCAAGCTACGTGGTCGATCAGCCTCAGAAAGGAACTACAGAGTCACAGACACTGAGAGAAATCTTGAATTCAGGGCCCAAGAGCTTCAGCAACTCTGCCTCAAGGTCTTCTTCCAGTCCCACCGTTAAAAACTCGATCAAAACACCCGACACAAATACGGACTCTGAAGCCTTTAGAGAAATCGTCGATGGTAATGTTGTGGTGTACGACTGTGATATGTGCTCATTTGCGAGCCCCAATATGCACTCTGTATTGGTTCACTATCAGAAAAAGCATCCTGACCAGAAAGCATCGTATTTTCGCATACAGAAGACCATGCGGGTCATATCAGTAGATCGAGCGCAATCATCGACCAACTCCACGTTTAACCTGTCAAGTACTCCGAAGCCCTCAAGTGTTATGCCCTTGAATCTGGATGACGAGCTTTACTACTGCAAACACTGTGTTTACAACAACCGATCTGTGGTGGGCGTTCTAGTTCATTACCAAAAGCGCCATCCAGAAATCAAGGTGACTGCTAAATACATAAAGCATGCACCTCCTACACTTGGGTTGATGAAGCTTATGGATGAGTTACAGATTGCGCCTCCTAAACAGTTCCTGAAACAGTTAAGCTCCAACGCATCTGATGGGTCCAATCATTTGCATCCAAAAGGAACTGCAGAAAAGGGGGAGGGGGAGATGTTGTTTTTCTGCCAGCACTGCGACTACGGGAACCGCACTGTGAAAGGAGTGTTGATCCATTACCAGAAGAAGCACAGAGATGTAAAGGCAAATGCAGATTTGGTTAGAAGACACACCGCTGTGGTTCGCAGTCAAAGGGAAAGGGCTCAGATGATCCAAACAGGAAGTTCCACGTCCACCGCCGCCTCAGCCACTGATGCAGAGAAGTCCAGAGCACTTAGATCTTTAAAGTGCAGACACTGTGCTTACACATCTCCCTATGTGTATGCCTTGAAGAAGCATCTTAAGAAGGATCACCCCACTGTGAAGGCCACAGCCATGACCATCTTGCGCTGGGCTTATCAAGATGGGATCTTGGAGGCTGGTTATCACTGTGAATGGTGTATTTATTCCCATGCTGAGCCCAGTGGGCTGCTCATGCATTACCAAAGACGACACCCAGAGCACAATGTTGATTACGCTTATATGGCCAGCAAGTTGTGGGCCGGTCCTGATACGTCCACCTCCAAGCAGGTGGGCAACGCTGAGATAAAGCATTACCAATGCAGGGATTGTGCCTTTGAGGCTTGTTCGGTTTGGGACATCACCAACCATTACCAAGCTGTTCACCCTTGGGCTATCAAAGATGATGAGTCTGTTCTCATTGACATCATTAAAGGAAACCATACATCAGATAAGCTTATGTCTCCAATGGGAAAGGGCAATGTTTCAACATCCAGCCATTTCAACAGTCACCAGACCGATGAAGGCACTGTGGAGGTTAGCCAGTCGGTACCTGAGCATCATCCGCACCTTTCGTTCTCCACCAGTTCTCTATCAAACAATGCATACCAGTGCACCGTGTGTCTGTCTGAGTACAATAGCCTTCACGGACTTCTGACTCACTATGGCAAGAAACATCCAGGCATGAAAGTTAAGGCTGCAGACTTTGCACAGGAAGCAGATATCAATCCTAGTTCCGTTTACAAGTGCAGGCACTGTCCATATGTGAACTCCCGCATCCATGGGGTTCTTACGCATTACCAGAAACGGCATCCGCTGGTCAAAGTAACAGCTGAAGACTTTGCTGATGATATTGAGGAGGTCAAAGATTTGGTGCCAGATGGAGATGAAAGATCAAAAAACCAGAGGCAGGGATACGGTGCCTACAGATGCAAGATGTGCCCTTATACTCATGGAACGCTTGAGAAACTAAAAATTCATTATGAGAAATATCACAACCAATCTGTGTCGGATATATTTACATCAACGCATGTGCAATCCTCGCTTAAAAAAGAGGACACTGTCGCCGAGTGCAGTGCTAGCAGTGTGACTGAAGCATCTGAGAGATGTGAGTTTGACCTTGCCCTCTCAGAATTGGCAAAGGCAGAGAAACATACTGTGTTCCGATGTCAGCTCTGCAAATACTTCTGCTCAACCAGGAAGGGTATCGCTCGGCACTACCGCATCAAGCACAACAATGTACGAGCTCAGCCTGAAGGCAAGAACAATGTCTTTAAATGTGCCCTCTGCTCCTACACCAACCCCATCCGGAAAGGTCTGGCCGCACACTATCAGAAACGGCATGACATCGATGCTTACTACACACACTGTCTTGCTGCGTCCAAGACCTTGAGTGAGAAACCAAACAAAGTGACTGTACCTCTGGCCTCTGAAGAAGATAAGTCAGCAATGAGTGAGGAGCTGAGGCAAGCAGTTGAGCGAAGGAAGTGCTCATTGTGCTCTTTCCAGGCATTCAGCAGGAAAAGCATCATCTCACACTATGTCAAGCGCCACCCGGGGGTTTTTCCAAAAAAACAATCCTCCAGCAAACTCGGTCGTTACTTCACTGTGATTTATCCCAAGGATCCAGAGACACCAGCCATTGTAGAAGATGTTGAACTGGTGGAAGTAAAATCAGAAAACGATGGCGAACACATGGAGAATGACTTGGAATGGCCAGACTTCAAGTGCATGAAGTGCTCTAAGCTGACCTTTGATACAACTGACCTTCTTGTCTCACATTACAATGACTACCACAGCAACGAGCTCAAGCGGGACTTTGTCACTATTCAGAGCCCAGTGGAGGAAGGCACTGAGCTCTATCAATGTGCTCACTGTGAAATCAAGTTCCTCACTCTTCCTGAGCTTAGCATCCACCTTACGAAGCACAACGAGAAGTTTGAGAAAAGAACAGTGCACCATGAACAGAGGAAGCAGCTCCAGGTCAGGCGGAAATCCACAGAGACACTGGAGGCACAACCAGAAAACAAGGTAAGCGGCAATGAGTAGGTTTTTGTTTTATTTATCATTGTGAAATGTTTAAGCTTCCAGCTAAAACTGACCAAACAAATGCCTCATCCCTGGTCGCTTGTCTCACAGATGGGTGGCTCAGTTGAAAAAGCTCCTATTGGCTACAGATGCAACTTTTGTGTTGAGATTCACCCAACACTTAGAGCAATTTGCAACCATCTGAGGAAGCACGTTCAGTATGGCGAGGTCAAAGAAGGACATGTGGAGGTAAAAAAAAAAAAAAAAAAAAAAGAGTCACTATTCATATTTCCTTGAAGCTGTATAGAAAACCGATTCATGCTGCCATTTTATTTCCATAACTTTCTCTACAAGCTACCATTTTAGATTTGTTGCTCTGGATACATCTTGCAGGCTTTATCCTGTGATCAGACACAAGTGATAGTTCTTGAAATCCGAGTAAATTGCAATAAAATATAGATATCAAATAATTACTACAGCTTATGCACTTATGTAGATACGAAAATTATAGGTAAATGTGTTTCCTCTTACAGCAGGGAGTGGTGGAAATTCCTGACAGCATCGCCAACAACAGCATGGAGGATGTGGTCACTACAGACACTGTTCCCCCTGAGACAGGGGATGGCGTGTTGGTCACCATGGCGACAGACGTCACAGACAGGGTTCCGGAGCACCGGTGCGATATGTGTGACCGAGTTTTCATGTCCATGCAGGGACTCCGATCTCATGAACGAAGCCATTCGGCCACAGCGATGATCAACAAGTACAGTTGCCAGTACTGTCAGTTCCAGTCGGCTTTCAGGCACAAGTACAGCGAGAAATATCCAAAATAAACAGCCACTTTGTTTAGCACTTCAGGTAAATGTTAGCATAGAACTGACTTCTGTGTATCTGCAACTCTCATTTTCTTTCTTCAGTCTGGACCGACATGTTCAGTCTCATCACGGACATCACAAACCATTCCGCTGTAAACTGTGTCCCTTTAAATCAGCCTACCTGAGCCGCCTGAAGAGTCACCTGCATAAATCGCACGCAGGTACACGCGCAAACACACACACGGACACGTACACATACACAAATGTTTGTATTTACGTCTTTGTGGAGACCTCCCATTTATTTTAATAGGCATAACCCTGACCTTAACCATAAGCAACCAAACAAAATACTTTTGCCTATTTCAGTTTTTTGATTGTTTTCACAGATTTTTGTAAAACTGAGTTTTCCCTTGACAGGAAAAATGTCCCCCACAAGGTAAAAATAACAGATTTGTTACACATAGTGGGGACATTGTGTCTCCACAGTGTATTAAAAACCTGGTACACACACACACATACAGAGAGCTGCAGAAATCACATGCAGGTACACATACCTGCACAAATCACTTACAGAAATACATACACATTACTGTACGTACTTGGTGCAGGTACACACACACCTGCATAAATCACATGCAGGTGCACACACACACACATCCCATGCAGACTATGGCAAGCCAGTTTAACATTTAATCAAGTAGCAGTAAAAGCAGTTCTAGAGATCAACAATTGCTTTTCCACTAGTAGAAAATTGAAGTTGTCAGTATATCCATGTTGTAATTTTAACAAGTAGTGATTTTAATTAAAGATATCAACAACTAGTCAAATTTTACCATTGATTTCTATTCACAAGTCAGAGTTCCCATTCGACATATCCGTAATGTAATTTGGACTAGTAGCAATTTCAATGAAAGGTATCTATGATTAACTTGTCACTTGTCAGAATGGTAATTCTTGATTCTTGTTTGTTTGTTTGCTTCAGGTGAGAACCCGTATAAGTGTATCTCGTGTCCCTTCTCAACGATGACAATCAGTCAGCTGAAGGATCACTCACTACAAGAACACGGGGAAACTCTCACACTGCCCCGACTGAGAGCCCGAGCCACCCTGCGCACCACACACACACTCACACACAATGATGCACAACACACCCACGACGATGCACATCAGACAGCTAACGACGCCATCAATAATGGTACGTAAAAACACTGTACTCAGATCAAAGATCACACATTTACACCAATAATGGGTGCTTTCAGGCCAAATAGTTCTAGGCGCTCGTCGAGAGGAACTAATTGCGGGAGAGCTCCCCCGAAAACTACACACCTTCAGGGGCTTTTTTTTCTGTTTGCATTCAAATTCCAGTGGAAACGCTAAAGTGTTCAGTATGAAGAACCAAAGATTTTTAATATAGGTTATCTGGCTAGGAGAAAGTCCACTAGTAATGATTTTTTTCAGTGATTTTTTCGATTTCAACAAACAACATCTCACGCATTCCCCTCACTCCTTCTCTCACATTCACTGTACACATCTTTCATGGTTTCTACTGTGCTGGGAGAGTACCTACCCTGAATTCGGAGCTAAAAAGTATGTAAAAACAGCATCCTAATAACTATAATAGTTCTCAGTTCCTCCAGTCTGAATACACACAAAGAGGGTACTTTCTCCAACAGTTCTAAGAGCTATGAAAAGTTCTTCTGGTGGGAAAGTGCCTAACGACGCACATATGTATATACAGGTAGTCTTCAAGTTGCCATGGAGATGCGTTCCACCACACCCATCGTAAGTCGGAAATATCGTAAGTCGAACCACTGTGTTGAACCACTTAGCCTAGCTTAGCTTAGCTTAGCCTAGCCAACCCAGGAGTCTTTTCCTATAGAAGACCACACACACTCACTGAAGACTTCATTTAAATCACATTTCTGTCAAAAGAGAGAGTTTGCCAGAGAGGTCCGCACCTGACGGAGGCAGCAGCACTGTGTCTCTGAGCTCTGTCCAGCCATAACACCCCGCTACACAAATACTGAGCTCAGCCGCCGCTGAAGCTGTTCTGTTAATAATCACAAAAAACCCGCGGTAATACACCGTACAGTACACAGATACACAAGGTAAGTCCGTGCAATGCGGGAGAGAGTGAGGTATCGCACGAAGCAATTGATCCGGGTTTCAGCCGTGTACTTCCGGGTGTTGGCCATATACTTCCAGGTGTCAGGCGTGTACTTCCGGGTGTCGTCCATGTATTTCCGGGCGTCGTCTGAATGTCCGCGTATGTCATACACTGTTACGCTGGCCTGCCTGCGATGCCTGCCCACGAATTTAAAATCTTTTCTAAATATTTTACAATTTTTAGCGGATCACATTCGTCATCATTACTTCGAAAAATCCTCAGGTCATCGTAACTCAATGAGCACCTGTACATGGATTATCCTTATACAGGGTGTTTTAAGGAGCTAATAAGGGGTATGCAGTGTTTTGGAGCAGGAAAACACAATACATGTTTAGTATAATATTTGACACCCAAAACTAAAACATCAAACCTACAATAATCCAGCATTTCAAGCTGCTCTCAGACCAGTATATCACCCTCACTATCCCAACAGTGCATCCCTGAAGAAACCACAATTCGAAAACCAACACTTAAAGACACGTTCATCAATCCAACCACTACCATTTTCATCTAGTCTCTGTAATTTTAATTAATCTACTCCTCCTCCTCCTTTCGGCTGTTCCCTTCAGGGGTCGCCACAGCCAATCGTCCATCTCCATCTAATTCTATTTGTAATTTTAATTAATGCTCTGTAGTATTTAGTACATGCTCTTTCTGTTTGTGTCTCTCTTTCTCATTCGGTTGCTCTCACCTTTCTCACTCCCTCTCTCATTGTCTCTCTCCTTCTTTCCTCTCCCTAGACTCTGTGGCGTATTTGGAGCCGCCGGATGTTCAGCAGCAGCTGAGTCATTACCAGTTGGCGTCTCGCAGTCAGGCCCCACCCACTCTTCTGTCGGTTTCTCCTGGCCCCTCCCCATCCGCAGGGGCAGAAACATTGGGGTCAGCTTTGTCCCGCCCTGACGCGACCCTGACCTGTGAATTCTGCGAGTTCAGCTCAGGTTATATGCAGAGCCTGAGGAGACATTACCGAGACCGCCACGGAGGAAAGAAACTCTTCAAGTGTAAAGACTGTTCCTTTTTCACCTGCTACAAGTAAGTACATCATCATTATGAACCATGATCGCATAATCGCTGTGTGTTTGTTTTGTTTTTGGTGTTTGTTGTTGTTTTGGGGATATATTTTGCTATTTGTTTGTCTGCATGTCTGTTATAATATTCATTTTAATCTTCTTCTTCTTCTTTCTTTTGGTATCTGTTTTGATGTTTGGTTTGGTGTTTATCCGAATTTGTTTTGGTGTTTGTTTTGGAGTTTTGTTTGGTATTTATTCAGTGTTTACTTTTCATTTGTCCTGCAGGTCTACCTTCACCCTGCACGTGGAGGCGGGACACAGTCCCCCCTCTGATGATGGACTGAGAGAACTGCGCTGTCCTTTCTGTCTCTATCACACCAAGTCCAAGAGTCACATGATTGACCATGTCCTGCTTCACCGAGGTATGGACACACCATCCACTATACACACACCACTGTCCACTACACCACTCTCCACTGCACATCTGTCCACTACGCCACCATCCATTACACATCTGTCCACTGCACTATTGTCCACTACAAAACTGTACACTATATCTCTGTCCACTAACCCACTGTCCTTCATACAACCGTCCACTGCACATCTGTCCACCCCACTATAGTCCATTACACCACTGTTCACTAAAACACCATCCTCTAAACCACTATACGCTACACATCTGTTCACTACATCACCGTCCTCTATACTTCTGTCCAACGCTACACCACTGTCCTCTATTCCACCATCCACTACACATCTGTCTATACCACCATCCACTACACCACCATCCTCTATACCAGGGGTCCCCAACCACCGGGCCGCGGACCGGTACCGGTCTGTGGGTCTTTTGGTACCGGGCCACGAAACAATAATAACCTTCCTGAAATTTTTTGTTATTTTATTTTCATTAGTTTCATTGGTCTCTTATTTTGAAAAATTCCACACTCGTCGCACTACTGCAGCGTTTCTCAACTCTCAACCAGGGCGCCATCTGATGTCCTCAGGTGTGCCGCAGAAATGGCCGTCAACCCCCCCCCGGTCGCGTGAATAATTTCTGCTAGCGCCCCCCCCCTTCTGCACGTGACTCAGAGAACGTAGCGGTTCCATCGCAACATCACAACCATACCGCCATCCTCTACACCAGTAGCCTCTTTACCACTGTCCTCTACACCACAGTACTGATCATTTCTCTCTCTGTTCTCATTTCGCTCTCTGATCATTTCTCTGGTGGTTCTGTTTCTCTCAGAAGAGCGAGTGATCCCACTGGAAGTGTCTCGCTCTAAACTGTCTCGTCACCTGGACGGTTTGATCTTCCGCTGTCACAAGTGCACATTCACATGTTCGAGTGGTGACAGTCTGCAGCAACACATTGACAAACACAGCGAGCCCAAACCGTATGAGTGTCGACTGTGTTACTATGACACAAAACACCAGCAGCAGCTTGAGGATCACCTCCGAGACGAACACAAGGTCAGCCTCCATTCTCCACCCACAACAGAACACTTCAGCGCCGCGTAGTGTTCTTAGTGAAACGTCAGCGCTTTTTATGGCTTTGTCATAAACCCTAGAATACACAGATGCTATACGACTGACACATTGAACGGTTTTCTGCTCTGTATGGTGATGGTGAAGTTGTTTATTTATGTCCTGTTTTCGCTACCAGGTGATCCGTAACTTTGAGCTGATGGGCCGAGTGAATCTGGACCAGCTGGATGTTCTGAAAGAGAAAATAAACAGTGAAGAGGAAGAGGAAGTAAAGGAGGAAGAGGAAGAAAAGGAGGAACTGGTGGCCATCGATGAAGAAGAAGAAGAAGAAGAAGTAGAAGAAGTAGAAGAAGAAGAAGAAGAGCAAACCGAGGAGACAGGAAGAGAAGAAGAGGAAGAGATGGAGGAGGAAGTGACAGCCACACAGGAAGAGAGTAAACAGGAAGCAGAGGCAGCAGGTAAATTTTTATTTATTTTTTTTATTTGACACATTTAAACAGTAGTGAGGAACTGGAAACTATTGAATTTTACTAGTGTTAATGGACAATTTATTAAGTATATATATACACACACACACACACACACACACACACACACACACACACACACACATACATACGTACATACAATCAATCAATCAGATATATAAATGTGTAAATACAATTTTCATTTTCAATCTTTTATCATTGTCCATGACACAGTTTTCATAATTCTGCCTCTGTACACCACTACAATGGGTTTGAAATGAAACATTCAAGATGTTGCTAGCAGGCAGTGGTAACCGAGGGGTTAAAATGTTGGACTATTGATCGGAAGGGTCAAATCCCAACACCGACAAAGCTGTCACCGCTGGGCCCTTGAACAAGTCCCTTAACGCTCGACTGCTCAGTGGTTTAAAAAAAATGTAAGTCACCCTGGGTAAGGGCGTCTGCCACATGACGCAAATGTAATATAATGTAATGTAATGTAATATAATGTAATGTAATGTAATGTAACTGAAGTACAGAATTTTTGCATTAATTTAAAGGCTTTAACAAAAATGATTATATAGTTCCTAGAGATGTCCGGGCAAGTGAAAGAGGCCATCGGTAGGCAAAAAAAAAAAACCTAACACTGACGTATCAGAGAGATAGAAGAAACTTTAGGAGAGGCCATATCCACCATTTGGTACGTTCTTAAAAATAAGGAGGCAAAAACATGAAAACTGTCTCTGTCCAAATACTCATGGACCTGACTGTGTTCATTGTTTATTCCTACTGACATTCTCTCTCCTACTGTTTCCCTCCCGTCTGGATGTCTCTCTGTCATCTCTCTCTCTCTCTCTCTCTCTCTCTCTCTCTCTCTCTCTCTCTCTCTCTCTCTCTATGTCTCTCTCTCTCTGTCATCTCTCTCTATGTCTCTCTTTGTCTCTCTGTCTCTCTCTCTCTCTCTGTCTCTCTCTCATCTCTCTCTCTCTTTCTCTCTGTCATCTCTCTCTCTGTCATCTCTCTCTATGTCTCTCTCTCTATGTCTCTCTTTGTCTCTCTGTCTCTCTCTCTCTCTCTCTCTCTCATCTCTCTCTCTCTTTCTCTCTGTCATCTCTCTCTATGTCTCTCTCTCTATGTCTCTCTTTGTCTCTCTCTCTCTGTCATCTCTCTCTCTCTCTGTCTCTCTCTCTCGGTGTCGTCTCTTTCTCTCTCTCTCTCTCTTTTTCTCTCTCTGCCACCTCTCTCTCTGTCTCTCTCTCTCTGTCACCTCTCTGTCTCTCTCTCTCTCTCTGTCACCTCTCTCTCTCTCTCTCTCTCTCCCTCTTTCTCTCTGTCATCTCTCTCTATGTCTCTCTTTGTCTCTCTCTCTCTCTCTCTCTGGTTTGGAATGGTGTGCTGTTACAGAAACGATGAAGCCATGCTCTCCGAGTGCAGGGAAAAAGTTTCCATGTGAGTTTTGTGGACGAACTTTTTCTCTTAGTTTGGAATGGGAACGTCATGTTCTCCGCCACGGCATGTGAGTGTCCAGCCTTCAGGCATGTTTATGCTCAAGTACAATCAAAATCACCACAGCATATACATCATTATTATTATTATCATTATTATTATTATCATTATTATTATTATTATTATTATTACTACTACAACTACTATTATTACTATTATTATGATTGTTATTATTATTACTAATAACAAGTAATAATAGCAATAATAACAGCTTCACACATGGTTTGAGACTTTTTTTTGCCTTTTCAGGACTGTTAACAGCAACATGAGAGCTATGAGCCCAGTTGCCTCGGTAACAATAACAGATGGAGGCATTGACCAATCAGCTAACACTACAGAAGTAGAGCGAGTGTATCAGTCCAGCCAACCGGAGAGCTCTGTTCAGAATGAAGAAGATTGAGAGACCAAAAATGACGTCTAGAAATGTACTGTGTTATAATGATGTACGGTTTGTTGTTGGAAAAAAAAATAGGCTGCTTCACGGACACTTGATTTAAAAAATAAAAAAAAAAGTGAGGAAAAAAGCAAAACTGTTCATGGTTTTGAAGCATTGTTAGATTTTAAGTGTTAAACATGGGTTCTATAGGTTGTGTTACATCCTAGCTGTGTGTTAAATCGCTGATCCTTTAAAAAGTGTGACATGGTCCCATAGGACAGATGCTAATAATATATTGGTAACCAATAGTGACGAATCTGTAAGAACTCTGTTCAGGTCAAATAAACACCTCCTGTAAGGTGACGTGTTAAAAATGTCCCCCAATTGACTTTTGTTCTGAAAACTAAATATATTGAGGATAAAACTTAAAAAAAAAAAAAAAAGTCATTTGTGTTTCAGCATCCCCCAATGGTTCCATGCTATCTTAATATCAGTGAAATTTCCTGCACATTTTATCCAGAAGATATTTCCTTGGCCTGTCTATATTGTCCGGAAAAAAAAAAAACTGACAGGATTAAAAAATGACATGCAATTAGTTATATCGTATTATATTACAAAATTACATTAAGAAATGACTGGCTGTATTAAACCCCAATAAGTGTGTCTTGATATATATATGGCACACTTATCAACATAAAAACAGAATTGTTATTATATGTGTTCAAACAAATTGTAGATCTATAAAATTGGCATTTTAAATATGTTAATATTATGGTTCCATTTTCCGAGCCAAAATTCATGTGTGTCCTTTCTGTTAGAACCATAAGGCTCTCTTGTAAACAGCTACTTTTCTGTCCCAGGGAAATTATTTCCACTGCAACTCACAAGGTCGGAGATTATTTCAGGACATTAAAATGACAAAAAAATCCTCATTTTAGCGGTTTAAATGCGAAGCTGTGATGGTTCTGGAGCACCTGACGCACCGATCGTGTTATTTGACCTGAATGCTGTCTTACAGATTCAATATTTTTTACATTTTTAGCCTTGTGTTAATCTTTAATCCTGTAGCTGAATTCCTTCAGGAATAGTTGCCATCTTATTTGTATCAGACGTTTGTTGATTTTATTTTTATTTAAATTCTTTTAGTATATGGACAAACACTGGGCCCCAAAGTTTTGTAGCAAATTGCTACTGTAGTTTTATTCTGTTTTTAATTTTTTAATTTAGTTTCTGCTGCTTTTAAGGCATGTTCCTGCACTCCGTCGTGTATGAAAGGAAAACTAAAAAAAGAAAAAAAAAACTGTTTATGTAATAACTTAAAGCACCTTCAACTCCATGGCTCCATTATTTTGTGCATGATTGCAGGAAACAAGAACTGACGAAGAGTAGCATTTTGGGTTTAGCTATTTTATATCGAGCAGCTCGTCCCAACAAGCAATTACAACAATAAAAAGTATTTTGTTTAATTTGAATAATTGTTTTTATGCTTCTCCTTAAAGGAACAATGAATAAGATTGTATGCGATGAAAGTTGCTGCTCAAAAACCCTGAAGCCTTATTATTATTATTATTATTATTATTATTATTATTATTATTATTATGCTCGTTTTTCTCCATTTCATTCTAAACACAATTTGGTGCAGTTACAGTACAATACAGACACGTCCCGCAGTAAGGGAACATTTTTTTTGGGCAGTGAGAAAAATTTTGTCCTGTTCTACAGCAATCCCATAGCGAATTCTCCGAATAAATTAGTCAATTTTTTGAAACAAAATATTGTAATAATTGACTCTGTATTTAACATTTTTTTATCATAGTGTTGCACAATTACCTGTGTAATTAAAAGTCTAATTTTGGCACAACTGTGTGCAATAAAGCAAATATCATTTATAAATCGTTTAGAATTCATCACATTTTTGATAATGAAACAAATCATCAGGATCTGTGACATCACTGATGGAAAAAAAAATAATTTCTTTCCCACCTTGTCTGATTAGCCAGGAAGGAGAATCCAGCTGTATTCTGGGTAATCGACTTTTTTTTTTCTTCTTCTTCCTTTTTCTTTCTTTTTTCTTGTTTAACAGAAGCTTCATGTCAAGTGTTTGGGAATGTGGTGGGGATTTTTTTGGTGTCGTCCATATTTAACAAAAAAAAAAAAGTCTATGTGTGGTTATAGGAAATGCTTTTCTTTTTTACCTTTAAAAAAAAGAAAATAAAAAACCTCTTTCTTTCTTTATAAGCCTAAAACTTTGTAAAAGACAGAAACCCGTTAAATTCTGAACACACTGGATTGTTGTACATATAATTTAGAGTTTTGTTTGTTTGTTTGTTTTGTTTGGAGTTAGTTGGACAGTAGCCCCTCCATCTCGCCTTCTTCCTGTGAAACCCGTGACGTTGACTAGAAGTTTGTTGTTTACACTTTGATTTCTGGATATTCTGTAAATATTGTAATTCATCGGGTTTTTTTTAACTTGTTAATAAAGTTATCAGATAACGAAAAAAGCTGGCCTGCATTTTTCTGTTCTGCTCGAACGTAAGTTTTAACCCAGTTAATGTTGCTCTCACAGTCTGCATGAAAAATCACTTTAGACATGAACTTCACCACCATGAAACCACCGGGAAGTCGGTGAAACTAATCTGGGGTAAAGCTTGTTTAAGCTCCATCCAAATCACGCGCACAGCTGCACTGATGGAATAAAACTAAGTACATTTACTCAAGAACTGTACTTAAGTATAAAGGAGAATCAAAAAGTAAGGGCAAAGTACATTTAACGACTTTAATAGAAGTAACCGAGAAATGAACGTATCGTTTTCCTACATAATCCCTATCAAAGATGACGCATTAGCTGTATTGTTCACGATCTGTCTTCCTGCAGAGAGGTTTCTCGGCTGCTCCTGAAGCCAGGTGAGCGCCGCTCCCTTTACTTCATCATCAGGTGAATCTGAAACCATGCAGTGGACCAAAGATGTGATAATCCGGGCTATAAGGAGGATGTGGAATATTTTCGAACCTGAGCCGTCTCTACAGTCGCTGCTGCTGTAGGAGGACGTGCATCGTTATGGTGTAATGAGATGTTTTGGACAGCATTCCTCTTCTTTTGCTGTGAATTGCAAGTTCACAGCAATGGACAGTAATTTGCACTGTTAACTGTTTGCTCACGCACTTGGAAATGTGCAAGAACAGACCCCTTTATGTCCCAAAAGAACGTCGCCATGATTTTCTTGAGGGAGGGCTGACTTTTGAGTTTCTTTCCTGCTGAAGAAGATGGATGTCTCCATTCCATGCTTTGCCTTTTGCGCTCCGGGTTATCGTGTAATTTTAAAATTGCCTTTACTTTTTGATTCTCCCTAGTATAAATCTGAGGTATGTGTACTTTTCCTGACTATAACCCCTGGCAGAAAATATGAAATTACTACTCGTAGTGGATGTTCATTCAGCTGTTTTACTTTCATTCAGCGAAAAAAAAAAAAGAAACCCAAATCAAAGATATGACACAAAACTATTTTATTTAACAGCTGAACATTCTGGCTTTGTAAAACATTCCTCCAAAGATTCAATGAAATTGTTCTAATAAATGCCAATTATTTTTTTCAGACCAAGCAGAGGAAAAAAATTACTGAATCACTCAACCATAAGAAAAAAAGTAGGCAATCACCTTATGATTTGCATTTCTAAAAAAAAAAACCTGCACAAATCTAAATATGCAAATTACACTGCAGTTAAAAGAGAAAGCTTGCAGACCTTAACAAGCTATTTCACCTGGCTGGCTGACTGACAGGAAACATGGCCAACACAAGAGAGCTGTCAGTTGGGAACAGTGGAAAGGATTATAAAAGTCTTTTTTCGAATGTAATTCAACCCGGAGTGTGGCAAGAGATGTAGGCTGTTCCCAGTCAGGTCTGTCTAAAATGTTGGGCAACTACAAATAAATCGGGAAAGTTGTAAAAGGCAAACATTCAGGTAGACCGAGGAAGACGTCAAACCGTCAGGACAGAAAACTCACATTAACATGCCTTGAAAAGTAGAAAATGCACAAGAAGTGGACAGAAACAGGAGATTCTGAACTATAAGGAATCGGCTGAAGGGAATGGGATTTACATACGGAAAAGTAAACGGAAACCACTATTAACACCGAAACAGGAGAAAACGAGCTTATTCCTGAATACGTCTTCCACCACTGCACAGCTGTCACTGCTCTATTTAAGACCTAGCATGAAAAAGCTAATAAGTGATGTTAGTTAACCAGTGACGTGTGGTGAGGTTGATGGCTGGTGAGGCGGTAGCGTTTCGTTACGTGATTTCTGCATTCATTTCGTTTTCTTCATTAATCTCTCAGTTGCCAGTGTCTACCTTACGGATACACACACACTTTATTTATTCCCTCCTGTTTCGACTGAAAGTCCAGTTTAGAAAATAGTTTGTGCTTGGATATAAAATCCTCCATTGTAAAAACAGGTGGGGCGAGAGGGGAAAAAATATCACAGCACTTGACACGCTCGTGTCCATGGACTCTAAGATTGTTGCTAGCTCGCTGTCACTTACTCTGCGGACTCGCATAAGAACGTCTGGGCTCACGAGTGCCCCCTACCTTGAGGCAAGAGAACTGCCTGCCTCACCCAGGGCCTCTT
>JAQLOM010000011.1:9484187-9499068 GCA_030068315.1 Chrysichthys thysi | reverse complement strand
AGAGAGAGAGAGAGAGAGAGAGAGAGAGAGAGAGAGAGAGAGAGAGAGAGAGACACACACACACACACACACACACAACACATGACGGAGAGAATTTGACTCAATATTGCAAACTTTGACCAGTTTAGGAGAAAAAAACCCGGCATGGAGCAGTTTGAGAGCTGAAAGAGTCGAATCTTATTACTGAGATGATTCAAATGAGCCGACTCACTGAAAAGAGCCGGAATTCCCATCACAAGCTTAGGAGTGTAATCGAGTCAAGAAAAAAGATCTGTTCATGGCTGGGAATCAGCCTGTCGTTTGAATCGTGAATCGTGAATCGATTTTAAAAAAGAAGAAGAAAGAACCGATTCGTTTGTGAATCACTCCTAACGAGCAGCTCCTCGTCTCTGCCCTTCATCTGGGCTGAGAATTATGCTGGATAAAACGGGTCAAAATCAGTGTGTCCGTGCTGTGACTGGTGAGTGCTGTGTGTTGTGCAGGGTCCAGATTTCACTTTTTAGTAAAAAAAATATTTATTAAAGAGGATTTAATTATTTTTTTTAAATAAATTTTGTTTATGTATTTTTAATATTTGATACACCTATTTAATTTTCTTTTATCTTCACACTTTTGAAAAGAATACTGTTGTTCTAAAAACCCATCCTCACATTTTTTTAAATTATTTTTTTTCTCCCCGCGTTTTTGTAAACTACAGCGTCTTCTTGTATCCAGGCGCGTGTTTAAGTTTGATCTGCACGTCAGATAAAATAGGAAAATTCACTGTACATTATTTTGGTATATTTGGTATATTTAAAAACTAGTCTGTATTTCTTTCTACATGAAAAAATAATGCGCATATAGCATCATGTAGCAAAGCCTTTCAATAGCACTAAGTCTGAAAACCTTTCAAAATAGCAAATAGTGTGATAATTCATTAACATTGAATTAGATCTGCTTTTATTACTTAGCATTTCCTGTCATGTGATGACATCCAGCCCGTGCTCTCAGAAAAAAGACCCCTCACCTACCACATTACATTTGCATCATTCAGAAGATGCCAGTATCCAGCATGATTTCCGTATATCTCACTTGTACAACTGAGCAGTAGAGGATTAAAGTAAGCTCAGACCTTGCTCACAGACCCAGCAGGTTGGCAGTTGTGGGATTTGAACTCACAACCTTCTAATCAGTGGTCCAACACCTTAACCCCTGAGCTCATGTTACCCTTATAGTGTGGTTCCCTCTTACTAGGTTGAGACCGTCACTGGAAACATGGCTAACAATTAAAAAAAGACATTTAATGTATGTAACTGGACCATCATTACCTTTTACAGTAAAGCTTTAATCCAGGTTTCGACCTAAAAGATACACAATAAAGATCCTAAAGACAGTCACAGCGTTGCCCACATGGGCGAGGAAAGCGGTAGCATGTTTTCTATGCTAACATTATGAACTCTTTCCTGTCTGGGCCAAAATGGGCAAAAAAATAGTAGGTATTATAATATAGGTGAAATTAGGTATATTTTATTTAGGTATATATACATTAGGTATTATTAATATAGGTATCTCATCTACGGACCCCGCATTAACAGATATCGGATGCAACGGACAACATCCGCTGGTCTGAATACATAATCCATTCACCAGAATCATAGCCGGTATGAAAGTTTAAAAATCCCGGACGTAGCGATCTGAGTCCTGTAGTTCAGCAATTGGCTGCTAGGTGGTGGCGGCGTTCATGCTACTAGTTGTTTCCAAGCGTTGGTTGAGCTGTGGTCGTTGTGAAGCTGTACTGTTTTTTCTGTGATTATTTGGTGTTTTTCCCTGTTTTTCTGCCCAGTGTCGTCATTATGCCACCCAAAGATAAGTCTAGTGGGAAAAGAAAGCGTCTCAATCTTAGTATTGGTCAGAAATTAGAGCTCATTAAGAAGTCTGGTGTTTGTGAGGAGTATGGTGTGAACACACATAAGGGAAATGACCTTTACAATTGTATTTACATCTTTATTTACATTAGGATTTAATGTCCTTACCTATTTAAGTTGGTTGTTATGCTGCTTGCCATGTGTACAGTACTTGGGGAGCACTTTTATGGACCTTAGTGGGGTTTTTCATTAGATTTCCACTATATTAACTCCCCCTTCACATCATCGGACTATTCACGTCAACAGACAACCTCCCCCCCCAATTGGTCCGTTAATGAGAGGACTGTATTTTTGAAATACATAATGATCAGGCTGGTTTCTTCAGAAGTGCTAGCTAAACAAACTGAACGAAACGTACTCATCCAGCTCAGTGAACAGGAGTTTTTTTTCTCTAACCCCCCCCCCCGGGTCCACAAACACCCCCGAGGACTATCGGCTGCCTCTGGCTTTAAGACGCCACCGCCAATTAGAGAGAAAAGGGGCGTTCTTGACTCCTGAAATCAAAACGGCCGTCATACAGCCATACTGCGCATGCGTGTAAAAAACCTTTACCGTTGGCGCATGCGAAGTGTGCTGCTGGTTTGTTTATGCGCTTGAAAAAAAAAAGAAAAAAAAAGGCGAGAGTGTAATGGCGGTGAGCAGGCTGTGATGAGCTAGCGAAAATAGCCTGGACTCACTGTCACACCTTGGGAAAGATCACAGTCTCTCCTCGGACGCGCACGAAAACGGCTCAAAATGCAGATCACGCTGAAAACCCTGCAGCAGCAGACGTTTAAAATCGACATCGATGCGGAGGAGACGGTGAGAGACGTTCACTCGGCGGAAAAACGGGCTCGAGACACGCACGGGGCCGCGAAAGTTGGCTTGCGGATAAGCTACGCTAATGCTACACACAAACCCACGTAGTCTGTGTTTGTGTCGGCGATACGACACTGAACCGCGTTACACGCTTGAGCCGAATGCTGTTTTATCTGATTTAAGAATGTTTACGGAGAATGGATGAACGCTGAGAGCTCGTTTAGTTGTGAGGAGAAAAAAAAGTTGAGAACGCCAGCCCAGAGATGCTAAGCTGATTAGCCAGCTAACTCTCAGCTATCCCCGTTAGTCTAATGACTACTTAACGCACTTGACGTAAGTAGTAGTTCGCGCACTTAGCGTAAACATCATGATGGATTCTAAGCCCCACTGTTTGATACAAATATTAATTTTATTTGTTATTCATGCTTAAATGGTACCAAGTTTAAATGAGTTAACTAGCTATCCTGCTCTTCGGCTAATTGTGTAGGTAATGCTAGCTGATGTTTATGAATAAAATCCGCCTTCATTAGTTATTGAGGAAATGTGTGTGTGTGTGTTTAACATGCTCGTTTATTTATTAGCCCCGTGCGACGCGGGCGTTTTAGCAAACGTCGCTTTTTGAACTTTTAACTACGAGCCTAGGGCTAGTTGTGCTAGTTGGCTAATATGCTAACGTTAGCGAGCTAGCATTGCGTGGCCTGCTGAATCACAGCGCAAGTTAGCAGGATGCTTAACGCACTTAAATCCGATCAGTGCTTTTTCTTGTTTGTATTTTTACGTACATGAGCACTGTGAATCTATATTCCCTCCCTGTAGCTTGCCCTTTAGCTTTCCACTGATATAAATCCCGGTTGTCATTTGTATGGTTTTTATAAAAACTTTAGGGGGGGGAAAAAGGTGAGGTAAAGTTGAACTTGGGCCTGGAGCCGTGCAGCTGCAATGACTATAAATCATTTTCCACACATGCATCAGCATTTTGAACCACGCTCCTGTCTGAGACACGATGTGAGACTGCACCCTTTTTTACTTTCTTCTTTTTGTTTGTTTCTAAAAGGAACAAAAATAATAATTTGGACAACAGTATACCACGCTTCTGTTTCTGATTGGGCAGAAGGTGTTGATTCATTTTTCTATGCTAGGAGGTCTGACACTGGTGCTACTCCTCCTCCTTCTCCTCCTTTCAGCTGTTCCCTTCAAGGGTCGGCACAGCGAATCATCTGTCTCCATCTAACTTCTCTTCGTCCTCTTTACTCACACCAACTAACAACTACATCCATAAATCTCCTCTTTGGTCTTCCTCTAGGTCTCCTGCCTGGTGGTTCCAAACTCAGCATCTTTCTACCATTATATTCACCATCCCTCCTCTGTACATGTCCAAACCATCTCAGTCTGGCCTCTCGAACTTTATCCCCAAGACATCTAACATGCGCTGATGTACTCATTTTTGATCCTATCTGTTCTCATCACTCCCAAAGAGAACCTCAGCATTTTCATCTCTGCCACTTCGAGCTCTTTCTCATGACTTTTCCTCTGTGCCACTGTCTCTAGGCCATACAACATTGCTGGTGTCACCACCATCTTGTACACCTTTCCTTTCATGCTTGCTGATACCCTTATCACACCTGACACTTTTCTCCACCCGTTCCAACCTGCTTACACACGCTTCTTCACTTCTTTTCCACACTCTCCATCGCTCTGGGTTGTTGACCCTAAGTACTTAAAATCCTCCACCTTCTTTTTCTCGACTCCCTGTAAACTCCTACTTAAAATACTCCACCTTCTTTATCTTGACTCCCTGTGATACTGGGGCAACTGCAAATTACCCCTTTATGTTAGTGTTCATCTGAGTACATCATAATTTCTATAGTAACAGCTCATTCACAGGGGCTTGTATGCCATATACTCCACATGTTAAGGTGATTATTTATTTATTTATGGACAGGGAGACCTCTATTAATCATTCATTTATGGTCTCCTGGGTCGTTAATTTGTAAACATCATATGCGAAGCTTTGTAGGTTTTCTGACATTGAAGAATCCTCAAGATTGAGGAGTTTATGCTCCATTTACACTTTTTATGAAGTACGTGGGGATAGGAACTCACTTGGTTCACCATTGTTCCACAGCATTAAATGTAGCTGTAAATGGATTCAGAGTATGATACGAAAAGTGAATTGCTGTGGTATGAGAGAAATAAAAACATCTGCAACCATGTAGTTCTAGGAAAATCATCTTCCGTGTGCTAACAGTAACTCTTCTCCCTCACGTCACACTGTCACTCAGTATTGTACTGTAACAGCACACCCCGAAGGGTGTGTCCAAAGGGTTAAAAACTTTTGCTGTATAGCATAAATGTAGGTGCAACACAATTTATAACTCATGAAGACCTTTTACTTGCTAAATGTGACTAACATGCAAAATGAGGGCTAAGTATGCAGGAATCACATCTGACTTTGTGCTTAGTCATTCTATATTTGGCGTCTCTGTGTATAGACGTATATGGAAACTTGAGCTGTGTTTCATATTGTATGCTGTAAGTGCAGTAGTGTGGTCACTCAGTCAGATGTAGTGCACTAGTGATAGTGGGACAATATGCTTGAACCTTTTGAGAACTGATTTTTTAGTACTGCACTACAAAGTAGAGCATGGATAACCGACGGGTCGGGCTGGGTTCGGGCAAATATTTCGAAATGTTACTCGGGTTCGGTCACGTCAGCACAAAAACGTTTGATATTAAAAATAGTAAAGTTACTTTTTGTTCATTAAAAAAAAACACAGTAGGCTCTCAGCCCGAATCGCATCTCCTTTCAGAGAGCGCCCGAAAACGGGTACGCAGAACGCACGCTCTGTGTGGGCAGATTCATGACAGAGCATATCATTATAATCACTTAGCAGCGCCTGTTTCGGCCAAACATTAAAATTCCGGTCGGGTTCGGGTCAGGTTTGGACAGAAATAAGAGGCCCGAACAGCACTACTACAAAGGCCGTCTGATGTATATCCAGTATTGAAGTTTATTGTGCGAGACCGAGGTAGTCAGTGCGTGGTTTACGACACCGTTTCCAAAAAGGAACGTGTCCATGATGGCAATATTATGTGACAAATATTAAGTGTTGGGCTTTGTGTGCGTATGAAGCGCACACCTCCCACTGCACCGCTCATTTCTGCCTGTTTTATTTTCCAGGTAAAGGCGTTAAAGGAGAAAATTGAGAATGAGAAAGGGAAGGAGAGTTTTCCTGTCGCTGGACAGAAGCTGATCTATGCAGGTTTGTCTTTCTCTCTTTGTCTGTTTGAGTGCTGAGAGAAACAGTGTTTGAAAAATGTTGTGTGTTTGTGTGTGTGTGAGAGATATACAGAGAGAGAAACATGTGGAGACCGACATGAACAGTGATTGTTTCCCTGCAAAAAAATTTTGCCTCTCTGATTTAATTCATTCCATTTGCAAAGTCTGAATGAGCTCTTTGAAGGCATCTTATATTGGACTTTATTATCCGCGTTGCTAGTAAATCTGATCCAACGCCTGTGTGTGGAGTGAGGTTTAGTGTCCCCATACTTTCCCATAACGTGCAGTGCATGAGTCCAATCAGCGCTTATGCGACATGTTTGAGACGAATCGGATCTACTTGTTATCCATCGGTACGTTATCCCAACCCAATATTTTTGGCAACCGTTAAACATCACGCTTTACTGCGATCAGTCCATGTTCTGCATCTGCCCGAGACTGTTAGTTTAATGCCCATTTAATCTCGCACTTATTTTTAAAAAGATTAAAATGAGTTTTCTTCCAGGATCGTTTTATTCCACTGACACCACCTTGTGACTCATACGTACATGCTCAAAATGCACACACTCACTCAGGTGTTTGTGACTTATCCTTCTCTTCTTCTCATGTGTTATAAAGGGATTACCCACTTTGTTTATTCGGATTGTCTTCAGGCTCTTTGCTTCGTTCAGACTGGGGTATCTACACAAACTTGAACCATTACTTCAGTAACAGATAAACTGGGAGAGAGGCCGTGGCTGTGAGGGAAAGAGGCAGGAAGAATGAGAGAGAGAGAAGCAGGCATGAATAAATTGGGAGATAAATTGTCTCTAATTATTTTGCTGATTTGCTCTGCAGGTAAAATCTTAAATGATGACACCGCACTGAAGGAGTATAAGATAGATGAGAAGAACTTTGTGGTTGTCATGGTAGCAAAGGTAAGAAATTGATCTCTCTGATCAACTACAATGCGAGTTTTATATTTCCTATTCAGGACAGTAGAGCTCTAGCGTTCCTCATGGGTAAAGCCACAGAAAAATTAAACGTCCGGCGTTCCTTTATTCCGGACACAGTGGATCGGCTGGGACGTGGTCAGTGTGTGAACTGTTTCTGTAGTTTTGTACAAGCCATGAGGATAACGTCAATTACACCATGAGTTTGGGGTCACTGCACACCAGCGTTAGACTTTGGTAGGGGGAGTGATGTCTGACTCTGAAATCGAATTAATTAGCCAAATGAGTCATATTCCAATTTCAATTGGCTTCTGTTATTTTCTAAAAATGTGAACTTATCGTGTTTAATGGGACGAGTGACGCTTATATTATTAGAATAAAATTACTGGAATCGCTGAGATCATAGCTACCGCTGTTCCAGACACGCTGCGAAACTGTGCAGGTTTAAGATTTTTCAGATTGTGTGGATTGATTGTCGTAACTGTCTTCTCAGCCTAAAGCTGCTCCTGCAGCCGCTCAGTCTTCAACTACTGCAGCATCATCGAGTAGTTCCACCTCTAGCACTACAGGGCCCACAGTCCCCTCTGCTGCTGCTGCCGCCGCCGCAGCAGCTACCGCCACCCCCAGCACCACCACTGACACCACATCCGAAAGCAGTGTCAAAGAGGAGAAAGCAGCAGAGGAAAAAACGCCATCTTCTACACCTGTCAGGTACGTCACACACGGCCCACGGACGCGCCCAGCACACTCCTGACCAGGTGCGCGGACGCGCCTGACCGACAACTGAGGTTGCTGTAACCGCCAATTAAAGTGCATTTGTGTAATATTTTACAGTAAATGCTAAGTGAGTGTTAGTGCACTAGCTGGAATATTACTGATAGAGTTTAACTTCCTGTCTGATGTGCCTCCTGTCCTTCCTGTCTTCATCCTGCAGTTCTGGTAGCCTGGCGAACGTCAACATATTCGACGAGGCAACTTCTGCTCTGGGTAAAGACCACTCCACTGGAGAATGCAGTCTTTATCAATAGTTTTTACATTTAGGTTGTGTAATATTCACATGGGTGACTTTCAGAGGTTAGGGTTGAACAAGGGAGTGGTAAAAAAAAAAAAGAACACTAGTGAAATATATTTTAGAAAATCCAAAAATACATTTTCTTTGTCGGTTTGTTGCAGGTCAGTTTAATCAAAATCAGTTTTTCTCCTTTTTTGGCCATATTTTTTTTCCAGTGACAGTCCATTGGAATACTAATACTTTTACTAATGTTATATGAAACTTCTGTTACTTAAGTTGACCATGACCATGTAGGTGTATTTCAATATTAATGAACTCTTAATTAAATTAATGACCAGTCTTCAAGTACCTCTGTGAAAAGCGAGGGAGTTGTGCAAGTTGAGAGATTGGGTAAAGTGGTGGGGTGGTGGTTCTGATGATGTAATATCAGTGGATAATCATGGCATTATAATGGCATGTAGGGGCCATAATGTATCACACAAGCCTAACGCATACCCTCCAGGTTTGATTAGCCGGTGATGCATTACATTACGTTACATTAGTGCCATTTGACAGACAGTCTTATCCAGAGTGATGTACATTTATCTCATTTTTATACAACTGGGCAATCGAGGTTAAGGGCCTTGCTCAAGGGCCCAGTAGAGGCAGCTTGGCGGTGCTTGGATTTGACCTCCCGACCTTCCGATCAGTAGTCCAACGTCTTAAGCACTGAGCTACCACTGACACAGAGGAATGTACGGATATAGAGCCAATATAAGAGATGGCCACAGTTCGTACCATGAGGAGTGTACATGTGAAGTTATTTGCTCTGACAAAGAGTGTGAATCTGTATGATGAACTGTTTGTGTGTATTGGCACAGTGACGGGACAGTCGTATGAGAACATGGTGACTGAGATCATGTTAATGGGTTATGAGAGGGAGCAGGTGGTGGCGGCGCTGCGTGCCAGTTTCAACAACCCAGACCGAGCTGTTGAGTACCTTCTCACGGTAAGAGGGGTGGGGTGGGGTTCAGAGAAGGATTGGGAGATGATCAAATGAAAAAGGGGTGACGGATGGAGGGATGGGGATTGAGGAAAGAATCATCAAAGAAATTGAGCGTGAAGGAAGGGTCATGTAGGAATTGATTAGCTAGGAGGGAGATCAGGAATTAGGAATGAGAGGGTATGGAGTGATTGGGAGGGACTATACTGGGATTAGGAATAAGGAAAGAATTGGGGGATTAAGAGAAGGGCAATTATGGAGAAATTAGGAATGAGGGAGGAATAATAGTGTGATTAGGAATGGATTAGAAGCAGGAAGATTGCAGAAGGTTTAGGGAAATGGGAGTGTTTTTTGAGAGATTAGGAATGATTTTAGCCTTATGAAGGGATTAGGAATGACCTTGGCATTTGGAAAGGGATCCGGAATGAGTGAAGGATCATGTTATTAGGAATTAAGGTAGGATTAGAAATGAGGGATTGTAGAGAGAAATATAAATATGAGGGTAAATTAGGAATGAGGGATGGTTTGCGGATGAATTGGGTTCGATGAAGTAATTGTAGACATTAGGAATGAGGTAGCGATTAAAACTGGGGGGTTTATTATTGATGGATTAGGAATAAGGGAGGGATTAAATGGGGCTAAAGAATGTGGGTGGGATTATGGATAGATTAGCAATGAGAGGTGTCTTGTGGAGACCTTAGGGATTGGGTACGAGTTGGGGGTCATGGATAGGTTTGGAATGCAAGAATGTTTTTGGGATTGGGGTGAGATGGATACGATTCGGGTAAGTAGGGTACGGAATTAGGGATTAGGGAGGATAATCTGCTAGTTTCCTGGTGCAAGACTACTGCAGTCTTGCCTGTTTTTACACTTTATTAGAGAATTTGGGTCATAAAATTATAATGATCAGGCATTGAAGGTTTGCTTGTCTAAATTTGTGTGTGTATAGGGAATTCCAGTGGAGAGTGAGGGGAACGTGGGGGGCTCTGATCCGGCACCTCCAGTAGGGGGTGCGCCGACTGCTCCCACAGGAGTCTCGTCTCCATCCAGCACAACACCTACACAGCCCACTGCTGGATCAGGAGGTACACACACAGCCATATGTACACACACCCATAAGTATAATATCAACTGTAATGTTTTACTTAAGGACAACAAGGCTCAAGCGTTATTCGCCACTTTATCCATTTGTTAGTAGGTTAATTTAAAACATTAAACCTTTCTAACTTGATGTCATTTATAAGGTATGTTTAGGGGTCCACGTGCTGGAGCCATTATTATTTATTTATTTTATTTTATTTTATTTGTTTCTGCTCTATAACATGTGCAGACCAGCCTGTCGGTTCTAGAGATGTGAAACTTGGTCAGTAAAGTGCTCCCTTGTGTTACCCAAGCGAAAAAGGTTAAATCAGCCCGATGTTGGCACAGTAGTGCGACATTGTTCATTTTACTTTGTATCTTGAGAACCCTGAGTCCAAGAGACATTAGTTTATCTGCTTCCTTTGCTTATTCTGCAGAAGCAACTTTTGCAAACTAGTCTTAGGCTTTTTGTTGTGATTTCATGAAATTGTTGTCAAAAACATGTTAATGTCTTGTAAACCATAAGGCTGCCGCATACCAGTCAATTCTAGTGGGCGTGGCCTAACTTTTACTGAAACTGATTATGAATATTTGCATGGATTGTTAAGAAACTTTAACACCCGTATTTTGTCATGCAAAGTCTTGGGCATGGTTATACATGGGGGCTGAGCTATGTTCCAATAACTGTTCCTCTGGTTCTGCAAGTCTGATTGAGAGGAAATTCGATTTACTACCTTTCTGTGCTAATCTATAAGTGGATTTTTAACGATGACCCTGTTGGTTAAAAACGGTCTCATCACCCGTCAGTCAGATTTCAGCAGGCATTTGACAGGCTTGCCCCTGAGCTATCGTAGCCCAACTTTAACAATAGTTTCCTCACAGGACCAACTAGTAACTGATGCAATCTGTCTAGTTGTGGAATTTTTGCCCTATATGTTTGATGTCGTTTCTGCGCAGTATATTTCTCAGGAGAATGTGGGCCTCAATAAATATCAGACAAGCATTGATGTTTGTGAACAGTGTGGCTGTCACATGTCGCACAACTCCTGGTGGAGCAGAGGATTGCTTGCATGGCTTTGTATCAAAACTTTAAATGTGAGCAGTTATTAAATTTATAATGTATAATTAATAGTTTGGTTTTAAATGTTCTGCATTGTGTGTGTGTGTGTGTGTGTGTGTGTGTGTGTGTGTGTGTGTGTGTGTGTGTGTGTGTGTGTGTGTAGCTAATCCTTTGGAGTTTCTGAGGAATCAGCCTCAGTTCCTGCAGATGAGGCAGATCATCCAGCAGAACCCCTCACTGCTGCCTGCCCTGCTGCAACAGATAGGCCGAGAGAACCCCCAGTTATTGCAGGTACACGCGCAGAACCCCACAGACCCGGCGGGTACACGCGCAGATCCCCACAGAGCCGGCGGGTACACGCGCAGAGCCGGCAGGTACACGCGCAGAGCCGCGCAGAGCCGGCAGGTACACGCGCAGAGCCCTGCAGAGCCGGCAGGTACACGCGCAGAGCCCCCTGTTACTGCAGGTACACGCGCAGAGCCCCGTGTTACTGCAGGTACGCGCGCAGAGCCCCACAGAGCCGGCAGGTGCACGCGCAGAGCCCCCTGTTACTGCAGGTACACGCGCAGAGCCCCATAGAGCCGGCAGGTACACGCGCAGAGCCCCGTGTTACTGCAGGTACACGCGCAGAGCCCCACAGAGCCGGCAGGTGCACGCGCAGAGCCCCCTGTTACTGCAGGTACACGCGCAGAGCCCCACAGAGCCGGCAGGTACACGCGCAGAGCCCCCTGCTACAGCAGGTACACGCGCAGAACCCCCTGTTACAGCAGATACACACACACAACCCTACAGAGCCTGCAGGTACACGTATAAATAAAATTCTAGTTTTAGTTCCAGCTCATCGACCAATTACCTTTTCGTTGTATTTGTTCCTTTCTGCCATCAGCAAATCAGCAGCCATCAGGAGCAGTTTATTCAGATGCTGAATGAACCAGCGCAGGAAGCAGGGCAAGGAGGGGGCGGAGGTGTGTCTGAGGCTGGTGGTGGGCACATGAACTACATCCAGGTCACACCCCAGGAAAAAGAAGCAATCGAGAGGGTGAGTCACATTGGCACACTGCACCATGTTTATGATGTAGTGCACTATATCATACCGTAGGAATAGCCTTTGGGTGTCTGAGACTCACTGCAGTGGAGTTTTCTACTCCGAGTACATAGGCAGAATGTAAGTGCCTTTTCCTTTCATAGCAACTGAGGAAAATCATGACTAGAGACGCTCTGTGTATACGATTTTCACTTTTATATTTCCTGTTTGAAAACACTGTTAGGCAATAATGTATTAAACTGTACCTTAAGTTTAGGTTGCTTGTAGTAAAAATTTTTACTTCATAAATCATTCTCATTCCAACAGTCCAGTTTTCCCTGCAAGTTCTCTGGTTTCTGGGGCTACAATGGGTTCACATTTAATTAAAAATAAAACTCATCCGATTCATGTTCCGGCTTCTGATTCAAATGCCGATAGTGTCCCCGCCTTAGTGGTCGTGTCAGTCTGTGTGTGTGTATCTGGACCAATAATGAAACACTAACCCCTCCTTCTTCTCTCATGTCTGTAGCTAAAGGCACTTGGATTCCCAGAAGGACTTGTTATTCAGGCCTACTTTGCTTGTGAGAAGAACGAGAACCTGGCTGCCAATTTCCTTTTACAACAGAACTTTGATGACGACTAAAAGATGTTTTTTGTTTTTGTTTTGGGGTTTTGTTTTTTTTGTTTTTGGTTTTATTTTATTTTTTTTTTGTTCCCCTCCCAGTTTACCCCTGGGGTTTTTTGTTTTTTGTTTTTTTTTTGGTTGTTTGGTTTATTTTTTTTTTCCCTCTCCAGTTAATCGTACTGCAAAAATTAGATAAAATGATATTCATACATAAAAACCCCTCCACGGGCAGTCTTGGTCTATTTTTCTTTACACACACTGGATGACTCATCTGTTTCATTTGCATCTGCTTTATGAAGGCAACCATGTTCATTCGCTCATTTGGGAAATTAAGTAAACAGCATAATCACATGACTTCCTCTGATGATGACCTGTTTTTTTTTTTTTTGTTTTGTTTTGTTTTTTTTTGGCTTCAATAGTTGCTGAATGCAGGTTTAAAGGGTTCATCTTCGATTTTTTTTTTCCCTCCATCAGTTTGAGCATTTGTGGCTGAGCTGCTCATTCATATATCTGTTCATTGTTTATTTTTATTTTCTGTCACCTTTTGCTCATGTTCATGCCTTCTTTCACAGTTGAGCGGCATAGGGACCCGAAACACAATTTTAAACAACATTAAAAAGATTTTTAATGCAACCAAGTTGCCGTATACATTTTGTTTTAGTTCAAATACGATCGGCTATTCCTTTGTAGTGCATGAAATGCGGAGATGTTTCTGTGCAAAACTCATGAGATTCTTTGAAAGTTTAAAGGCATGTCCACATGCTCTACATTGATTAGTGTGGACAGTACCGCGTTCTACGCATTTATTGTCCTTTTTACAGGAAGAAATAAAAGTTTTCAACATAAACACACTTCATCTGTCTGTAAGCTTGATAAGTGTGACTAAGTCAGCAGTGCGCTGTAAATCCTTTACAAACAAAACACTGCATTCTGGGGGGGGAGGTGAGGAGATGAAAGTGATGAGAGGGAAGGACAAAAATTAGTTTGAAATAAAGATACTTATGAAATATTTGTCTAGTCTTGCAAACTTACAAATCTTACTAAAGGACCAAGGAGTTAAAATGGCGTTCCTGTTTCTGAGTAAGGTCATGCCAATGAATGAACATACAGGACAAAATGTTGAGAGAAAAAGAATGGGGTTGAGAACTAGAAAGCAAGATGGAAAGCATAAGTGATCGAGGATTGTGTCTCCAGTGTGCAATACATAGGCTGTGGAACTTAATTATTGAGTTAAAATTGATCAGAAAGATCACAACAGCGTACCTGATAACTGGTGAAATCAGGTGTCAGACGGCAGATTATAATCGGAGAACTGGTGTTTATATAAAGACATTGACTTTGGTTTCGATTATCCATTCTGTCTGTGTGTTTCATTAGAACAGTTTCACAGTTTAAACCTGACATTTTAATCCATCTATTAAAAAAAAAGTCCGACAATAAAGCGAAGAAGGAAGACAAGGAGGACTAACAGTGCTGTACTTATCTTCTCACTTAAAGAGAATAATAATAGATAATTGATCATAGAGCCAGAGTGAATGTTCTGAGTCAGAGTACCAGCGACAGGCCCGTGTGAGCAGGAGCAGCACACCAGAAATGTGGAATCAGCTTCCCAGCATGTGTTCAATTTAATGAGTAAAAGAAGAAGAAACTGCAGAAATACACAGCCCCAGCTCAGAGTGCAGCAATGGTACGGATGTCTGGTCACTTCACACCGAGACCTTTTGAAAAAATCTTCAATAAAGATATTTTTTCAGGTTGGTTTGGGGGTTTGTTCGGCTGGTAAGATTTCAGAATGATTTTATATATAAAAAAATAAATAAATAACCCAATGGGAGTGGTCTATATTACAGTGAGGAGCAATGAGTATTAGGACACTTGTTCGTGTCATTTAGAATGCAGACTCTCTGAAATGTCAGGCACTGAGAAAGTAAAGCTACAAACACAGTGGAACCTTGGATTGTGAGTAACTCGGCCTGTGAGTGTTTTGGAAGACGAGCAAGAAATCGTAATATATTTTGACTTGGGTAGCGAGCGAGGTCTTGCAATACGAGTATAATGCATACGCTTCGTCAGCCGAGCCTCATGTGATCACAACTCCTCTCTCACTGCGGGATTGTGGCTCACTCGTATAGTCGACATCCGCGCTAGTGTAGAAAAAGCCTGAGGAATCCCTCACTTCAAATG
>JAQLOM010000011.1:9369267-9379520 GCA_030068315.1 Chrysichthys thysi | reverse complement strand
AACACACACCAACATATGAACACACTACCACATTAACACACACCAACATATGAACACACTACCACATTAACACACACCAACATATGAACACACTACCACATTAACACACACTAGCGTAATTAACACTAAAATACCAACTTTGTACAGAATTGCAAATAATAATGTAAAGAATGACAATGTTAAGTAGCCAAGTTTTTACTTGCGGCGCTGTTTGCACACAAGTTTAGAAATATGAATTTTTGTTCTCATTGCCTTTTAAATTGATGCACAGAGTGAGAGAAACGAACATACCATTACACTAACATACTACTGTGTTACTACACTAACACGCTCTAACAATGTTTTTGTTAATGAATATAATGAATCCTTTTATATTCATAAGTTAATTAATACAATAAACACCGCGCTCACCAGGATATCCAGTTAGGAGCTTCCAGTTCTTGTAGCGGATAGCAGCGTGTATGGAGATATTAAAGCGCGGTACAGAAACTGGCTCTCTCCTGAATGAGTTTCTCCTTATCGAGTCTCTCCTTAATGAGTCGAGCATTTCCTGTTCAGCTCCCGCAGCTTTTCCTGGACCTCCAGACAGACACGACAGAGAAATATTCAATAACCAACTGGTCTCACTGCTGACCTGTCCCACTGCTGACCTGTCTCACTTTAATGCTCACATTTAGCATCGAATGTTTAGTGTCTGGTGTGTAGTTTTTCTCTTACATGGAGCGACATCGATGTAAAGAGGATCAATGTTGTGTAACAATTCCTGTCTTGAAGAGGCTTTTCCTTTGCTGACATACACAGACACAGACACAAACACAGGTACGGATGTTTGTTTATCATATTACATGCTCTAGTCTTTGTACAGATTATTCTTTGCTGTAACTTTATACGGGTTTTTTGCTATTACTAATAGTCAAGGTTTTAAAACACATAAATAAAAAATATAGAGATAGATTATAGGTACCTGATAGTGTCCCACACATTAAACCCATCTAACGGTTTTGTCCCATTAGTTGATCCTCCGGCAACACCCACCAGCGTGGGCAGCCAGTCAGAGACGTGTATAAGCTCTCGGCTCACGGTACCAGGTTTCTCCACCAGTGGTCCAGTGACAAAGGCCACACCCTTGACTCCACCCTCCCAGAGAGACCACTTCCTGCCACGCAGGGGCCAGTTACTCCCCCCGGCCAGCGTCTGGCCTCCGTTATCTAGAAATTATTATTGTTGTTATTTTTTTTATATTACAATACACATTACTACACTAAACATGGGCTATTACTTATGTCTATTACTTACGTGCATTAATTGTATGCATTGTGTTCTTTTGATTCGTTATGTTGTGTGTATTAGTAAATTGGGTATTCATATATGTATATCAGTGCATCATTGCTTGTATACCTGTTGAGAAGATGAGGATGGTGTTGTTCCAAATCCCTGTGTCCTGCAGTGCCTTAGTGATGTTCCCTACAGCTTCGTCCATAGCGGACACCATTCCTGCATAATGCCTGCGCGAAGGGTCCTTAATGAAACTGTAGGGGTCGGTGTAGTGCTCTGGCACCTGTAATGGATCATGAACCGCCTGCAGAGCTACATACAGGAACATAGGCTGGGAAACAAAACACAACACTATTCAGTCCACCCTACACCCTTATCACTACATTGTACACTCTACAGACTACTTCCAACACCCTGCAGAGCCACATACAGGAACAAAGGCTAAGAAAACCAAACCACCCCAGAGAGAAATGAATGTGTATGTTTACCGTCTGTGTATTGTGGTTGAGTATGATGTTGACCGCTCGGTGTGTGAAGAGCTCAGTAGAATACACTCCACTGTACAACGGTGCCGTGCCCTCGTCGTCTCTAAGGTCCAGAGCGCAGCGTGTGACATTCAGTGGTGTGATGAAGTAACAGCGTTCATGAGTGTAATAATTCTCTGATCCTGTCAAATAACCTGCCAAACAACAAATACACACAATGAACAATAAGCATACATGATAAACAATAAAACTACACAACGAGACAAAGAAAATCCACTGTATGATTCATGAATATAAGGGGTTTGTGTTTTAAAACACTGCTACTTAAATCATGAAACTATGAGAAGAACATAGGAACACAAACATAGGAAACAGGGACAGGAACAGACCAAGAAAACGGATGACAACTTGGATCTGGTAAAGACGGACGAATGTATAATGCAGTTCGTATTTAAATTCAGTTCAAAGTCTCAGTGTGACATCAGTAGGAGTTTAGTCAGTTGTTGATGTACACACGGCCTGTTTGAGTGAGGTGAATAGCCAAGTCAATCCCCACCCACCGAAGAAGGAGTGGAAGCCTCGACGGGTGGGTAGACACTCCCTCTTGTACATGCCCAGGTGCCACTTGCCCACCATGTGTGTGGAGTAACCTGCCTCCATGATCAGCTCTGGCAGCAGCTTCTCCTCCAGAGGAACACAGTATGGCTGACATGGCCAGATAATCTGATGCTGCATGCCTGTGTGGATCTGGGTGCACACACACATAATATCTCACAATATCTCATTTAAGTTTCTTATACAGTCGATCCGGGGTTTAAAATAATGGAAATCCAAGGAAAAACACCACTAAGGTCCATAAAAATGCCCCCCAAGTACTGTACACACGACAAGCAGCATAACGACCAACATAAATAGGAAAGTACATTAATACTAATGTAAATACAATTGAAAAGGGCATTTCGCTTATGTGTTCACACCATACACCTGATAATTTTCAAATAGGACTACATAGTGAGATTTTATATATATATATATATATATATATATATTATAGATATAAAGAGAGAGAGAGAGAGAGAGAGAGAGAGAGAGAGAGAGAGAGTACCTGGTATCTTCCTGTCAGTAGCTGGTTCCTGGATGGAGTACACAGCGGTTGGACATAGTAGTTTTCCAGTCGGACCCCTGCGGCACTGAGCCGGTCCAGGACAGGGGTTTTAATCTCGGATCCGTGATAACCCACATCATTAAAGCCCAAATCATCAGCCAGTATAAACACCACATGAGGAGGAGACTGACAGTGCACACACACACACCACACACACCACAAACACAGCGGAATGCGGATCACCTTCATCACTGCTCAACTCTTCTGCGCACACACACTTCCTCTTCTGCCTGAACGCACACACCTGAGACTCTCCGACAACCATGAACCATGAACCTGATAATCTCTCATTAACTTTGCATGGCTTTAAAATGGGAATGTAACACACTCCACTTTGTTCCGTTTAAATCGCATGTGCAGCAAGAGTTCTGCAGAACTTCCGTACAAAACTTCAACGCATCACGACTGACCAATCAGCTGACTGCTCGTCACGTGATTTGGTCACATTGTGACAGTTGCGGAAGTATTTTTTTTATTTGAGTAACGGTAAAATATACGCTTGTAGGTATTATTATTATTATTGTTGTTGTTGTTGTTGTTGTTATTGCTGACATTATTATTATTATTATTGTTGTTGTTGTTGTTATTGCTGATATTATTATTATTATTTTATTATTATTATTATTATTATTATTATTATTATTATTATTATTATTATTATTATCATCATCATCACCATTATTATTATTATTATTATTGTTGTTGTTGTTGTTGTTGTTATTGCTGATATTATTATTATTTTATTATTATTATTATTATTATTATTATCATCATCACCATTATTATTATTATTATTATTATTATTATTATTATTATTATAAATAGCAGTGGTAGTAGTGCATTTCTCCTGCTGGATAATAACACATACATACAAATATGATGTAGTCTATTCTGTTTAGTCACCAGGAAAAGAGTGAACAATAAAATGGAGAAAAAAAAGCCCACACACAGCAATTAAATTATTTGGTATTTGGTAATTATTTGAAACACAGCTTAAATTCCTAGCTCTGGAGACCTCTTTTTATCCTGTTCACCGTGTTTGTTCTCCTCGTCCTCAGTCATGGTGGGGCTCTGAGTCAGGTGTTTAAACAGGTTTGTCTGGTTATACCATGATCAGTGAGATGGATGAGTGTCTCCACGCACCTCCACACTGATTTACTGTGCTGTTATTAGTATCCGCATAAAACACCCAGCATAAAATGTCTAATGTACAAGTAAACTCATTCATATACGAGCGTGACTGGATTTATTTTTTTAAAAGTGCACGTGACTGACATAACTAAGTAAAAGTGCTCTTAATATGACACACAATGTGTTGAACCTGGTTTTGGGGTTATTTGCTACGCTGTAAAAGTTGTAACAGCTTCTACTCTATAACACAAACAGAGGACTCCTCACTGGCTATATCAGCCTTTTGCACAATTTGATGTTTGATAGCTGGCCTGTATGATCAATACACCATGCTGTCTTTTTGTCTGTATGGATAGTTTTTCACTTTCATTTTCAATTTCAAATTTACCTTTTCGTCAAGTTGTTTTACTTTTGACTATGTATAGTTAAGTAGTGTGTATTATAGATTTGATCTATTGTGTAGCCTGTTGTACTTGAATAAGGTATAGTCTTTGCACTGGCAGTTGACTTACACCTGACACTCTTGTACACTATGGATACTACTGCACCTTTCTGCACTTTTCCCACATGCTCCTTTGACATGGTATCATCAAACTTTATTGTAATTGTCATTTTTCCTTACAGTAATAGCACACAATTGATATTTTCCTTTGTATTTCTGCAGTATGTATGAGTCCGTGAATGTAATAGGTCTGTGTACCTATATGCATTTATATTGTGTGGAAGCTACTCAACATCTAAATTTCCTTCGGGATAAATAAAGCATCTCTCCCTATCTCTCTCCCTCACTCACACTTTTTACTGCTATTTATAAAGCAAAGCTCACCACACATTGATATTTACCGTGTGTTTTCCAGTGTGCCTGATTTCCACCAATCACAAGACGCGTTGTTCGCGTTTTCGTATCTGATTGGCTGAGCTTCTTGCTCTGTGATTGGTTGAGTGCCTGGAGCGCGAGGTTTGAATGCAGGGTTGATTCAAGTTTAGTTCAGTGTGGTCTCCTCGGAGTAACGTAGCGTAGTGTAGCTTAGCTTAGCTTAGCTTACTTAGACCCTCACAGTGTAAACGGTCCTAAATATATACCTTATTCTAAATATATTACATTTTCTTTGATAAAGGGGTTACAGGGCAAGGTAAGACTGCTTATCTACACTAATTCTCTAAACATAGGACTTAAGAACCTTGCTAAGAGTTTAGCTAGTGGTTAGCATGATTAGCTTAACCCTGAACATGCTTTACTTTATTGAGTTTTAAAGACGTAACTTTGTTAGGATCGTTTTAAACGCGATTGTTGTGAGAGTTCGTAAGCTGACCTGCGTTAGCCGAGAGAGGGGACAGGTCAGGTTTTAGGACAGACTGGGTTAAAAAGACGCATTAGAAGTTAAAAATATTGCTGCTTTTCAGATAAAGTGCGTTACATAATGTGTATTTTACTTTAAGCTCATGTGGCACTTCTGGTAACTGCTGTACCCATTTAATTAATGACATAATGGCATTAATGTTTAATTTATGACGTCACTGATTACGTAGTTTACTATGTAGGTTAAGTGTATTCACCAAGTAAATATGAGCGTATTACATATGTGCTATTAAAAAAAAAACACATTTTCTAGAATTTTCTACAATCTTGAGTCCTCTAACTGGAAACTCCCTTATATAACTATGTAATAATAAATAACAGTTCTTCTTTTTCCTATCATGCTTCTGCAATACTATAACTGTCTGTGAGTGTGACTCAAGAGAGCAAGAATCTTTAGCAGTGTGTTAATTTACACAGAACAGGTGTAACACTGGTGGTTATAATAATAATAATTATTATCATTCTTACTGTTGTTGTGTATTTGCAGGTGTGTGATGAGTGCGCCGGTGTATGCCTCCGACGAGGAGGAGTGTGTGTTGGAGTCGACAGCAGCTGATCTCAGCAGTCACACACATGCCAGACGCTTCCAGGCTCCGATTACAGAACTTTCAGTCATCGGACCTGCAGAAACACACACACAGCAGGTTAGAGGTGCAGACACACCCTGTTGCTCTCACGCACACAATAGTAGGTCTGTGTGAGTCAGTATGGGATGACTTTCTGGTACTTTAGCTTTGTCTACACCCCTTACAGTACGGGACAGCAAACGTACTTGCAGAGATCCAGTGTGGTTGCAGGCTTCTATTCCAACCACACAACAGGAGCCACAAGTCTTAATCGATCGAAGGCTAAGAGTTGTGGCTCCTGATTGGTTGGTTTGAAAAGATGTACAGTTGATCCTCGCATTAACAGACTAATTGGGGGAAAGGTTGTCCGTTGACTTGGAGTCTGATGATGTGAAGTGTTTTAGTGTGGGGGATTAAAATAATGGCAATACTGTATAAGGAAAAACACCACTAAGGTCCGTAAAAGTGCTACCTACACATGACAAGCAGCGCAATGAATAACATAAATAAGTACATTGAGAAAACATTGAGGTGAAAAACATCAAATAATTGCCGGGGGGGAGAGTATAGCTTCACCATGGCCACAGCTCAACCGACGCTTGTAAGCAACTAGTAGCACGCACGCCACCTCCGCCTAGCGGACAATTGCTGAACTACGTTCCAGGACTCTGGATTTTTAAACTTTCGTACCAGATGTTCTGGCTAATGGATTATGTATTCAGACCAGCGGATTTTGTCCGTTGCATCTGATATTTGTTAATGCGGTGTCTGTAGATGAGAGGATCAACTATACTCCCTTTGCGGAAAAGACCCCTGCCTGGTAGCCTGATGTAATATAGTGAGTGTGTGTGTGTGTGCACGCAGGTGAACAGAGGTGAGCGCGTTGAGGAGAAGCTGCAGGTGTTCTTGCGTGTTCGTCCTCTTACAGATGCAGAGAGACAGCGTGGAGAAGATCAGGTCACTTTAACTTCACCTAAGCATTACAGTATATAATTTTATGCAATATGTGCAGTAAGTGTAATGAGCTGGGTGTGAATCGTCACTGTATTTGTGGACAGGTGTGATTGTATTGTGTTGTTTGTAATGTTTTTAATATTATATGTGTGTGCAGGGCTGTGTGTGTGTGCAGAATGAAAACACACTTCTCCTGAAGGCCCCTAAAGACTCTCACAGCATGAAGAGTGCAGAGAGAGGAGTGTCACAGAGCGTACATAAGTTCACCTTCACACGGGTATATATACGCACACACACACATACTATCCGTTTAATCAGTGTTTCTTATGACTGATTAGACTTGGTCTATGATGTGTTCACTACATTTGTTCCATTTCACTAACAGCTTCATCCCGATCAGTTCAGTTCAGGTTTATTTGTTACATGCATGTAAATACAGGGTCATCATGACCATGCATTGGCTGAGGGCGGAAACAAGACCTTCAGCACTGGATCCCTTCACAAGTTTAAAAGTGCAAAAAGTATAGAGATATCAAAAAGCTCAAATAAAATAAAGTAAATTTGTAGAAGGGAATAAAAACCTAGAATGTAAGAAAACAAATAGGATTACGGTGTAGGTGTAGCGCCCCCAAGTGTCAGCATTGATCAGCTCCAATTTTGTTATCTTTTGGAAAACTTAATACAAATACACTGTGCAGTAGGGCCTAGCGCACCCTTCCCAGAATCCTCTGCGCTAAGTAGTGAGTCACCATTTTCATTGCCATGGATATTCCAGAAACAACCCAGCAACATGCTAGGCTGTAGATCTTAAATTGCAAGCTGAAATTGAACATATCTTGTCACCATATATCTATTTGAAATCTTTTGAGTGATCCAGTCCTTTTTCGTATGGTTATTTAGTTGTATCTGACCTTGGTCGTCTCATGCACGGCCATGAAGGAAAGATAAGATAATGCACGTAATGCTCAAAGCCAAGGTTTTGCTGCACGGAGAAACTGCAGGTAGCAGTCACATACTTTTAGAGCAAAAACAACAACCTTGGATTCTGGGAAGGGTGAGCCTACTCGTTTAATATGAACACACACTTGCACACACTTCTGAGAAGTTCTCATAATGCTGCGTTGTGCTCAGCAGTGCATGTGTGTGTGTGTGTGTGTGTAGATTTTCAGGGAAGCAGCATCTCAGCAGGACGTTTATGACCAGATGATGAAGGGGATGGTGAGGGATGTCCTTCATGGAGAGAACCGACTTCTCTACACATATGGCGTGACAAACTCGGGCAAGACCTACACTGTACAGGGTAACACACTCACACATATGGACACACTAATTGCATGATCTGAATATTCTCACTGTTCTGTAGACATGCTGATGGGTGTGGACAGCAATGTCTTAGTGGGTGTCCTGTCTATCCTTGTGCAGGCTCAGCAGGTGAAGCCGGTCTCCTCCCCCGAGCTTTAGTCTCTGTGTTCAGTACACTGGCAGGACAACTTTACCCCCGTGCCGACCTGAAGCCTGTTCTCAAGCAGGAAGTCCGCCGGCTCAGTGACGCAGAGGTCTGCACCGAGGAGGACAGACGCCACGCCCTGCTGCGAGAGGTACATGTCCACAGAAGGCGGGGCAAACGTCCCCACAGAGCACAAATAGATTTAAACCAGGCAAATTGACTGTCTGTCTCTTTTCTCTCCTGAGTTACAGGAGTCTCCCTCTTGCTCTCATACTCTCTATAATACCGTGTGTGTCTTTGTGTTCTAGGAGGAGGTGTGTAGGCAACGCGGGGGTGTTAATGCAAGTATTAGTTGGGACAGTGGGATCAGTGGACTTTCGGCCATCACACGACTGGAAGGTGAGAAAGGTGAAACAGCCAGGGGAAACGCCATACACCTACGATATTGTTACAAGTTGTAGCATCTGCATGTTGTATGATATGCTCGACACAATGTCATCTGAGTTCCACATGTGGTTTATTGCACTGTATTGTACAACAAATAGTAATTAAATTGATGGCACCCTGGGTTTTGTTTGGGTTGCTCATCTGCCTTAAAGCAAACACACCACTCAATAGTGTAAGGGAGACGCACAGTAGAGCCATACCCATTTTAATGTAAAATAAGTTTAGTGTTTGTGTTAGTTGTCTAGTCTTTACCCCACAAGCGCTAAAGAAACTCCTACTTTGTTAGTATAAGGATAGATCTGGATTCAATTTGGGTACATCCGGTACCCATAAGGTACATATGCTTAAGGGAGACTTGGTGATCAGGTTTAGGGCTGGGTTCAAAAAATCGATTCACCGTTCAATATCGATTTTCGTTCGAAAATTACAAAATCGATTACAAAAATTTGCGGCTCAATCTTTTCCTGTATGCACTTCTTTATTTTTGTGACGGCACAAGGAGAGCTAAAAAACCGTGAGACCGGCGAAATCGAAACCAAACTGAGCCGTGGCTGAAGTCACCGTCTGGCCTAAAGGCCAATGTTTGGCAACACGTTGGATTTAAAACTTATGAGTATAGAGAGGAACTGGATAAAATAAAAGCAATCTGAAAACTGAGCCATATCGAGGTCAAATATTGTGGAAATACCAAAAATCTCTGAAACCACTTATCCAGGCACCACACTGACATAGGTTCAGCTAAAACATCAGGGGCGAATCAAACCGCACTGGAGAAGGCATTTGGGGTTAAATTGGCTTCAAGTTCTCAACATGCCTTAAGCATTACTAAGGGAATCGGCATCTTTATTTGTAAAAACAAATGCCCGTACAATGTTGTGGAAAATGCTGGCTTCAGACTACTTGTGAAGAGACTGGAACCGCGCTCTGTCGTGCCTAGCAAAGCTATAATGTTGGATTAGATAAATTATACTAATTAACTACTTATTTGAAAAGTTCACTGTCCCCAGATAGCATTGTAGTACAGCCTATCAACATAGGGATATGCTCCACTCAAGTCAAGTCATATTATAACCAAGCAAAACTAGCATCAACATAAAGAAATCTCTAAATAAATCGATATCGAATCGAGAATTGAATCGGATCATGACCTTGTGAATCGGAATCAGATCGATTCAGGAAATCAGCAACGACACCCAGCCCTAATCAGGTTTATTGACATTAACTACTAATCGTCCTCGTATATGTGTGTATCTTATCGTCACACTGCTGTGTTGCAGACTCAGACGGCATGTGTCTGGACATTGACGGCGTGGGCCTTGGCGATGTCACTGTGGATAAAATGCTGCAGTTCAGCATCTGGGTTTCATTTTACGAGATTTATAACGAGTTTGTTTATGATCTGCTGGAGCCACCAACATCCTTG
>JAQLOM010000011.1:9217563-9230944 GCA_030068315.1 Chrysichthys thysi | reverse complement strand
CAGAGGGGACTTGTGTAATCCCCAAGTCTCTCCAGCAATAGAAGAGCTAACAGAAATTTTCAAGTATTTCTGGTGATGTTTCATTATATTGATTATTTTTTTTATTGCTGCTATGTTGGCAGAATTACCAAATTGGGACTTAGAAAAAAGTTAAGATGATTACCACATTGGAATCATGCATTTTTCTTATTTCCCTTTGAAAGCTACAAGCCAGATAGGTACACTGTAAATGCCTTGGGGGTGTCCAATCTTCAAAAAGGACATGTGGGAGCAGGTTTTTCATGTTTGCAACCAAGCAGAAGTCACACCTCAAAGGCTGTTGACAGTTTAATTCATGAAACTGGTGGAATCAGGTGTGGTTCTTGCTTGACTGGAATGAAAACCTGCATCCACACTGGTCATTTGCAAATAATATTGGACAACCCTGGCATAGAGATATTGAGGCCGGTGAAGTAGCCTGCTGGAGGTTTACTGCAGTAAGAACAACAAGAAGTAAATCTGGTCTTATAAGATAAGAGGTAGGGCTGCACGATATATCTAAAATTTATCGTTATTGTGATATCAACGCTTGCGATAGTTGTATTGCAAAGATTACTTAAATTTCGATAAAATGTAGTCTACATTTTATGTGCCATGCATTCACACCCTGAATGTCAATATATTTGGCCAATCAGATGCTCTCATGCTGCCCGAGAAGCCTGCCCCCTGGTCTCTTTATAGCACATGGTGTTTTAGGTGTAGAGAACGTTGTCGTGATAGCTGAAGGTAGTGAGTTGAGCGAGGCAAACTTGGGCGAGGATGAATTGGTGACTAAAAGGAAAAGCATGTCTGTTATTTGGAAATATTTTGGTTTTATGAAAGGTGACGTCTTACAAACTAGAGTGCTGTTCAGGCCTCTTATTTCTGTCTGAACTGACCCGAACCCGACAGAGCAGTGACCGAACCCGATTGGAATTTTAATGTTTGGCCGAAACAGGCGCTGCTAAGTGATTATAATGATACTCTCTGTCATGAATCTGCCCACACAGAGCATGCGTTCTGCGAACCCGTTTTCAGGCGCTCTGAAAGGAGGTGCGGTTGGGGCTGGGAGCCTACTGTATTTTTTTTAATGAATAAAAAGTAACTTTACTCTTTTACATATCAAACTTTTTTGTGCTGACGTGAGCGAACCCGACCCGAACCCGAGTAACATTTCGAAATATTTGTCCGAACCCGGCTCGACCCGTCGGGTATCCAATAACTGTTGCTGATTGTTCCTTCTGCTAGCTTTTTCGGCCAAGAACTCACCATAAAATAATAATACAACGACACACCTTTATGTTGTTTTAATGTCATCATTTAAGCACACGAAACCCCCCACACTCCATTCTGCAACACCTTCTTGGCTTTAACAGTGGTTAGAAAAAAGGTTACCAGTTTAAGGTGAGACATTACAGTTGGAGTGATTATGATTTAATTTTATTTTAAATTTCAAATGCTTTAAGTTGTTATTCCAATTTAATTTTGTTTACAGAAGCAGAAAATGTTTAAGGGGGAATGGTGATTTATGGCCAGCATTGCAGGTGTAGCTGCATTTTTCCCAATAAAAATAAATGTTTGAATAGAAACAATGCATTTCTGTTGTTAATCGACTGCATCAGTCTATGTTGGCAGTAAGTAGCATGACAAAAACATGAAATATTTAAATATCGAAAGTCATATCGTTATCGCAATATTCATTAATGTTATCGCATATCGCACGCTTTCCTAATATCATGCAGCCCTGATAAGAGGAACACATTTCCCTTATTATTAACATTATTAATATTATTAATTAAATGTTTTTATGGAACTGTTAAAAAGACAGCAACATTATTAATATTAACATTTTGTGCATGTCAGAATCCCATGAGCAGTAATTCCTTTTTTCACCAGTGCCCACACCCAATGAGTTTTTGAATCATTTTTAGACCTGATTGTGATTTAGATGAAATACAGCAGATAAGACATTGATTACAGTAAACATAAACAGTGTTTCAGCACTGTGAGATGTGAGCTCTTGTATGGTGTGGTGATGATAGTTTCATATTCAGACATTTGTGTATTTCTGGTCAGTAGGACATGACAAAAATTTGCACAAAAGCAAATTTACAATGTAACATCAAAAGGAGGAAGAAAGTGGAATATCATGTTCAGTGACTTTTTGTAAGGCTGGTGCTGTTTTGGCATGCTACAACCTGCTTGCAGATTTGCTAAACTTTAGCATACTGCATAAGAGATCTGAATTTTCACATCAGAGTATGGTGCTACAGAAATAAAATACTACTGAAAAATGTACTTATTACCAAAAGATGTTTACCTGGTCCCTTTCTGCATGAAAGAAGCACTTTAAATAGCATGGCTGTCAAGGTAGAATCTGAAGGGTACATATACAGGGTTTTTGGTAACCAGAAGTCATATGGGGGAAGCTTCTACTCATCTCTTATAGATAAGATTGGCAATAGAATGTTTTACATGTACACATTTTCAGTTGCTTCATGTAACATTTTTTTTCCTATCTTTTTCTAAAATAGGAAAAAAGAATATAAACGCCAGTCATTCGGTATCAGTTAAATTTGATACAATTTGTTGTTGCTGCGTCTCTCAGATTTTTTTCATTCTTTTTATTTGTTGCTTGTAATCTAAAACCAAAGTCTGTAAAGTATTCTGGCTGTATTTTAATAAATAATAATAATAATAGATGCATATTTTAATAGTTGTAGATTATAAAAGTCACAATTTGTGCTTAAACTGCTATATTTCACTGACTCGAGCGGAGGTCTGAACAGCTAAGCTTTGTAAAAGTTTTTAATAAACAAAGTATTTCGTCAAAATTGCACTATTATTTTTTTGGCACTAATATTCTCACAAGTAGCTTTCTGAGAGTAAAGTTGTAAATTAATGAGAAAAACTTGGATATTGTCTGCCGTTGTAAAGACATGAACTTGTGAAAAAAGTCACAAATTCAGGAACCACATCATTTCACGATGCAAGGTTAGACAACGTCATAACACGATCGATGCTATGGCTGAGCTGAGCGTTACAGGGAATGCAGTCTTTGTAGTTGATGTGGTTCCTTACCAAAAAAAGAAAAAGACCACACTATTTTTCCATATTTTTTTTGTTTCTCAGAAATTTATGGGGGGGGGGTTCCTGAAAATTTATGACTTTACAATGTTAGAGAATCTCTGAGGTTTTGTTGTTGTTGTTGATTTATGACTTTTAATAAATTTATTTTTCAGAAGAAATCTCCATTTAAAAAAAAAAAAAAAAAAATTTTTATAATTTTTTTCCTACAATGCCCCTTATACACAGTCATAAGTTTCTAAGTAAGACAGACAGGTGATTATCTTGAAAATACTCTGCAACCTCTCCCAAACCTCTATATAAGGGCTGTTCATGCTGAACTGCTTGGAATTAGCAAATTGACCAGAAGCTAATTAAACATTTAAAGGATATATAACCACCAAATGTGTCATTTTATCAGAATGTGTTTTTGTATTTATAAAAATTAGGTGACTCAGCAGTTGAAAAATCACCATATTTGATTCTGTTTCTATTTTTCCAGATAAATAGAAAATGGAAAGCAAACCGTCAGGAAATGAGTCCCATACACTCCAAGCAGACCCACCAAAAGTTACTTTGTTCAAAAAAGAGCCAAGTGGAATAAATTACAGAATCCCAGCTCTAATCTACATTAACGAAGCCCAAACCTTTCTTGCTTTTGCTGAGAAACGAACATCCTCCCATGATCATGATGCCAGTCTACTGTACATGAGGAGGGGAACACGACAGAACGGGTCCATTCAGGTAACGATGGTGCAAACTCTGCTTGTTATGTTCTAAGAACATTTGAATTTCATTTGGCAAAATTTTTATAGAAATCCTCATGTTTCCTTTCAGTGGTCACCTGTTGAGGAGCTAAGCACAGCTTGTTTGCCCGGACATCGCACTATGAACCCATGTCCAGTCTTTGAGAGAGAATCTAAGACTCTGTTTCTGTTCTTTATCTGTGTGTTGGGTAATACCACTGAAAACCACCAGATTCGCACTGGTCAGAACAAGGCTCGGCTGTGTTACGTCACTAGTATTGACAGCGGGCAGAACTGGAGCAGCACAATAGACTTGACAGAATGTGTGATTGGACACGAGATTGGAAATTGGGCCACATTTGCCGTCGGACCTGGGCATGGCATTCAGATGAAGAGTGGCAGACTCATTGTTCCTACTTATGTCTATTACTTGAGCAAGAATGGTGATGATTGCCCACCACGTACAATGTCCCAGGCTTTTGTGTTCTATAGCGATGATCGTGGGACCACATGGAAGTTTGGAGAAAGAGTAAGTACCGAATCTAATGAGTGTTTGATGGCTGAGATCATTGACCAAGAGAGCCACAGCCATTTGTACTGCAATGCAAGAAGCACTAAAGGTTGCAGAGTTGAGAGTCTCAGTCAGAACAGTGGAGGGGATTTTGGTACACCTCGATTTCCACAGGACCTGGTGGAATCTGGTTATGGCTGCCAGGGTAGTGTGCTGAGCATCGCTGCACCTGAGGAACAAAAGAAATTAACATCAGACACTGAAAATTGGCTCCTTTATTCTCATCCATCTGACAAAATGAAGAGAAGGAATCTTGGGATTTATGTGAACAAGTCTCCTCTTAGTGGCTCTGGATGGAGCAAACCGTGGATCATCCATCACGGCCCCAGTGGATACTCAGATCTGAGTCCATGTGAGGAGCCTGATCACTTTGCCTGTCTTATGGAGTGTGGAAAGAATAGTGAACTTGAACAAATAGCTTTTGCAGAGTTTTCTCTCTGTGATATCATGAACAATCAGTAACTATGTTTACATGTATGGTGTTGATGTGAATGTTAAAAAGAAGCACCTAAAACAGTAAAAAAAAAAAAAAAAAAAAAAAGCAAAAACTCCCTGACATGATATGAAAAAAGTAACCTTGAGAGGAAACGGACTTCTCTTCTGGGTGATGCACAATTTTGGGATGAAAAATGATCAAAATCTAAAAGGATGCCTTAAATGATAGAATTATCATGAGCTCTGATATACTGAGGGAGGCTGGGGGGACAGAGGATACTGAATGTCCCTGTGGTTGAAAAAGTGTCACTAAAATGCTCTCTAGAGTGGTGAAAAATGAGAGGAAGAGGGAAAACGCATTGGGGGAAAAACGATTGAGTACCTTCTAGGCTGCTCCTTCATGTAATAAATTATGATGATGTGCCCTCTAGAGTACGAAAATTTGATAATGTGCCATATGAGTTCCCTTGTAGTAGAGAGAACCGTGATCCAGTGCCATATAAGGTTCCCCTTACTATGTTCTAAACTTGATGTTTCCTATGGGTGTTCTTCCAATGGAAAAGGGTGCTGTTATAAAGTTCCCTCTATGAGTCCCTTTTAGCATCTCATTGATTTTGTGTGTGTGTGTGTGTGTGTGTGTGTGTGTGTGTGTGTGTGTGTGTGTGTGTGTGTGTGTGTGTGTGTGTTGTGTCCTCTGAGTTTTACTTCAGAGGTGTTTGTGAAATGAACTCACAGGGGTGTGGCTATATGTTTAATCTGGAGCAGATAATCACCTGGACCGACCAGACTATCATATGCTCCTTGGAATTCCTTCCACAATACTGTTTTAGCCATGTAATGATGCTATCCCACCGGCTGGGCAAGCAGCCTGTGAACACACACACACACACACACACACACCAATGAGCAATGTAGAGTAGCTAATCCGTCTAACGTGCCTGTCTTCGGACTGTGGGAGGTACCCAGAGGAATCCTGCTGGGAAGGGGAGAACATGCAAACTCCACAGAAAAAGGCACCCAGGTCAACCCTGGGGATCGAACCTAGGACGTATCTAATGTGAGGCAACAGTGCTAACTAATACACCACTGTGCCAGCTGGAGCAGCTAATAGTATTGTAAACCTTAACCAAGGACGAAAACTATTTCATTATACTTGATGCATCTTAGCTGTTTACATGCTGGTTGGGCCCCATGTCATGCCGTGGGTGCCTTTTTTAATTTTTTTGCCCTGCCCTTCTAACAGCCTGTGTCCACCACTGATGATGAAATATGGTAATTAATACAGCATTGATCTCAAGAATGAAATTAATTTGTTCCAGCTGTATTGGAGCTTGGATCATGTGAAAATCAGAAGCCTATAACAGGAAAACAGACATTCAGAATTTTAAAAATCTTGTCTAATCTATTTCAGCCTCTGACTGGCTCCCGGTGTGTTCTTGTGCCAACGATTTCTTGCTGTAGCTGCATTGCAAGAACTTTACTGATACTATTAACACAATCATGTCTCTGCTTCCATAACATAATCATGTCTCTGCTTCCTGTGTGCAGTTTGCTTTGCTTGCAGCTTTCAGAACAAAGAGACATGTTATCAAAAAATGGGACTAGACCATTAAACTTCATTTTAATATGATGGACGTGAAGGCTTGAATCAGGCTCACACTCTTATTTTCTGTTAACACAATTAGAATTCTCTTTGAATAAAGTATACAGTTATAACAAGAGATTATTTATAATCACATGATCAGGTATTCCCTAGAAGAAGATTAGTTCCCATTTGCTTCTGGTTGCTCTCAGGGTTTCTTTATTTTTCTTGTCTTGGGGAGTTTTTCCTTGCCTCTGGCTTGCTCGTTAGAGATAAATTTAGATTATTATAGATCATTTTAATTTGATAGCTCGATTTCTGCTTTTTAACAACGTCCATTGTTAAAAGCTCTATGTAAATAGAATTGGATTGAATAGAATTCTTCTTTCTTTGTGCATCAGTCTATGGTCTGGCCTTGAAACAGCAAAACCTCATGAATAGTTGCTGAACCATACCTTATGAGGAAAAAAATGGAGAAACAGCAGAAATGATCATGGATTGTTCGAGTCATAGCTGAAGAGGGGAAAAGGGGGGGAAAGAAGGTCTTGAGCCTGGGTGGTTCATGAGCCATTCTTTATGAGGCAAAACGGAGAAATAAAGGTCATGAAGATGGACGGTTCATGAGCTACATTATACTGTAACAAGGGGGAAAAGAAGGACGGGAGCCCGGATCTTGTTATATGGATGGAGACTTAAGGAAGGAGGGGGGTTTTCCCTCTGGTGATTCTGTAGCCAGTGAACACTTACCAATATGGGAAGATTCTCTTGGACCAGCTTTACTTTTTTCTGTAAAACTATACAAACCACTTCAAATATGGTTATTAGGTGAATGGACGTAGCAGGTATCAATAGGTGAGGTTTTACACTGTAAACGAGACAGTGGTGGAAGAGTGTGGGACTGAGACAAATGCAAGGATCAGGAAGGGGTCTGTGGTCCAGACGGCCCGTGCTAGTCTATACTGGCCCACCAGCCGCTTCACAGCTCACTGAGATGGAGAGTCGCGGAACAAACAATGAAGCAAGGTTTTATGAAGGCTTTCTATCTTACAGTTAAGGGAGTGCTGTGGTTGCTTTTCAATGTATTTTCCCACTAAATTATTTATTTACAATATCACTAGATTTCAGATAGCAGTACTATAAGTTACTGGCTCATGGGGAATAATATCAGTGAGAAACTCAAATTATGTCAGTGAAAAATATTTTAAATGAAATATCAGTGCTTTTGTTGATTTAATGTTTACTTGTAATTGGATAATTGTTTGTGTTAATTCATTTCTGAAATAAATCATGTAATGCTTATATTACTCTCATTTCTGATTTAATGTGCATAAATGCAGTGGATTGTGAGTGTATTAACACATGCCGAGATTTTCTGAGCTTTTGTCACAGTGGTAAAACATCATATTCAATGCAAAAAGGGCTCTTCTTACAACTAACTGGGTTTCCTGGTTTGTTGCTAAATAATTCTCGTCGTTTGTTTAGTTAAACTAAAACTGTTACCCTAAACCAAATTCTTTCCTACTACAGCAGGGCAGAATTCATTTTGGATTGACAAGAAAAAAAAAACATCTGCATGTGAATGCACCCAGGGATGAGAAAAGAAGCACTGTAGAAATCCTAATTTTATTATTATTATTATTATTATTATTATTATTATTATTATTATTATTATTAATACAACATGTTAAATATACATTTTTGTTACTTCCATTTGTTATTAAAAAAGAACTACAGTTGAAATTTTTAGTTGAAAACGTCTCAAACGTTAAAAAAAATTAACTAATTAACTATTTTGTTTTGTAATTTTTAAAATTGCTGTTCACAAACTGCAGACTACTCATTACCTTAAATGGTCTGTTTCTATAAACAGAAAAATAGCACCTCAGTTAAATTTGTGAAGGTCCACTTACATTGAAATTCCTTGCTTGCAAAGATCCAGATAAGCGATTAACATATCTGAATGGTGATGAAAGTTAATGTTTAGTTTTTGGAAATAAATAAGACAATTTAGTTTAGACATCTATTTTGAATTTGATGTGGGGAGAATCAATTTTCTCTCCATTAATCTTTAAAAAAATTCTGTTTTCCTAATATGTGTTTTTCTGATCTGTTTACTACTCAGACTATAGAGGGTTAATAAAATGAAAACCATATGAAAGTCTATAAAAATGCTCCTATTTACTACTTTCCATAAGCATCCATTATTTACAATTTTATTTATTCGTCTTTTTGTCTTCTGCCGCTTAATCCTGGTCAGGGTCGCAGCGGGAAGCTGGCGCCAATCCCAGCTGACATCGGGTGAGAGGAGGGATACGCCCAGGGTGGGTCATCAATCCACTGCAGGGCAACACACAGAGACAGACAACCATTCACACCTAGGGGCAATTTAGAGCAGCCAATTCACCTAATCCCCACTGTGCAAGTCTTTGGACTGTGGGAGGAAACCGGAGTACCCGGAGGAATTCCACGCGAACACGGGGAGAACATGCAAACTCCGCACAGAAAGGCGCCTGTGCCGAACCCGGGGCTCGAACCCAGGACCTTCTCGCTGTGAGGCAACAGTGCTAACCACCCAGCCACCGTGCCACCTAAAGGCAATTTTCTTTAAATTAAATAAAATATTCAATTGTTGGAGAAATAGAAATGAATCAGCATTTCAGGGGCATTTTAATATTAAAATAATAAAACTTAAAAGATTACTCTGAATTTCGATGGCAAAAATGAATTAAAGTCAAGTGTTGAGTACTGTAGCATCTATACCTTATTACACTTTATTATCTAAACTTTATTTTACAGTTTGCATATACCAGTTTGATTTATTAATTTTCTTGGCGTTTAAATTGTAGCACAAACATGGCCATTTCTGAATATTTTAAAAGGTCTTTAATATAAATTTCTGCAGTAAAACTAGATGACCATCATATCATGACTCCTGTAGCACCTATACTTTCAAAATACATTACAGTTTGCACAAAAGAATTTGGTTTAAGCATTTACTTGAAGTTAAAATTGTGGAAGAAATAGAACTGAATTGGCATTTTTAAGCCTTAGTCTGTGACAAGGGCTAGAATGACTATAAGGGCAAAATCTTCTAATACAACTTGGGTATGTCCTGTCCTTAAAAATAGAATCTGTCACTGACTTGGAGTCAAAGTCCATTATGTATTGATTATTTTTGCTTAAATGCAGCTCTTGCAGCAATCCCCTACCCTCATCAAAGTTCACTGTCAGAAAAAAATCCACCGGATAAGGGATGGTGGAGAACTTTGTTGTATGAAAACAGCACCTGTTGGGGCCAAAGGTTAACAAACAATTAAGCTCCAGATATCTTCAGTTTTTACAACTCCACACTTTTTAATTTACCTAACGGATATTGGATGCAAAGGAAAAAATTCGACATTAGTCAGAATGTCCGGTACGAAAGTTTAAAAATCCCGGGTGTTGCGAACTGAGTCCTGTAGTTCAGCAGTTGTCAGCTAGGTGGCGGTGACGTGCGTGCTACTAGTTGCTTACAAGTGTCGGTTGAGCTGTGGTCGTTGTGACGCTGTACTGTTTTTTCAGCGATAATTTGGTGTTTTTCACTGTTTTTCTGCCCAGTGCCATCATTATGCCACCCAAAGATAAGTCTAGTGGTAAAAGAAAGATTGTCAAACTAGAACTAGTGATGTCCTGTGGCTGCAGATGTGCTGAAGTCATTCAAAGCACCGGCCTGTACACTTCCTATTAACTTTTGTAACCTTCAGAAAATTAAGTTGTGATCTTTCTTCATGCTCCAGTCATTGCTGTTCTCTAATTTTGATCAGTGCTCTTTTTCAAATATCTGATTTAATTTTCTTATACTGTGCTTCTGAATTTATGTAACTTATGACATATGGTTAAAATACTGCTCTTTTTCTCCTGTTTGGATAACTTCCAAATATGACTACGTAGTTACTTTGACATTTAGGAAATTGTAGGTTGTTCCGTGGTTGGCCTATTGACCAGTGAGGCCCTCTATTATCCTCCTGGAACTGTTTTTTTACCCTCTTAGCTTGCTTCCTGAGGTTCTGCGGTTGCTGAAGTGGAAGTTGCGATGTTCAGCAGGAACAATCGGATCGGTCTACAGTGCAGGTGAGACAGTTGTTAATTCTTGGTAATCTTTTACGACTTATTTAAGCTTACAGCGGTCACGGAATTTTAATGGTTTTAATAAAAATTTAAGCTTAATAAAAATGTTTTAAAACAATAATTTCAATTAAAAACTACAAAAAGCATTGATGACTTGTAAATTTCAGTTACATTTTGATTATTATTTAAGCTTTGCAGTCGGAATGTTTTCTTTTTGTTTATTTGAGTATTTTAGAGAGTATTTAAGTTAGGACTGGAGACCAGTCTTTGCTGATGCTGGACCCCTGGGGGTGCTACTCCCCTGTGTATATAAACTGAGTATATAAATCTTCATCCTCCCAGCCTCTATCTGTCTTTGAAGATTTATGATTCCTTTATGTTTGGGCACTGTAGCAGGCATCATTTTGGTTTTGGTTATGGAATTTGGTGTTATCGATTGAGGTTTGGCTGTTAGTGTTTTACAGACTCTTATCTCACCATACAGCATGCTCCTACTCCGTGCCATTACCCTGAAGCTCCTTCAAATCCAGAAACAGGTTATACAATATTCCAATAACTCATGACTGTTGAAATAAGTCAGGACTGTTGTTGGAATATTGTTCTCTTTTTTATGTGTGTTTTTACAGTAAACACACAAGCATTAAAAAAGTTGTACAGGTAGTTACAATGGAGATGCGTTCTGCCACAGCCATCGTAAGTCGAAAATATCGCTGAATGACTGAATTGAACCACTTAGCGTAGCTTAGGTATCTCAGCCTAGCTTAGCCAAGCTTAGCCTAGCCTACCCAGGAATCTTTTCCTGTAGAAGGCCATACACACTCACTGAAGACTTCATTTAAATCACATTTCTGTAGCAGCACTGTGTCTCTGAGCTCCGTCCAGCCGCGACACCACGCTACACAAATACTGAGCTCCGGCTACAGACAGCCGCTGCTGAAGCTGTTCCATTAATAATCACAAAAATCCACAGCAGTGCACTGTACAGTACACTGATACACAAGTTAACTCCGTGAGTTGTGGGAGAGAGTGAGTCATCGCGCAAGGCGAGTGATCCAGGCATCTTTCATGTACTTCCGGGTGTCGGCCGTGTCAGAGGGTGTGGAAGGAAACACTGTGTGTTAGTGAATGTGTTCTCTACATGCATGTGTTTTCATCAGTTAACATGGTGGGAATATTAATAAGAACACGATGGGGAATGTCAGAACATTTTGTGGAAAGACAACACCCAAACGCTCATTTTCTTAAACTATTTGCCTGTCTGGTTTCAGACAGATCAGAGAAAGATGTCAATCACTTTAAATGTCATTTGTTCAGTACATGCATATTTTTTTGTATCTGCCCTTTAGAATCTGGCTTTGAACAGACTAATGAGTCTTCAGGCACTGACACTTCTGGCATTTTAATGTAAATAAATCTAATTTTCCATATTCACTTCATTTTCCATTCAGCTGTGGGCTGTAGAGGGGTAGCTGGTAGCAGCAAATACACTATATAGCCAAAAGTATTTGGACACCAGACCATGTTTTTGTATGCTGCAGCATTAAGTTCCCTTCACTCGAGCTAAGCTGTCCAAACGTGTTCTAGCATAACAATGCACAAAGCGAGCTCAATAAAGACATAGTTCACCAATGTTGGTAGGTAAGAGATAAAGTAGCTTGCACAGAGCCCTGACCTCGACCCCACTGATCTTTGGGATAAATTTGCACAACAAGTCTTTTTGAGCAATATCAGTGCCTGACCTTACTAATTTTCCTTTGACTGAGTATATACATGCTCTGTATATACTGTAAATGATATATCCTTGCATGTACATATACAGTGTTTAGCAAGTTAATACATATCAAGTCAATTCAGCGTGTCAATTGTGACCTAAATTGAACTATGAAAGAAATAAAAATGTTCTATGATATTGAAAAATTTCTTATTTTTGGAGATTAGAACAGGTAACTTGGACTGTTTTTTAAGCAAAATATTTAACTCAGTAAAGTTAAACGAACTGGAGGAAAATCAGTTTATGAAATAACAGGAGGATAAAAATGTAGGAGATTAAAATTTGGCAGTTGATTTGGCAGTTGTAGGTGTGCTTCACTGAAATTTTAATTTCGTTTACAGCTCTGACCAGGGGTTATTACAAAGGGTGTCATGAAACACATGCTAATCAATGAGCATTCTTTTGAGAAATGTATCCCAGATGGGACCCAATTATCAAAAATAAAAACAAACAAACAAAAAAGAAGAAAACATAAACACCTAAAAACGATAGCAATTGCTTTAATGAAATGTGGCATTGAGTACTGGGTGGCTCAAGTGTGATCTCCCAACTAACAAGGTCAAGATGGTGGTTATAATTAAAAATACAGTAAAAATATATATTAAAAATGAGTCTGTAAGTTTTCCTTTTATATGAAATTTAATATGAATTGAAAGACACAACAGAACATATGACCATATAACATCCATAAAGAAACATTATTAAAAGGCACAAGGAGCTGCTTTACATAATATTAGCATTCTCTCTTAAAGATTAGTGTCCAATCTCCCAAATAACACCTGCTCTTCAGTTCAATGTGTACACACACACTCACATGCTTATTCATACCTAGGATCAAATTATTGTAGCCAGTCCTCCAGTGGGAAGAAATTGGAGACCTCAGAGAAAACCCACACAAACTACTACTACTCCTTTCAGCTGTTCCCTTCAGGCATCGCCACAGCAAATCATCTGTCTCCATCTAACTCTATTCTCTGCATCCTCTTGACTCACACAAACTATCTTCACGTTCTCTTTCACTACATCCATAAATCTCCTCTTTGGTCTTCCTCTAGGTCTCCTGCCTGGTGGTTCCAACCTCAGCA
>JAQLOM010000011.1:9088722-9103303 GCA_030068315.1 Chrysichthys thysi | reverse complement strand
AGTCCTGAGCCTTGAACCCACAACCTTCCGACTGAAGGGCCAGTGCCCTGACCACTAGGCTACCACTGCCCCAATAAGCTTAATAAGCCGTATCGTCCCTTCACTAGTCAGATCAGGGAGGTAAATGAAATGGGGAGGTAAATCTACACTATATGGCCAAATGCTTGTGGACACCTGATCATCACACTTGTATGTAAACCTCCCTGATTGTTGCCCCAAACTGGAAGAACATAGTTGCACAGGATGCCTTTGTTTGCCGTAGCTTCCCTTCTCTGTACCTAAGGAGCCCAAACATATTCCAGCATGCCAATGCACCCGTGCACAAAGTGAGCTCCATGAAGACATAATTTGCCGAATTTGGTGTATAAGATGTCAAGTGGCCGGCACAGACTTCAACCCCATTGAATGCATTTGGGATGAACTGGAATGCTGTCTGCTTTCCTAGCCTTTTCACCTGACATCACTGCCTGAACTCATTGACAGCAGAAGGAGAATTAAATATGGAAAATGGATGTGATGATCAAGCATTTTTGGCATTATTATCCATGAAAGTATGCGAAAACTGTTCCCCCTTTTTTTTTTTTTGATGAGTTGCCTACAGCTATATAATTTAAATGCATGTGATTAGCTGCAACAAAGGATCTGCAACAGAAGCCAAGATGTCAAGTGCTGAGTTCAGCCTGCGGAAATGTTTTAGGTATGCATCCAGAGGGCTGTCCACCAGCTGATGACCCCTAATTTAGCACAAGATCCCCAAAACCAAAAAATTCCCATTTTCTTAGATCACATGACCAGGAAACGAGTACTACAATGGACTAAAAGTAGAACATAGGGCATTCTAGTGAGGATGTTTTGCTTTTTTACTTATTAAAATCCAAATGGTATTTGAACAGTAAAATTTCTTCTGACAGCTCCAATTCACTTGTTTTATGTCCTGCTGAGTGCGAGTTTGTTGTGAGTTAACCCGAGGCATGGAACAGGAAAACATGCTCAGAAAATTAAAAAAGAAAACAAAGCAAAACAAAAAAAAAAAATTCCCCAGAAAACATTTTCACACGTTCTTTTCTGGGAAATCTTGAAAATGGGTTTTAAATGAAAAGTGGGTTTGTTTACTTCAATTACTTCTATTCCCAACTCTACAGCAGTGTAAGCTTCCTCGATATTGATACATCCCTTAAGGTTGTGTGGGGCATAAGCTCATTTACTCGAGTGGTGCAGAAAATATATAATACAGGTGATGGTGTCTTTATAATTTATGTCACTGAATGCTTTGGGGCTGGTTGTGTTTTTGTGAGATAATAATCACTGCAGGGATGAGCAAAATGCAATGATATTTTTAAGTCATAATAAACAAAAAAAAAATAGCCTAAAAATCTACTACGAACCCCTGCAGCTGACTTAACCTGATGCTAGACATCCTTTTAAAACCACCCAGATAGTACATTAATTAATGACTGTAATTAATGACAGTGACTTATTATTACTTGCTCTTTCTTTCTTTCTTTCTTTCTTTCTTTCTTTCTTTCTTTCTTTCTTTCTTTCTTTCTTTCATTGTATAAACATCTAGAATATTAAGCTGCTCTTAATGTTTATAGATTATAGCAGCTTTGCATCCAGTTTACTAGCTAGTATCATAAATAATGCATATGATAATTTAATAATAGTCATTATTAATGATCATGAAGCGATAGTGTTATCAGTGTACTCAAGCAGTTACTGAAGTATCGGACAGCCAGTCAAAACATTAAGTGAAGGTCAGCAGATACAGAGGATGCCTCATAGACTCATTAGACAGCATTACCAGCACTTGGCGGACTTCGACAGAGGTCGCATTGTGGGTTTGCATGAAACCTGGTAGTTATATCCTGTAATTGCCTGGCATGTGGGCTGTACAGATGTCACAGTGGCTCAATGGTAGAGCAAATGGGTACGTGAGGGCCACCACACATGTTGTGAAGGTTTTGGTCACCAAAGACAGACCGCACTAAGGGAGGAGCAGCATTTGCACCTGCCGTCCAGACACAGGTATTGAACTCTTTACAACACCCCGTGTCAGCCTGCACCAAGTCTCGGCATCATATGTATGTATATATATATATATATGTATATGTGTGTGTGTGTGTGTGTGTGTGTGTGTGGATAAAATATAATATGGTTCAAACTTGTTAATATATTATTATTTTTCATTTCAGATTACGGTATAGTAATTGTTTATAACACCTAGCCATGCTATGAACACCAGAAGCAAAAGAATTGTCTGATTTTCAAAGAGGGCGTATTGTGGATCAGTCTGAGGGTGGACTTAACCAATGTATGATTGAACAAAACCTTGGGATTCCTCTTGCTACCGTCAACGAATTTTAATTGTACAATTCAAAAGCAAAATTAAGGAATCAAAAGCAACCAACTCAGGTCGACCTGGGCCCTCTGAAAGGTGTCTTCGGACTGTCAGGCGGATTGTTGACGAAGAAATCCCTGTTGTAAGGCCGGTGACGTTGAGTCAGTGTACTTCAGGGAGGTATCTCCATTAACTTGGCTACTATAATTTTTCAAAAATGATGGTGTCTATTAACTTTTGAGATATCTGTGTGTATATGCACATAAGCAGAGTAGAAGGGAAAAAATAAACTAAAAAAATAAAGGTGAGAAAAAAGAAAACCAAAGCACACGTGACATTTGACAGATTATATTGATATATAAAAATAATTAAGAATGAAAACGTTTAAAGCAGTGTTTCTCAACCGGGGTGCCGCCTGACGTCCTTAGGGGTGCCGCAGAAATGGCCGCCACCCCCCACCCCCCGGTCGCACGAAAAATTTCCGCCAGGCCCCCCCCAAACCCCCCGGCGCACGAAAAATTTTCGCCAGCACCCCCAGACTCCACCCTCTGCTGTAGAGCAGCTCTGACGTGAAAGGCTGCTCATGGATGAAAAATGGTACAAATTCCATAATATGTTTTTTTAAAACCATCAGATACGAATAACTTAATGTTTTATGCTTTTAATTATCATTTTAAATATATCCGTCAATACTTCCCTCAAATGCATTCAAAAACGAAAACGTTTCCGTACATATTGGGGCAACATGGTTTCAAATTTGCACATTTTTAAAAGAATTTGCATGATTTAATGAATTATACCACAACGCTGTTGAATTCTTGCAACTGATTGGTCAAAAAGCAGCTCTGACAGTAGTGCAGCTGCAAATGACAGTTATATGATAATTGTTAGGGACTCTACCTTCACAGCACTTGCATGGAGCGCATTTTGAACGTTAGCTTGCACAGCATGGACATCATGTGCTGTTTCCAGCTTCGTTCGCTGTCGGTGCGTGCCCGAGGACTCATGACGCACTCGGCGCATCACGTGGACACAAACAGGTGTTCCGCATTGGGACTGATTATTGACAATATAAATAGACTCACCTTGTGCACGCCAAAGTTGCGAAGCATCCGGTTGCCATTTTGGATTCTACTGCCAAGCCGTTGTGAATTTCTCATGTTTGTTTTTGCCATTGTTTTGACTCCTGCCTGCTCTCTTGTTTCCACGTGTTTTGCCTAGCCTAGTATATTCCCCTGATTTACCATTTGCCTGTTTACTTGGATTTTAAGTCTGCCTGTCGTTTTGACTGTACCTCAGCCTTTGTGTTTAATAAACCTATTTGGGTATTTTTATGCCTGTTTCCAGCCTGCGAATGTGTTTACCTAAACCCCATAATCATGAAATTTATGTGCTTGTTCTATTGCATTATTATTTCTATGGTAACAACTGGAATTTATGCCGTGGACACTTCACATAAACAGACTGAAAAGAGTGGTACAGTATTTGTCCATATGCTAAAGTAACACATTGAAGTTTCTCGATAACATAAGATGCATTTTTTTATCTTTATTAATTACATTATGACTTCGTATCTGTGTTTTTGCTTATATATACATGTTTGGCATTTACGGGTTATACAAAAGTCTCACCATTGAGGGCTGAACAGTGTATATTGTTACCATGGAGATAAGGTCATTTATCCAGGCGGGTAGAGGAAGCAGAATGCTAATGGGATGACTAGGTCATACTGGTGGACCTTTGTGCCTGAGGCGATCAGACACAGGATTTTTTTGTATTTTTTTTACTTGAATAGCATTAGTCATACATCATGTTCAGTGTCTCTACCGATGCGTGTGTGACTGTCTCCTGTAATAACTTTAAATAACACATTTTTCTCGCTGTGCCATCTCCAAACCTTCAGTCCAAGGTTGATGAAGATGTGGAGTGCAAATATGTCCTCTTTCCCATTCTGACTTACAGGAATCTCTCCCAGCTGTGTGACTGAGGGTTATTTTTAGCCCTGCTTGCTTAATTTAGATGTAGGAAAGGGCCATTTGGTATAGTTTTGTTAAATCAGGTTTAATAAAGCCAAATGAGTTTGAGCAGGGATGGATGCTATTCTGTGTTTTTGTTTTTTGGGTTTTTTGGGTTGCATGGTTCCCATGCAGTTGACCAGTTTTCCAGTAATAAAAGGCGTATGAAAATGTGAGATAAAAATTAAACGTCCTGGAAAATCTTGTTTGCTGTCTGAAAGGGCAAAGTTACATTCAGTATCATATTAATTCAAATGATAGTTTATGGATGAGAGTGTTTTGAATATGCAATAACTGCATCAAGCCCAGGACTCACAGACTCCACCGGATGTTTTGTTTCTTCATTGGTTATGCATTTTTAGACTTTTAAGATAGCATCTTTTAGTTGTTGTCTGTTTTGCAGGGTTTCTCCTTTAAGTCTTCGCTTTAGGAGGTGAAATGCATGTTTAACTGGGTTAAGATCTGTTGGTTTACTTGGCCAGTCCAAAACCTTCCATTTCTTTCCCCTTGATGAAGTCCTTTGTTGAGGTAGCAGTGTGCTTTTGGATCATTCTCTTGCTACATAATAATGTTCCTCATGATTAATTTGGATGCATTTCTCCATAAATTGGCATTCGGTATGTTTCTGCAGACTTCTTTTCATTTAGCTATTACCATCATGAGTTACGTCATCAGTAAAAATGATTGAGTCTGTGCCAGAAGCAGCCATGCAAGCCCAAGCCATGATGCTACCTTCACCATGCTTCAGAGATGAGCTTGTATGTTTCGGATCATGAGCAGATTTCTTCTTTCTCCATACTTTGGCTAATGTTTTTTAAATACATCTCATGGATTTGGCCCCTTTTCTCAGCTTCAGAATGGCATGCTTTTCTCCAATAGACAGCTGTCTGGTTTTCATTTTAGTCTACCCTTCTTAATTACAAGTGTAGTCTTCACAGGTGTAAGCCAAAGCTTAAACTGAGAGTAGATATCCAGGGCTACTTAATGATTAAAGAATTAATTTTTTATTACACACTGGGTAAGAAGAAACACATGTCATTTTTCAAGTTCCAGTGCTTTAGCTCATGTGGTGGTTTGATCCAAACTGTGTTATGTTCTATGTTGTTTAACATATCTAGATATACAGTAAATACCAGGGAATAAAAGTTGAAACTCAGATCTCTCGTGTTCATCTTTTGATCTCACACAGAAATGTCGTCAGTGCATATCACAAACAAAGGTATCGGCCTTTCTGTTCCAATACTTTTGGAGGGGACAGTGCTGGTCACTGGTGGCTGGTAAATATGGTAGTTTTTATTAGGTTTATAGATTCATGTCTTGCCCGAAGTCAGCTGGGATTGACTCCAACTTCCTCTGAGACCTTGAAACAAAGGCGTGGACGCCGGTTTCTTCCTGCAGCCCAATCACATATAGATTAGATCAATTGGCTACTCTAAATTGCCCAATAGGTGAGAATGTGAGTGTGAATTGCTGTTCATCTCTGTGTTATCCCTGTAATAGATTACCAACCTGCCCAGGTTGTTCTCCACCTCATGCCTCAAGTCAGCTGGGATTGGCTCCAGCTTCCTTGTGAACCTTAACAGAAAAGCAGTATAGATATGATGGATGGATGCATAGATGGATTTATTTGGCTTTCTTTCCAGCTTGTTTTCAGTAGTCGAATACTGTTAAATTGGTTAGCAGGTTAGCATGCTTGGTTCAGGTGCTAAAATTGACATGGTTGCTAGCATGTTTTGCCTGCAAAGGTTTGAGTTCTGTGATTCAACTCTGGCTAAGTGCAATGATTCCGAATGTGTGCTGGGCATTGTTGTGAAAATTGGATAATAATGAGTGGGAAACCTGGGTCAAAACAATAAATGGGAGCCCGGCTGTATGTGAGTCAAACACTGGCTAAATACTGGCTAATGGTACGTTTTTCTTTGCTAGCATTGTCTCTTCCAAAGCAGTGCTGCATTATTAATGTAAAATAACATGACATTACATGACATGGACTGTTTACCTTTTGTCATGGTAGCTCTCAGTGTGTGCTTAGCCTGCTTAAAAGACTCTAATATTACTAAAGTAAAGGGGATTAAAGGCTCTAACTTGCAAACAACTTCATATGTTTAGGTATGTAAAGTTCAGTAGAGATTTGTCAGTGTTTAGGCTACTTGGTTATTGATGTTCAATCAACAATGGTTAATATAATTCATAATTTAAAAAGGATTCTGGTTATAAATGAATAATAATGATGATGATTATGATGATGATTATGAAATTTATTTACGTAGCACTTGCCAAGCATAGAGCACAATTGGCTCTTTCCAAAAGAAACAAAAAAATAAAAAACACATTAATGTATAGAGCAATCCCCGTCTATCATATAAGCTAGACCATCACTGAAAATGTCCTGGAAATGTCTTGGGAAGTGATCTTTAGAAAAGAGTTGGAACCCCGAGTTGCAATAACTCTGCAGTGCTCCAGTAAAGGCTGTTATACTCTGTGCTCTGGGTAAAGCCCTGGTGTTATAGAGGGTGTCTGTGTGAATGGAGAGACATAAATTCCAGGCCCAAGCAGTGTCGATAATGCTCGTTATAGTTCGTAATGAGGTCACAAGCGCACTATCTGGCTCTGATAGAGATTTATAGAGGCTCTGACTCACTGGAGCGCTCCATGTGAAGGGCCACCACATACCATCCTGTTGGACACAGACACACTGTGGTGAGATGATTTTGGTGGAGTTGCTGGGTTTTACTGAAGCTTCCACTGTGCATCAATAGTGCTCCTCTTGACTTTTGACCAAACACAGAGGCACCAGTTTAGCCGTAACATCTAACATTTCTTGACCCGTTGCTATGGCAATACAGAAGACACCGAAGAACCAGGCTTTTTTGCTGTTTCACCTAAAGCAATGTTCGGTCCAAATGCAAATACAAATTGATGGGTCGACTTAAGAGGAAATAGTGGGATGCGAAAAAAGCATTTACTTCTCGTAGTGGTTATTTTCCCTTCATGCCAACTTTATCTAGATGAACTTTGACCTTTGAGTTTGCAAGTCTGGTCTTGCAAACAGAAAAAGAAAACAAGAAGAAGGGACTGTGGTGTTTTTGGTGTGTTAAAAAAAACAAAACAGGAGGACCTGTGGGGCACTCTGCCTCTCGCCTAAAGTCAGCTAGTATTGGCTTCAGCTCCTTCTGACTCTTAACAGATAAGTGATGTAGATAATGGATGGATGGATAGATCTGCAGGGTGGCACAGTGGTGCAGTGGTTAGTGAGAACAGGTTTGTTTTAAATAAATGATTGCATGGGGGAATTAAGACCACTTAAATGTTTTATTTAAATCAGTATCTCTAGGTGTGGCAGCCATGTCATTGCAGTGTCTGTGATGGAATACCAACACGAGCACACCTCGGTGTGATAAAGAAGAGTTCAGTTCTGGCTTTACTAGCAGAGGGTTATAGTGAGCATCGGGTTGTTTCCATCCTCAAAATTTCAAAGTCGGCAGTTCATAAGAACAAGCAACAGGCATTGGGGACAACATAGGTACATACAGGCAGAGGGCTAAAACAACTGCCCACTGACCAGATGATCGTCACTTCCTTCATATGTCACTCAACAACCATAGGATGACATCAAGTGACCTACGGAAAGAATGGCCAATGGCAGCTGGAATTAAGTGTACGGCAAGGACGGTTCATGACGGGCTCCTCTGGTTGGGATTGAAGTCAATCAAAGCTAGAAAAAAGCCCCTTATTAATAAGAAGCAAAGAATAGCCAGGCTGAGGTTCGCTAAAGCCCATAAGGATTGCATCGTAGAGGACTGAAGTAAGGATGATTCCAGTTTTTAGCTTTTCCCATCACCTGGTCATCTAATGGTTAAACAGAGACCTGGAGAGGCCTACAAGCCTCAGTGCATTGCACCCATTGTGAAATTTTAGATGATGGGGGAGGAATTTTAGAGATGATCTGGGGAGCGGGCTTCAGCAAGGCTGGAACGGGGGCGGATTTTTGTTTGTGAAGGACACGTGAATAAAGCATATACAAGGTTATCCTGGAAGAAAACATGAGTCCTTCTGATCTGCTATGTTCCCTAACGCTGAGGATTAGGTTTTCCAGCAGGACAGTGCTCCGTGCCACACAGCCAGGTCAATCAAGTTGTGGATGAAGGACCACAAGATCAAGACCCTGTCATGGCCAGCCTCACCTCCAGACATGAAACCCAGTGAAACAAGATGGTCACAAGTCATCAAACAAAGCGGATGTCTTTCTGAACTCTTCCTAAGTTCAGATATTAGTATTGTGTTGTTTAAAGTTGAACATGATATTGATTTCTATGCATTATTCAGGTGTCGAGAAATCTGTATCATTTTTGTTACGTTGACCAGTTGTCATTTTCTGTAGTTAAATGCTCTAAGTGTCCATATATTTTATGTGGAATTTGTGGAAATGTCATTTATGGAATAAAACAAAAATGTTTGTGTTCTTCAAACAGAAACCTATAAATTGAAAACCCAGAGAAACTGATAATTTTGCAACGTTCTCTTAATTTTTCCAGACCTGGGTGTATATAGTATACAGTATATTCTATATATCGTATATGTTGTAGATCAGTGGTTCTTAAACTTTTTTGGGCGCAACCCAAATTCAGGTCCGGTGGGTATGTCGCGACCCAACCAAATTTTGCTGACTGGGGGGTGGGGGGGGGCTGTTAAAATTTTGCCGACCAGGGTGGGGTGTGAATTTTTTTTTTTGTCATGCCCTCGCGGCCCATTTTTGGGTCACGACCCATACTTTAAGAACCCCTGTTGTACATGAACACTGCAGCGACTCGAATCAGTGAATCTTTACAGCTCTTTTGTGTCCCGCTCTTTCAGTGAGCTTATCTCTATGATCTCAGAGCTTTGCCTGTGCTGTCAGATAACTCTTTTTGGAAGCCAGTCTTGGATGAAGTGTGTCTGATTTAGCCAAAATTGTTCATTCCCACAATCTTCATGACTGAAATTAATGTGAATCCCTGGAACAGGTAACAAAACCCGCTTTTTGAGAGACTTAATTATATCTCAGTGTAAAAGGCTGTGTAATGGTCTTGAAAGAAAGACACAATCTTGTTCTCTAGCCCCATGAGACTCCGAGGTTTGTCATGTCAGCATCAATCCTTGATTTTCTACAAGAACAGTCAGTTCCCTGCATGAGTTTTTATCACAAACACACTGCCGCAGTACTGCTGCTAAGGTGTGTTTCTTAGCCAGTGCAGAAATAAAGCTTTATAAATGTGTCTGCCCTAAACAAATATGAACAGCTAGTGTGATTTCTTTTCTTTCCTTCTTGGTTTTTTTTTTTTTTTTTTTTTTTTGCAAAATGGTGCATTTTTTGCAGAGGAAGAGCCCTGAGCTGAGAAGAGTGGCATTGTGCAGTGTTGAGAGATGCCTTCTCTCCCAGCTGGAGCAACCAGCAGGAGGAAACACAACCAATTATTCAGCCATAGGCCAAACCTGCCACTGTGCACAGAAATCAATCATGATAGCACGTTACTCTTACAAATGTGTGCACATGCCCAGCGCACACACAGAAGCAATTATTTACACCCCGGTGCACACGTAGGACATAAACTCACAAGGGGAAAAAATTCTATTTTAGGATTTGTATGAACTAAGGTAACACCTGATTAAACTACACTTGATTAACGTACTGTTTGGTATGATTATTATATGGTTGCTCATCAAGGGTTTTTTCCCCTGCTTGTTTTTCCTCTGGGTTTTTTTTTTTGGGGGGGTTTTTTTTTAACATGAGAAAAAAGATAGAAAGACCAATAGTCTTTTCTGTCACATGCATGTACAGTGAAAATCATTTCTCATAACCTTGTGGAGAGAGTTAAAGGCTGTTTCTGATCTACTGAGTCACTACTTCCCTGAAAAAAGTAATTCAGTGCCAAGTAAGAATAAAATATGATGAAGTACTGTAGACTTATTGTTCCCACCTGAGTTGTTTAGTTTCAAACTACCTTACATCCTGAAGCATTTTATTGTTATTTGCCAACAGTTTCAAAATGTTTTATTTATCAGAGAAAGACTTGCCATATTTTTTTTTCCATTTAATCATGTTAATTACATTATAGCAGCTTATAAACACTCATTCCTGCAAAGACTTGCAGTTGCAGCATCACCCCTGATTACAAAGCCCTGGCACTGGAGACTTCTTCTACAATATAAACGTCTCAACAAAGATTTTTCTTTGTTAAACAGCACATTTTTGTACTGTTATACTTTTTATTTATACAAGGGAGAATCACAAAGTAAAGGCAAAATACATTTGATGGCAACTTTGAGAAATTGAACATATCACCTGTCCACATGGTCCCCATGCAAGATGACATCGGTTGTATTGTTCAACTAGGTTTTGTATTCCCAAAAAGCAGAAGTTTTTCGGTTGCTCCTGAAGCCAGGTGAGCGCTGCTTCCTTTACTTCGTCATCAAAGGTGAATGTGCGATCGTGCAGCGCCTCCTTCAGTGGACCGAAGATGTGAGAATTAGTCTGCACCTGGTCCTGTAAGGAAGGTGTTTGAACCCAAGCCATTGCGCTGTCTCTAATGCTGCTGTGTCAAGTCGTGCATTGTCACGGTGCAGTAAGACTGTTTTGAACAGTATTCCTCTTCTTTTGCTGTGAATTGCAGGTTTAAGTTCATTTCACAACAATGCACAGTAATTTTCACTGTTCACTGTTTACTTGGAAATGTACCAGAACCGGCCTCTTCATGTCCCAAAAGAACATGATTAACATGATTCACTTGGAGGAGGGCTGACCTTTGAATTTCTTCTTCGCTGGAGATGATGGACGTCTCCACTCCATTCTTTGTCTTTTGCTCTCCAGGTTACCAGTGTAATTTAAAAATTGTCTTTACTTTTTGGTCCCCCCTCTCGTATTATAGGATAAAGCTCTTAGGGAAGATTGAGTGACATAGTAGTCTAAGTGGCCATCATCTAGGAATAATGTGCAAAGTGCACCTTCTGAGACATAGCCATACACCTGAACACAAATTTCAATTTGTATGAGACCACCCCAGGTGTGTGACAGCGGTTGAGTTCCTGTAGAAGTTTTCTAAAAGGGAGCTCAGAGCGGACTCGGAGCTCACTCTGAGACACGGTGCTAATAGATAAGGGATTGCTACGACCGCAGACATGTCAGTCTTTAGTGGTTTCATTCTGTCAGCGTACATCCTGAGAACAAAAGTGTCATTTTTTTCACATTTTAAAAGTGGCCATCTTGTAATTCACAAAGGGACGATAAAAGCCCTTAAAAGATCTGAGAGCCTTTTTTTCCACCATTCATTAAGGCAAGGAGATTACATCTCTCCTTGACATTTAAGGCAACTCTAAAATTAGCCTCAGTGCTGTATTTATGGAATGGACAGCCCTCGGTGCATCTTCGTTTGATCAGCGTGCTGGATATAGGCCTCTCACTCGCTCATGTGTAACACATCCCAACTCATTAGGAACACACTCTGTCAATAATGTGCATTCACTGGCTTAGGTAAAAGGGTCAGTGTCAATGTTGTGGCTGCTTCAGTTCCAGCTCGTCAACCTCAAACAGGACGAGTGTGTAGTCTGTATTATGTTGGATTAGTGTTTGACTCTATTCTGTCTCGTTTGGCACATAGGTTTTATTGATTTAAATGCCTGGTATCAGCAGTTATTCTTCACCAGCACCAGAACAGCACTTTTTCAATAGCTGTGTAGAGTTTAAGGTGGCTGTTGAATCCTGACAAGACCTGATTCTTTACATCAGGTTCGCTTGGGTTCAGATGATCAGTGCAGCCCCAGGGGGGCACAAGCCAGTGTCTTTTTGGGCCAGCCCCAAGTCTGGATAAATGCAGAGGGTTGTGGCAGGAAATGGATCTGATGTAAAACTTTGCCAGAAAAACTAGGCGAATCATTTCTGTGACTCCCTTACCGGGTCGGTTAACAATGACCGCCACTGGTGCTGTCGACCTACAGGGTGCTGGTGGAAATTGGGCTACTGTTGGTCGAAGAAGGAGAGGAGGAATGCGCATATGTAGGCAGAAGGAGAAGAGGAAAGGCAAAAGTGTAGGATTGAGAGTAGGGACTTTGAATGTTGGGACTATGACAGGAAAAGCTAGAGAGTTGGTTGACATGATGTAAAGGAGGAAGGTGGATATACTGTGTGTACAGGAGACCAGGTGGAAAGGTAGCAAGGCTAGAATCTTAGGAGCGGGGTTCAAGCTGTTTTACCATGGTGTGAATGGAAAAAGAAATGGAGTAGGAGTTATCTTGAAGGAGGAGTTTGTTAGGAATATGATCGAGGTGTAAAGAGTGTCAGATACAGTGATGAGTCTGAAGCTAGAAATCCATGGAGAGATGTTCAATGTTGTTAGTGGCTACACCCCACAGGTAGGATGTGGGCTAGAAGAGAAGGAGAATTTCTGGAGTGAGTTAGATGAAGTGATGCAGAGTATCTCCAAGAGCGAGAGAGTGATAATTGGGGCAGACTGCAATGGACATGTTGGTGCAGACAACAGAGGTGATGTGGAAGTGATGGGCAGGTTTAGTATCCAGGATAGGAATACAGAAGGACAAATGTTGGTAGGTAGACTTTGCAAAAAAGGATGGAAATGGCTCTAGTGAATACTTTCTTCCAGAAGAGACACGAACACAGGGTGACTTACAAGAGTGGAGGCAGGACTACGCAGGTGGATTACATCTTGTTTAGGTGATGTAATCTGAAGGAGATCGGCGACTGCAGGGTAGTTGTAGGGAAAAAAGTGTAGCCAGACAGCCTAGGATGGTGGTGTGTAGGATGATTCTGGTGGTGAGGAAGATGAAGAGGACAAAGGCAGAACAGAGGACGAAGTGGTGGAAGCTGAAAGAAGATGAGAGCTGTGTCGATTTCAGGGAGGAATCTGGGTGGTCAAGAGAAGCTACCAGATGATTGGACAACTACAGCTGATGTGATCAGGGAGACAGGGAGGAGAGTACTTGGTGTGTCATCTGGAAGGAAAGTAGATAAGGAGACTTGGTGATAGAATGAGAGTGCAGGAGTGTATACTGAGGAAGAGGTTAGATAAGAAGAAGTGGGACACTGAGAGGACTGAAGAGAGTAGACAGGCGTATAGGGAGATGAAGCATAAGGTGAAGGTAGAGGTAGAGGTGGCGAAGGCCAAACAAAGGGTGTATGGGCAATGACTTGTATGCTTGTATGGTTGGACAGTAAGGAGGGAGAGACTGATTTATACAAGTTGGCGAAGCAGAGAGATAGAGACAGGAAGGACGTGCAGCAGGTTATGGCGGTTAAGGATAGAGATGGAAATCTCTTGACAGGTCCCAGAAGTGTGATGGGAAGATGGAAAGAGTACTTTGAAGAGCTGATGAATGAGGAAAGTGAGAGAAAACAAAGAGTAGAAGAGGTCACCGTTGTGGAACAGGAAGTAGCAAAGATTAGTATAGGTGAAGTGAGGAGGACATTGAAGAGGATGAGGAGTGGAAAGGCAGTTGGTCCTGATGAGATACCTATGGAGGTATGGAAGTGTCTAGGAGAGGTAGCAGTAGAGTTTTTGACCAAGTTTTTCAGTGAGAACTTAGAGAGTGAGAGGATACCTGAGGAATGGAGATGTGTGCTGGTGCTAAGAACAAGGGAGACGTACAGAGCTGTGGCAACTACAGAGGAATAAAGTTGATGAGCCATACAATGAAGTCATGGGAAAGAGTAGTGGAAGCTCGACTAAGGGCAGAAGTAAGCATTTGTGAGCAACAGTATGGTTTCAGGCCAAGGAAGAGCACAACAGATGCAGTATTTGCTTTGAGGATGTTGACAGAGAAGTTCAGACAGGGTCAGAGGAAGCTGCATTGTGTCTTTGTAGATCTAGAGAAAACCTATGAGAGGGTGCCGAGAGAGGAACTGTGGTACTGTATGAGGAAGTCTGGAGTGACAGAGAAACATGTTAGAGTGGTGCAGGACATGTATCAGAGCTGTAAGACAGTGGGGAGGTGTGCTGTTGGTGTGACAGAGGAGTTCAAGGTGCAGGTGGGACTGCATCAAGGATCAGCCTTGAGTCCCTTCTTGTTCACTACGGTGAGGGACAGGCTGACAGATGACATTAGACAGGGATCTCCATGGGCTATGATGTTTGCAGATGATATTGTGATCTGTAGTGAGAGCGGGGAGCAGGTGGAGGAAAATCTAGAGAGGTGGAGGTGTGCTCTGGAAAGGAGAGGGATGAAGGTTAGCCGCAGCAAG
>JAQLOM010000011.1:9039738-9049849 GCA_030068315.1 Chrysichthys thysi | reverse complement strand
TAAGTGGCCTCTTCTTCTTCTCAGCACCAGCCTTGCTACTCACTTTCTTAGGACCCATGATGAAAATACAGGGTAAAGGACAAATACAGTTCCAGAACGGCACAAAGAACACAAAACAACGCGAGAAATGCTGCGGTGATGCTTACTCAACGAGATCGACACGTGATCTGTAGGTCGGCTTGGGGCAGACCGGGAATGCGTAATGGCGGCGGGCCGCACGAAACGTGATGAAATCGCCAATGTCGTATCCCAAAAAACTGCCGTATCCCAAAGCAAAAAATACCCCGACATCAAGCTTGTATCTCGGACATGTCGTTACCTGGGTCGGTCGTAAGTCAAGGTACCACTGTACTCTGAAACTTGCTAATATACCTAGCCACACTCGCTAGATATGTTAACTTGTGAGATTAGGCTGCTAGTGACTGCTGGATGAAAATAAAAATCAGCTCCAACAAAAAAATCCAAGCATGTGAATTTACAAAGATAATTAATGGTTTCTTTTGAAAGATACATTTGGGTCCAGATGGCGATAATATTAAATTGGGAAAAGAAAAAAAAGTTCATAATTTAGAGAGAACATAAAGTGTCTTAGTATATAATGTTGAGCCACCGTGAGCATCATTGCACCTTGATTACAAGTCTCTGGAACTACACTGGAGGGATGAACCCCATTTGAGTAAAAGCTGTTCCCTCACTCCAAATTCTCCCAAAGGTCTTGAAATGTGTTGGGATCTGTTGAGTATGAAGGTCAGAGCATATAATTTACATTAACGTCATCCTTATCAAACCATTCAGTCTGACTTCGTGTCCTGTAGGTGACCACGCTCATCAAGGCTAGAGATGTTTCGACACAGAATTGAGGGTGATCCGCCAGAAGACCTTTCCATACCACACGCCTCAATTGTTTTTCATTTCATGTGTCTCCCATCACAGATCTATGTAGTCTGTACATGGGGGACACTTCAGGGGAGCATGCACTCTGGGATATCTTGGGCACTAATATGCATTTACGGTTTTACCCCACTGGCACTGGTGTTCGCTCTAGAACGGCTGTATATTTAAGAAGAAAAAAGAACGAGAGAGACAGACCTAACCCAGTCTATGAAGGTAAAAATCGACGGTGATGAGTAAAGTGAAGTTGTGTTAGATAAAGAGTTGAGGTGAGAGTGATAGTGAGAGTGCAATGCGAAGTGTTAAGCTTAGAGAGGAGAATAATTGAAGAGCAAGCAGAAGTAGCAGAGTAATGGGAGTGTGAGAGGCAGCAGCTGGATAAGCAGTAATTACATTGTTTATCACCACAATCCAGGTCCGGCTCCAAGGATTAACAGGAAATGTCCAATTTGACCACTATGGGCGGCGAGTCAACTACACGATGGACGTGTTCGAGTTGAAAAGCAACGGCCCCAGAAGAGTAAGATCTGCCGCATGTCTCTGTGCCATCTGTAGCATCACAGATCCGTCTTTCCATTTCCATTTTTAATGTACAATTCTTAGGAGAGACAAAAAGATTTATTTAGCTTTTACCGCATGCAAGTTAATTATACCCTACTATATAAAATACATATATACATCTGGTGTGTTCAAAGTCTGCCTTTGATTGGAAGAAAGTGTTGTCACGTCCCATTGTCTGTCTACTTACATCTGTTCGGCCCTGTCCCAGTCTTACTCGCGCTCTTTTCTCTGTCTTTAATTTGCCGTAGCTTGTTTGATGCAGTTGCTTTAGCGAGAACATTAAAAATGATTTGTTTTCAGACAGCTAGTCCCCTTTCTATGTCTCCGGCACAGCTTCAGCGTTCCCCAGCATGCTTGAAGATATGGATCTCTTTACCGAGCAAAGCATTTCATAGTCACTTTAGCATTTAAGTGACTCGTTAAAATGCTTTAAATAATGTAACATATCATTTATATAAACGAAATACTTAGCTTTCTAGTCGAAATGGTGTGCGCTGCCCTCAATAAATCTGTCTTTGTGAAACGCCAAGCAGGAAAATATGTAATAATTTGTAATCGCCTCAAGGATTACAAATTTACAGCTACTGTCTGCTATTATCATATTCATTTGGAGGATATTGAGTTAAGACATTTAAAATCTCTAAAGCTGAATTATTACACAGTTTCTCTGCGCTTTAATCCCCTTCTCATCTGCATGGGACCCAATACCATCTTTGCTCCATCCTCGTATAACCCAGCACGCTCCTCGCCCCATTCTCCACATGCCTCACACGCTACCCCATACCACCTGCGTGTGACCCAGCACGATCCTGCCTCACCCTCATGCGCTTCAAAAATCTTCCACCCTGTCACCATGTGCTTCACCTTATTAACCACCTCATCTCCATACACCCCAACACATGTCCACGGACTACTCCATACCAGTATGCCCCAACATCATCCCTACCGCAATCCCATATAACCCCAGCACTATTCCCAAACCAATCCATTCCTATGTGAGAAACATAGCACATTTTTTGCCTCCACATTTGACCTACTTTGCATACTAAATTCAGATAGCAACTTGCTGTTTGATCAAATTTAGCCTTTAAAACCGCATAATCGGACTCAATCATGGCACGTGCAGTCATGGGTCTCGAACCCAAGCCACCATATCCCCATCCCCATGTACTCCAAGACCACTGCTCCCATCCCCAGTGTAGGTACAGGAAATTCTTAAATTAAGTATTATTAAATGGCCTGACTCCCTAGATTTGGTCAGATTGAAATTTCTTTTAGGTCGGCCTCAATTGCTTGGTCTGAACCCATTTTTCAATTCCAATTAACCCATTAACTGCCAAAAAAAATTTTCTTTCTGAAAATTTTCATGAATTTCTATTCATTTACATCCAAATAGTAACAAAAACATCTTCTTTCCAGAAATATGACTGTTAGTTTTACTGAAATTTCAATTTTTAGTCAAAGTCCCAAATGGGGATCATGGCACATGCCATCTATTTTTTATGCCATTCAATACATGATCCCCAAATGGGGACCACGGACGCTGATGGGTTAAGATGTCAGGCACACCTTTGGCAGATTTTTAGGCTGCACGCAGGCTAAATGTAAGTACTTTTTCCTAATAAATCACTGTATGTATTCTCACGTGTAAAGCAGTTTGTTTCCTAACTCACATAGTGTACTATTCTAAGCTATGACAAGTGATTTCCTCACCTTTACTCCACTGTTGGTGCACATTTTATGCCTGTGGGAATAACATAAAGCCTCTCCTCATGCCGATGGACCATGACCAGTGAAAATATTTTTAATCTTGCCCCATCCCAGCAGATAACCGCGGAGCACTGCTGTATTCTACCGGTCCCCATTTCCATGCAGCTCTTTAGTAGGTACTATAAAGCTTCCTGTCACGCACCTGTTCGGTGTCCTGTGGAGGCTCAGTGTTTGCATCCTGTTTTATGGTGTGTGGTGGCTCCAGGCTGCACCGTGCCTGGGGAAGAGTGATGGAGAGTGAGAGAGGAGGACAGAGCCGGGAGGGGGAGAGTGCATCGAGAGTCTTTCAGGAGCATCAATCAGCCAGCTGAGAGGATGCTGCAGGCTCTTCTCACTCCTCTGGCTCCTCTATGGACATGGGAGGCACAGCGCTTAGGCCTGTCCCCATCCCCCATTCATCCATCATCACTCGGCATGATATAACGCAAGGCGACATCGTTTCCAAGTTCACCCAGAGCAGCCTCCTCTGTAGCATCCTTTGGAGTGGGATCACACTTAGTGTGCTTCAGTGTAACAACACATCCACACAGATTAGCTGTGTTCAGGTGCAGGATCATGCTGTTCAGGACCTTACAAGAACCAACACATGCACAAATTACACGCGCATGCAGAAATAAGGCGTTGTGTTAGAATTACGGTCGTTTCAAGGTTCTGTAATTATGTGTAATTATCAGCGGAAAATTTAGCTCATTATGACTTGGAAAAGTTTCTGACGCCGTACGATGGACAAAGACAAACTAAAATAGCAGCAGCTTTGATTAAAGGTATTTGGGAGCATAGTTTCAGGAGTAAACTCTAGTACACATCCATTCAACATCCCGCTTTTAGGTTTTTACCTTAAAACGTACCCGGAAAAGCAGACATGCACACATCAGTTGCACAGACAGTTGCACAGACACAGACAGTTGCATGATTCATCAGTATGAATCACGCAAAAGACAAGTCAAATAAAATGAACTAACAATACTGCAAACATTTTGGATTTGAGTCTAGATATATATATTATTTCCTGACTAACCTTCTGATTTCACTCAGCAGTACAAAACTGTAGGATTTCCGTTCCGTGCTTTCTTTAAACGGTCATCTATGCTTATTGATCACTGCTAGCTACTATAGATGTGCGTGTATTTATTCAGGCATTTTGTTCTTTCGCTGTAGAAGCAACCGTTTTCCAGATCCAAAAAAAGAAGGAAAGAAAATCTCTCATGACATGACCCACATGAGGTAAACACCCTATAACCACAGATATCCCTTCTGATCTAATGTGTGTCCCATTCTCAGATTGGCTACTGGAATGACGCTGATAAATTGGTCCTGATCCAGGACCAAGCCTTGCTTCCTAATGAAACATCTGGAATGGAGAACAGGACGGTGATCGTGACGACTATTATGGTGAGTACTGAAAAATGTTTCCTCGTGTCCCTAGAAAATTATATTCGCTTTCAGGACCTGTTTTCAGTCTCAAAAATACAGTTTGTCTCTCATGCAAATGCTTCCACGTGATGAGGTGTCCTGCTTGCGTAAATGAGCATTCAAAGGCCACAAGCCGCCTCTTGCATTTACATTCACTTGCATTTTGATAAACGATGTGCGCCAAATTAGCAGTCTGTGTGACCTGTCAGTCATATCACCGTCTTGAGATTACTAAACCATCTTAATCCCGTCCTGGTGTGCCTTGATCTGGCATTCAAATATACATCTTTTTTTGGTCCATACATTTGCTGAATAACATTTTTCCAACAGCGCAGGAATGTGTGTGTCATCCGCCTCTGTCATGTGTCAGAAGGTGTCATGGCTGCCCTACATGGTGCCCAGGATGTGCTGTTTTGATTTGTCCTGTCGCTGTTATGTTTTTTTGTTTTGTTTGGGGTTTTTTTTTGTTTTTTTTTTGTTTTTTTTTGGAAATTGTTCATTTCATGGAGATATCGGAGAGACCCGTGCATGAAGTGGATCTCTTTCCACACAAGTATGTTGTGGTACTGCATTGTGGGTTTTCTGTTGTTTTTTTTGTAGCTATCGTGTATAGTGTGTAGATTATATAGTGTATCGTGTGTATGCACACCCTAGGTGAATTACAATATGTAACCTAATAGGTATGGATGTTGATACATCAAGGAATGGGAGAGTCACACCTGAAGCAAATGCTCCTCTTTTCAGCCCGTGTTGAAGAATCCTTATTTAAGAAACTGAGCAGAAAGAAGAAGGGACACTGGCGAGCTGAAAACCGAGCCCCCCCCCCTACCTATATTAAAGCATGGAAAGACACAGACAGATCTGAAGCGAAAAAAGCAATAATGCTGAGCCGTGGACAGGCACTTCCCCAGCTGAAATGAACTCCACGATGAGAAACTGAGCCATGGACAAACACAGGCAAAGACAAAGCCCAGCCCTCATTAAGCAACCGAACGATGGATGGACTCTGCAAGAACAGTAATGATCCATGCATTAGGAAATGGTGCGTGGGATGAATCGGCAAGAGTGCTCATTTAGGGGGGTAAACAAATAGGTTGGATGTAGATGTATTGTAACTGTACATAGTTACAACAGATGTACATGCATGCTGTGAACGTTTGGCTGGTCAATGAAACACTGGCCATCTATTATCATTGATTCAGACGCGTTCGTTAAAGGTTTTTCACTTCAGTGGTAGTTTCCACATTCAAGATTCATTAGGAATTCTCAGACATTTAAGTCATTTTCTCAGACGGGTGTCCCGTTTCTCTCTGTCGAATGGTTCTTCAAGAATGTTGTTTACTCCAGTTGGTGTACATCTGTTCGTTTTTGGTATCTGATCTTTGCATGTTATCCACAAGTCTGACGTAGTAACAAGTAATGGATGTCTTTCTTATGGAAAATAAGGACGTCCCTAATCATTGTATCAACTGCTTCAAACAACATTATTAGCCCCTTAAGCTACTCTGATGACATGATTTTCCTGTTAAAGTGTATTTATTGGATACAAAATGGAAGCTGGAACTTTAAGGAATTAACATACATCCCATTTTGAATACACCGTTTGGCAAATTAGCAGGGTTCTTCCTCATGTCTTTGGGAGTCTGAGTCTGGGAGTCAGATTTGATGTCTGTTATTGGTATCGTTAGTCATGATCAAAGATTTTAGAGCAGAGCAAGATGGATTACTGACGTCATAAGCAGAAGTATCACCGTGGACGCCATTTTGGTAAGCCCCCCGTAACATTCCTTATCTGTTTCGGCAAACGGCTAGCGCCACCTTTTGGAAAACATACGCTAAACCGGCCTCTGTGACGAGAGGGCGGCTTACTAAAATGGCGCCCATAGTGTCGAACTTCCGTACTTCCTGATTATCAACGTATTTTCCAGCCGGTAATCCATCTTAGCACGTAGTGCTTTAGATTCTTTGGTCATGATTCTAACCAATGCAGCTAACAAGTAATGGACATTTAAATAAAGTATTTTCTATGCGTACTTCCCAAATCTTAGTATATTATCCAAGCCCCAAATGTCATTGTTAGCCCATTAATTGGATTTGTAAGTGGGTCGAGATTTGAACTCTTTATTCATAAATTTATCCATCCATCCATCCATTTCCAATGCCGTTTTTTCATTGTGGAGCCATTCCCAGATGACTTTGGGGAAAAACCTGGACAGGTCCCCAGTCGCTCCCAAGGCTTAATATAATATTTACAGAATAATATATACAGGCTAATAATTCAAGGGGTTAACATAAATTTTATGAATTTTTCAATATTTTTCACTAAGGGATCATCCACGTAAATTCCACTTGTCACCAGTCGAAAGATCATAAGTTCCTCTCTGCAGTAAAGTGGACTGTAATGCACATGACATAGTTATATTCTAAACTTACATTTGTACTTACAGACTGTCCCTGCCTTTTTACAAAATTGTTTCTTTAAAAAGAGTTTGCATAAGCAAATACAATTTGGAGCAACTTTTTGAAGAACCATTCCTTGAAGGTAAGCACTTGAATGTGAGCTTTTTGTTGTTGTTTGTTTATTTTGCTGGGTTGTGATTCTACATGACTGACAATTCTGCAGTAAAACATCTTGGCACTGCTGATGACTAGTGCCTGTATGCTGATAATAATCTGTCCACCCTTTTATTGTACCTGCCCCAGTGAACACCACCTATCCATTATTGGGCCAACCTGGTCTGACTTTAATTATTCTAAAAAGACTGTTATGGATTCATGTTTTGCTTTGATCTGGCCTCTGAATATGCACCTGTTTTGTTCGTGTTAAGTATGACATTTTACAACAATAACAAAAGGCGTTCAAAAACCATATTGAAATTACAGGGGATTTTTTTTCTGTGAATGGCTGAAAGTCATCTTTGCATCCAGTGGAACAAACCAAAGCTGTCCAAGAATAATATTCAAAATACAGAAACTTCTAATAAAGTGTGTAAAAATGCAGCATATGCTGCTTCCTCACATCAAAAAACTAGATGAAATGAATCATCAGTCTGAATTTAATGAAGAGCTTTCTATTTGCTGGGGGGCGAGTTCTTGATTCGCCCTGCTGGGCTTTATGCCTTTCATGGTTGTGGGCCAGCCATATGGCTTAGAAAACATCTCTGAGAAGAGAGGCAGGTTTTTCAGACTGTTTATGGAAATGTGTCTCACTTGGCAAGATGTGGATTTCATGAATTTTGATCAACTTGGTAATTTGTTATTTTCAAATTATAATAAAGCATTGTGCTGGGTAGTTTTTTTTTTTTTTTTTTTTGCATTGTTAAGCCTTTGTGTAGTCTCTAGAAAATGTGCTTTTGTTTTGCCGTAATTGTATTAATTGTAATTTTTATGCATTAAGGCATTTATTTCTGTGTTCTGATCATGTAAGCGGATTTGGATTGTGTAATGTAGCGTGGTGTAGTGCTGCATATGAAGCCTTAAAAAATATAGAAAGTTTGTTTCATTGAGATTAGTTTTGAACAGTGTTTAAAGTGATGTATTCTGTTATGTAAGTCGTTGTGAGTTAAAGATTTGCAGCCATCGACAGCTCGTTGTATTACTCTGCCTCGTGATAGTTAATAATGGTGATGATGGCACTGGCTCTCTGACCTTGTGCATTATTTATCCCTGGTTATGACTTACTTTATTGATAACCTCTATTCATTGATTATGTTACGACCCACCGTAATGTGTTGCATAAAAGATGTTTTATTACCTAGTGATGTGATTTTTAATGTTCTACAGTGCAATTATATGAATATCAGAAGCTGAATTCTATTAGTGTGTTGCAAATGTAATTCCTTTGCAGAATGTTTTATTTTACTGCTCTGGAAATCGTGATGTGGAGATATGTATTAAATGTTTATTCCTGTTTTCTGTGCACGGTGGGTTTTTTTTATGCTCTTTGAAGACCAATCAGCGACAAATGGATCAAAATCCACAAATCAGACACTTGCTTGGGTTGGCTGGAGTTCTTGACTGGTTGCCAGTTTGAACCTCTTATGTGGTTTGCTCCTTCCAGGAAGGCCCATATGTGATGCTGAAGAAAAACTGGGAGATGTACGAGGGTAATGACAGGTATGAGGGATACTGTGTGGATCTGGCATCTGAGATCGCCAAGCACATTGGCATCAAATACAAGATCTCCATCGTGCCGGACGGAAAGTATGGAGCCCGAGACCCAGACACGAAGATCTGGAACGGCATGGTTGGGGAGCTGGTGTACGGGGTAAGACGTGCATCTTTTGTTCAAATGGAGTTTTAAGGGAGAAATATTTCTCACTGGGGTGAGACCCTTCCTTTTAAAAATTGTAGTCGATTAATTATTTTTAAGATTTCACAATGGAATGCTGACGACTAGCAATCAAATCAGTTGTTTTTACACTTAGAAAATATAATAAGGAATCAAACACTTCTATTAACACCCTGAAGGTGTTTATTGTCTTAAAACAGCACAAAGCGTTTTGTTCCTCTTACACCACAGGAACTTTCCAGCCGTCCGTCGGGTACTTAAACTGCTTATCCTTTAATGGTTGTGGGGAAGCTGGAGCCAATCCCAGCTGATTTTGGGTGAGATGTGGGGTACACCCTGGGCAGGTCGCCAGTCTATTACAGGGCTACCACAGAAACGAACAGCTATTTACACTCACATTCACACCTATGGGCTGTTTAAGGTAGCATGTCTTTGGGCTGCAGAAAAAACAGAGTACCCAGAATCCCACGCAGGTGCGGGGAGAACATGCTCAGGAATCTCCACAAAGGCCCCGGTTGCCGGTCGGCTCAAGCACACAACCCTCTTGCTTTGAGGTAACAGTGCTGACCACTGCACCACTGTGCTGCCCCAGCAATTTTCCAACAATTACGTTTTTTAAAGAATTTAAAGAATGATATGTTAATAATGTTAGCATTTTTATCCTTTTCTAGTTACAATTAATGATTTGGAACATCCACAAAAGCAGTTCGTCATAACTTGTGTCACAACAGCTATAAACAGTCGTTCTCTCATGACCTACTAGACAACTGCAAAACGCAAAGTCCTGAAGAGTTTCCCATGGTGGAAATCTTAAAGTTACAGCTTTACATCCAGCACTGACAACGGAGACCCCTTCCATAAATTTTAAATAAACATCTGGTTTATTTAAATGTACTGTTTATTTTACAGAAAACGTCACCGAATCAACAGTACATTTTGGTTTGTTACAATTTTAATCAATCTATTATTAAACTTAAATCAAATTACAAGATTAAAGTACAATCTACCAGGCCAGTCCTTCTGAATTGACATTTCGTGTAGAAACCAAACGTATTTAATGTTATTTAAATTTGAATAAAATGAAAACTAAAAGAATTTCAAATTACACGAGCCAATATTTTATTCACAACAGAACATAGATAACATAAATGTTCAAACTGGGAAACTGTACACCTTTATCCACTA
>JAQLOM010000011.1:8977610-8998378 GCA_030068315.1 Chrysichthys thysi | reverse complement strand
GTGTGTGTGTGTGTGTGTGTGTGTGTGTGTGTGTGTGTGTGTGTGTGTGTGTGTGTGTGTGTGTGTGTGTTTTAGAAAATGTGCGTGATAGAGTGAGAGAGTTAGAATGTAGTCTTGTAGTAGTCATAACTGAATGAGTAGACTTGTGATTTGTGTGTGAATGTCTGTGTTATGATTTCTGGTTGTCTTTTCCTCATATTTCCTCTTTCTAACTGTGTCCCCTCCATCCTCCCGCCTCCAGGACAAGAGCTCACAGGCCCTGAGCCTCAGTAACGTGGCTGGGGTCTTCTACATCCTCGTCGGGGGTCTGGGCCTGGCCATGCTGGTGGCCCTCATCGAGTTCTGCTACAAGTCGCGAAATGAGGCCAAGCGAATGAAGGTGGACGCGCCCGAACGCCAAACCCCTCCCTCTCCCGCCCCTGTCCCAAGCCCCGCCCTTGTCCCTAGCCCCCGCCCAACGCCTCAGGCTAGCCCCACCCACAGCACCCAGAGCTTAGCCACATATAGAGAGGGTTACAACGTCTACGGGACTGATGGCGTAGAGATGTAGGCGCTCAGGCGTACGTAGGTGTCCTGTCGTTTGTAAGTGGAGCTCATCTGTGACGCCGCAGTAACGCTTGCCGTGTTGAGCGTGTGGTAAAGCCTGCTTGTGTCTGTGACGTCCTCATTTCCGTTCTTTGTAATCCAAGTGAAGACGTCTGCATTTGCACATGTGTCACTGTTCCCAAAGTGGAGGTGCCCGCCCTGCATAGATCATAGGGTGCTGTCAGATTACGTCTCTTTCATTTTATTTATAAAAAAAAAATCATGAATTAGCATGCAAAGTATAATGAAATAATTGAGAATCGTTAGCATGAGTGCGACCTTGCGTCCACATTATGAAAACCCGTCTCAGAAGCAGTATCATAACTTAAGAATTGTTTCTGTTCGTTTACATAAATGATTGCTCTTTAGCGTGATATAACAACCTCTTTAACCCAGTTGTTAAGTACTCTCATGTAATTTATGTTATATATATATATTTTTTTTTTTTTTTAATTTAAATCAGTCTGTAAAATAATGTATTTGTTTATTTATTTAGGACCGTTTTCAAGGCTCATTCAACCAGCAACTTTAGGAACTGCACACAGCAATACAGTTTATGCGACTAAAAGTGCAAGATTTAATCTTAGACATTTAAATCTGCATATTTTTTTATCAGTAATCAAAAAGAGTAATTAATTCAACAGTCTTATTGCAGAGTCAGTGGAGGGGAAAAACAAAAAAATGCTAGAACACAAACAGGCCATAAGACTGACATGATCATGTCAAATTGTCATGTTATCATATGTTTCTGTCCATTGACATTCCCAGTGTCATGTTATCATTGCATTTAATATTAGTAATAGTAATAGTGACAGCTGTTATGATGTTTGGCGGCATGGCAGTTTGACACCTTGCGTGCTTTCATGCAAGCATGCATTTTATTACATCTCCCTCGAGCAATATGAATGATTATTGATGCCTGTCATGCAAGTCAGACCTTTAGGAACGTGACCTGGTCTGCCACTTTTGTCACTTGTAACATGGCCAAGACAAGCCTACTTTTACACAAAGAGGTCATTTCACTTTTCCCTTAGCCACGCATTCGAAGATATCTTGCTTGCATCACAAAACAACACAGAAACAGGATGCTGTGAAGTGTTTTCAGTCCAGTCATGCATTGTGTCCGGGTATTTAGTCTTTATTTTGTTTGTTTGTTTGTTTGTTTGTTTTAATTGAAAATCAAATAAGGATATTACACACAGAGGTGTAAAGATCAAATCAGCTTGCACCCTTTAAGATTCAGAAGCTTGTGGACAGAAAAGTGTACAAAAGATATTGATCCATAGCTGGAGCCTCTAAGACTGAGCCTATACATATAGTCAAACTGCAAAGAAATTGAAAATGTGTAACAAACTAACATGACATCACACATTATAACAGCATGTCCATGTATCATGCCAGTCTAATCACACTGGATATCTGTTATAACAACTCATGACTATGTACGACATCTGCCATGACCATGTCACTTTCATGAGGCAGGGTTACTAGGCAACCTCTTATGGCATCTTCGTGTGCCCAAGTGAAGCCCAAGCATATCTCCGAGCAATAATTAGAAGCCTTAATTAATAATCTGGGCTGCTGTTACTACGTAATGGAATGTAGCCATGACGATTCTAAATAACACCTCGGGATAGGTCAGTATTAAACGCTTTGCCTCATCAAAGAAAAAATCCTAAACATGGACGGCAGAAAGGAGGTATTTATAGGACCTGTGTAGGAAAATTCACAAAGATTTGTTTTCTTTATGTGATTTTTTTATGTTGGATCGCTTAGTTTGTAGATTAGCTCTGCAGGGCACGGCCAGACGTGTTTGAGACGCTTCATCGCTCAGTTGTGTTTAATTCTGCTGTTTTGTCCGTGCTTGCTACTAATGTGTGCTCACAACGTAACCTTTAAATGCTCCTTTTTTCTCTCTCGATAAATCTTTGGACTCATTTTCTCTCTCTGTCTGTGTTTCTTTCTTTCTTTCTTTCTTTCTGTGTTTTCTTTCATCTCCTCATACAGCTGACCTTCACCGAAGCCATGCGGAACAAGGCTCGGCTGTCGATCACGGGCAGCGTGGGCGAGAACGGCCGTGTCCTGACCCCTGACTGCCCCAAGGCCGTGCACGCCGGCCCCTCCCTGCGTCAGAGCTCTGGGCTGGCTCTGGTCTCATCCGACCTGCCGTGAAGACTAAAAACCTTGAAGTGCCTTAAATCCCACTGACCCGCAAATCCAACCAACGCAAAACGGCTACAATCACAATCCGAGGGATAATCGGCCCACTTCGGTTGCTCCATATACTGAAATTACAGAAAAGGACTCAAAATTCCACTGTGTGGCCATGATGAGATGTTTTCAGCCAAGCTGCTGAGAATCCTGCGCTCGAAACCTGTATTGAGAACTTGCGTTCAAGCAGAGCAAAGATGACCAGAGGACCAGAAAACTGTCATTCAGAAACACACCCAGAACGTCATGGGCAAAACTAAAGCAGAGACATAAATATCAATTTAATATTGATAACTCAACTGGGTCAAGCAGGAGGGTTTCAACTGTAACATGAATAATAATAATAATAATAATAATAACAATTCAACCAGTATTAACGATAAATATGTACTAAAAACTGTGAAGAGTTCATGTATATTCCAAAATCGTAACTAAAGGAATTATTTACACTGCTTTGTAAATAGAACTAAAGACTGTACACACTCGCTTGCTTTTTAAACATGTAAATAGCCTAATCGGTCGTGGACAAAAGTATAATTCTCTCTCTCCTTTTTTTATTTTCTCCTAGTTAGAAAAATGCAATAAATGATAGAAAATTGTAAAGAAATTAAAAAAAAAAAAAAAAACAATTTATTTATATAGGACATACAATATATAAAACTCTATAAACTCAATTCAATGGGCATGTTATCAACACTGACTACGTCCTCAAGTCGACACTCGGGAAAAGGCAGTTTTATGGTATATGTAAAAAAAAAAAAAAAAAAACCTGAACGCCCATCCTTGATGCCATGCCCTGCTTACTCACTGTGCTGTTGTAGACCATGGACCTTTATAGACTGTTTTATTGTCCTCAGAAACAGACTTTATTTTGGTTGATTCATATATTTAAAAACAAACAAACAAGGTTCACGTCAGGTTGAATTTTCTGTATTTGCCTCCGAGCAGCGGTGCCCTTATGAATCAGACGAGACTGTGAGCGGGTGAAACCTTTTCTGAAAGTGAACTAGGTAGAAAAGATGCCGAAGACGCTGTATAGTCGAGAGCCATGGTCAGAGCCCAGCTTTGGCCTTTTCTACAAAACACTGTGTGACCTCAACCAGGCCTTGAGCACATTCTTCTCCAGAACCTGTAGCAGTGGAGTTGTCTCAAGACCATCAAGCCACTATGTCCATGCTGGATTTCCCTGGACATTTGGACATCAAGGACATCCTCTATGCTTCAGGGCACCAAAATGGGACACCGAATGCTCAACTAATTCCTGCTCAAAGCTGGCATTTTACCTTAGAAAGTGCAATTTCAGGTCTCCTAATCATAAGCAACCACACCTCCACCTCGTCTCTCACTGTCTCTCTCTCTCTCTCTCTCTCTCTCTCTCTCCTACTCTCTCTCTCCTTTTCTCGCACTCTGACACGCAGCGAAGTCCTAAATCTTGAAAATTTCTTTCCTCAAAAAAAAAAAAAAAGCAAAGAAATTAAAGTGTCACTTCAAATTAGGTATCAAAAGGGTTTTTATGATTCTAACTATTTTTACAATCTGCAGTTCGTAGCCTATCCTTAATATATTCAGAGACGGATCAAACGTGTAATTGTTGCAAAAATATTCCACGAAGGTGTTTCTGTTGAAGTGTGTTCATGAGTGAACGGTTTTCACTTTTTTCGGAACTCTAGAGTTGTGTTTTTGAATAAAATGCACCCGATTATAGACAAAATGCAATTTTCCTTTCCAATTTAATAGGCTAGATGTTCCAGTTAAAAAAAAAAAACCTACCTACTGTTACACGTAAATACAAGCTACCTGCACACACACACACACACACACACACAAATAAGGTACAGCTGCCCTGCTACGCAGTGAGGATTGCGTTACATGGATCTTTGCTCTGTAGCTGCTCAGTAGCTCTGTAAAGTTCAAACGAAACCGGTGTTCTCTGTCATCAATTGTAAATATTTATTTTGATCATTTTTTAGTAAAACACTAATGCCAAAATCTTGCCTTTGAGTCTTCTTTAGTAATTGGATGTGAGCAGATTACTGTAATAAGTCAGTCTACAATGTACACTTATTAGGACCACCGGTTCACCGGCACATTCATGCATTTATTTAATCAGCCAATCACGTGGCAGCGGTGCAGGGCGTAAAATCAGAGACTGCTGTGTGTGAAAATCTCAAGAGATCACTTGTTTCTGAAATGTTTGTTTCTCAAACCAGCCTATCTTGTACCAACATCCATGCTATGATTTTTCCAATTCTGATGTTTAACTGAAGCTCTTGACCTGTATCTGCAGGATTGCACTACACTGCACTGCTGCCACATGATTGGTTGATGAGATACCTGCATGAATGCACAGGTGTTCCTAATAAAGTGGACAGTGAGGGGATATAGGATGCCCTCGAGCATCGTCTTTAGCTTGTCTAAAATATTTAGACTCCATTGGTAGCTGGTCATTTCACTCATTTTGGTTATCAGGATGATGCTGCATAGCAGACCATGATAGCGCTACTGATTTCTGGACTCTGATTAGAAAGCATTGATTGCCTTTCTGATCGTAGTGCAACTGCAAGTCACAAGTTTACATTGATATATTGTCATCTCTATAGCAACAGCTCATTCACGGGGATTTTCATGCCAGCTGCTCACATAAGCAAAGCCTAATAATAAGTATGGTGTTATTTTAGAAAGAAATAGAAGTAAATGTCGATATTCTGTGAGGAGGAATTTAAGGAAGGAGTCTCCATTGACGGCACTTTGGAACAGTCAGTAGGTTACAGCATTTTCAGGACAGAGGACAATCTCAGTGATATGACAAGCTTCTTTTTGCCTCATTAATTTTAGAGAAATGCAGGGAATGGTAGGAAATGATCAAATTTCATGGATATAAACATATACAATATGTCATTCTTTTAAAATAAAGAAATAAAATTAATTGTTGGCAACTTGCTACCGTATGGAAGGGGGGGGGACATCTACAGGATGTGGTGTTATAGGAAAACAATGGCTTTGGTGGTAACAGGAACTCTGCTTCGCATAAGGCTGCATCCTGTCAGTGATTCATTTCCTATAACAGCACACTTACTTGTGATTTATTCCCTGCTTTACGCTTAAACCATTTCCGAAGGTGGTGCACAATATCAAGTCTCATGCATCTCTCCAGGCCAGTGTTTACATCTTAACACTTATTTATGGTCCATGACCTCCATATACACCATACCGTAATCAATGAGGACATACAAATCACTTATTAGCGGACAGGAATGTTCCAGTTTTTTGTTTTTTTTAACAGACATTGGTAAGGTGGGATATTTTAGACAGAAAGTGAGTCAGCTCTCAAAGTTGATGTATTGGAAGCAGGAAAAACAGGTGCATGTGCATTGGTACCTGGGGAAGAGATCATCAGGATGCACTATGGGAAGAATACCAGTCAGCAGAGGCAGTCTGGAGTCGGTCAGTGTGGAGGCAAGGCGCTATTGTCCAGGTATTCATGTGGATGTCAATTTGACACGCACCACCTACCTATACATTGTTGCAGATCAAGTACACCCCTTTATGGCAACAGTATTCCCTAATGAGAGTGAGCTCTTTCAGTAGGATCATTCACACTGCCACACCTCAAAAACTGTTCAGGAATGGTTTGAGGAACATGACCAAGAGTTCAAAGTATATAAGGCTTGGCATTCAAATTCTCCAGATTTCACCCACGCTCACAAATTACAGGACTTAAAGTATCTGCTGCTCATGTCTTGGTGCCAGGTACCCCAGCACACTTTTAGAAGTCTGGTGGAGTACATGCCTCAACAGTTAGAGCTGTTTTGATGGTGCAAAGGGGGACCTACATAATATTAGACAGCTGTTTTTAAGGTTATGGCTGATCGAGGTAAGTAATCTCTGTATGGTAAAAGTTACATGTGTACGTACTATTAATACAAACTGGCTGTTTACCTTTATTATAATTACTTGGTGCAGGGCTTGTGGTCACATGATTATAACAGGATTATTATTAGTAGGTTATTCCTGTGCTATGACATCATTAGCTCCCCCAAAGGTTCAAATATTCTGCTTCTTTGCCAGATCATTTTAAATATTGTTTGCTTTATTGTACTCATTTTTTTCAGCTCATCTATTTCTTGGTTTTGGATTGGTTGTAACAAAAGACACTAGAAAAGTCGAGACCCTAGAAAAAAGGAGTCATTCATTTCCCATAGGATGTAATGGAATAATTATTAATGTGTCAGTTTAGAAGGGACACTGTATTTATAGATGGTAAGTACAGTTTGTCTTTGCAGATGTATGCATGCTCAATCTGTACAAATCAGAAAATTAGACAGCGCTAAGAATTAGAGCTAAATCTGAGTGATAATCCATCCATTATTTATACCACTTATCCATTAAGGGTCATGGGAAAGCTGGAGCCAATCCCAGATGATTTTGGGTGAGAAGTGGGGAACGCCCTGGGCAGGTTGCCGATCTATTGCAGGACTAACACAAAGATGAACAACCATTCACACTCACATTCACACCTCTGGGCAAATTAGAGTAGCCAGTTGACCTAATCTGCATGTCATCGGGCTTTGAAAGGAAATCAGAGTGTCTATAGAAAACCCACACATACACAGGGAGAATATGCAAAGAAAGCTCCCAACTGACCAACAGGTTCAAACTCAGAACCCTCATACTGTGAGGCAACAGTGCTAAACACTGCACTACAGTGTCACCCCCAGAGAGATACGATGGCAGTAATTGCAATATCTTTTCTCTTCGTTTAAAGAAGAGTCCAGTCCAAACAGAGCTTTAGTCTGGCATATTAGGGAGATCAGGAAGATGGAAAAGAGTGTATGGTTAGATACAGAAGCCCTAAGAGGCCACAAATTCACACTTTTTATTTGGCCCATTTTCTCACAGTAATATGTTACTTCTGTATATATCAGCATATTGAAACATTGTTTTCCCATTAGAATGATATAATTTACCTGTAATCCTGCCAAGTGGTATCTCTCAAGTGGTCATCATTCTATAACAATGGGCCTCATGGTTGGTCAGCAACATAGAAATCAGGCTTTTGTTCCTTGTACCTGTGATAAAGCTATAGTCTTGTTAATTGCCTTTTTAATTGATGCTTTCTAATGTGAACATTGTCTGCATTGGCAAGACATAAAGCTATTTTAGCATGTTTCAGACCTTGATTAAACAGAAATGTAACATGCTGATCAATACAGCACTGCTCTTCTGACATTGTGGCACAGAATGATAGTCAGTGACTCGATAATGCTTTTGGGTGTCATGGATCCAGTGCTTGGCGCGCTTTCTATTGCGGTGAACTGTGCTTCCCCGGGGATCTCTGTGGTATTCTTTGATGCAGGAGAAGATTCCGGTTAGAACTGCAATTCCCTGGAGGCGAGCGCAGTCATATGGATGGCTTGGTCTGCCCCAGCTGATGCGCGTTGCAGCTGATTGCGGCTCGTGATCAGCACACTATTTAAGAACTCCTTGTGCCCTTAGGAGCCCAGGTCATTGGTAATTCCACATGTCTGTATGTGGCCAGTTTTAACCAAGTTTATTTAGAAGATCTATGTGTTTTGTTATGCCTCCCAGCTTCTTTAATGGATAATTTACTTAATGGACTAATATACGGTAATTCCATGTTTGTGGCCGGGTAAGTCGTGTTTTCACTTCCCATGTTCTTGTTGCCAAGTTTGTTTCATTTCTGTTCTGAGTTTATGTTAATAAATACTGCAATGGATTACTCCTGTCTGTGCGTGTTGCCTCCCACACCCTGCATTACACAGGACACAGCAGGCTTCTCCAGGAGTCAGGATGGGCTCTTCCTGTATTTCCAGCAAAGGCACAATGATCTGCCAAAGGCTTATGATGGCATTAAAGAGATGGATTACTAAGGCTTGAACCACATTACAGTAAAACATCCCTATCTCAGTCCACTCATTCCATCAGCTTTGGAGCAATTATTATCAGCATGCAATTTCACCAAGTTGGACATCAGGAGTGTATACAATCTAATTTGCATCTGGGCCAGAGATGAGTGGAAAACAGCATTCAACACCTCATCCTATCACTATCAATACCAAGTCATGCCCTATGGACTAGTCTGTGCTCTAAGTGTATTTCAATGTTTAATAAACAATTTTCTTAAAAACTTTCTGGGCAAATTCATAGGCTAAATTGATGACATTTTAATCTTCTCACCATCCCGAGGAAACATATTCATTATGTTAAAGCAGTGCTAGTTAAACTAAAACAAACTACATGATAAGGGAGAACAGTATAAGTTCCATGTTTCATGAGTTTCACAACTAAGGTACATCATAGATCAAGGAGGAGTAGCTATGGACTCAGATAAAGTGAAAGCAGTCACTGAATATAAGCAGTCACCTTAGGCACCATCAAGGAATTACAACTTTTCCAGGGCTTCACCAACTTCTATTATCGAATCTACCTCCACGGCACAGCACAGCCATTTATTTTCCTGATGGATCATAATGATCTTGAATACCTCCGCACTGCTAAGCATCTTAACCCCTCCCAGTCTAATTTCACTGTGTCTTACATTCCTGGAATCAACAATGCTATAGCAGATGCACTTTCCCATATTTACCCAGAGACTGATTGATCTCACCAAGAAGCAGCCCTGCCACAGCACTACATGGGACTTTGATAAAGAAGTTGAGAATACCTTACCTTATCATGTTCCCACTAATCACTTGGGCTAATACAGTTCCTGCCATTAGACATCCAGGTCTACACCTTTGTATCCTCATGCTTCACATGTGTACAAAACAAGGTACCATGACATTTCCCAGCAGGTACCCTCCTTCCACTGCCCACTCCACATCAACCATGGTCTCAAGGTAACACTGTCATCCTAGTTGTCTCAGACCATTTTTTACATTCCTTCCAGATCATTTTGAACTCCTCTTCCACCAGGTTTTCAGGTACTGTGGGATCCCAGAGGACATTGGAAGTGACCAAGGACCCCAGTTCATTTCTCAAGTGTGGAACAACTCCATGGAGAAGCTTGGCGTAATGGTGAGAAGAATGAATCAGCCAAGAGGAGGGAAAGTTTCTGCACTAATAACCAAGCAGACTGGTCATGCTTTTTACCCTACACCGACTATGCCCAGAATTCTCTTCATCACTCAGCCACCAATTTAATCCCATTCCAGTGTGTTAGCAGCCTCCCCTTTCCCATAGAACACTAACCCACCTGACTTGACAAGTGGTTCCGACATAGTGCCCAGGTGTAGGAGAGCACACCCCAATGTCTGGAGCATGTGGCAGAGCCCAACAAATGCTTTGCTCCAGAGTATCAGTAGGTGACCATGTGTGACTCGCCACATGAGACATCTGTCCCCTGCCCTCACTCACACTATGTCGGCCCCTACTCGGTGATATTCTCAAGCACATTGGATTTACCTCAGCATAGTCGCATCAACCTGACTTTCCATGTTTCACACCTGTCATCATCCCATGCCTCCTCCTAGTCCCATCCAAATCAATGCACAGACCTGTCAGTGTCTGCAATTTAGAGGAGCCAGTCTGCCTAATCTTCATGTCTTTGGACTGTGGGAGTGAACCAGCACACACAGAGGAAAGGTTCCCATGTCAACCCAGGACCTTCTTGCTGTGATGCCACCACACCACCAGGCCGCCTCCCGACTTCCCACGCTCTGAATCACTGGAATTCTGATTGGGTGCCGGTGCACCCAATTAGCTCACTCACACCACAAACACCTTTTAAAGACTCTCAGTTTCAGTGCTTACTTGCAAAGCAATAGTTTTCCACCTGTGTATCCTTGCTACTGCTGAGCTTGCTTTATTCCCATGTTTAATTTCCAGTTTTTATCAGTGTTCTGTTTACCTGACGTTTGATTCTGTCTCTGCCTCTAATAGTCTGTTCACACAATGGTTTACTTTTACCGTTTTTTTGGGGATTCAGTTATTGCGTGATGTTTTGGTGCCTCTGCCTGTCTGTGAACTTTACTAAAACTCTACACCACACACACATCCTGTGTCCATCCTTGAACCTGTCAGTTTCATCATCTCGAGATCCTGAGCAAATGATTATAGCCATTATTACAGGAAAGCGATGTTTCATTATGCTGTGATAATGACAAAAATAACTGGAGATCACAAGAACACAGGCTGAGTAAAATATGTAAATTCATGGCCTTTTAGGGCTTCCGTATTTGGGCCAGTATATGTCAATATTTAGCAGATTTTAAAATGTGTTTTTTTAACATAAGGCAAGATTTTCTGCTTTATTTTTATCTGACGTCCCATTAATGTTAAAGATGTAATAGTGGTTTCCTCAGGAGAGGGACTCCTGTCCGTCAGGGCTGTTCTCAGCTTCCTGACAGCAAGTCCCCAATGCCTATTAACACAATGCCCAGAGTAATAGTGATTACTCGTTAACAATCATCAATATCTACATCGAAGGTGTTCGTAAAAGGGTTGTTTAAAAAAATACGACTGAATGACAGTGTGGCTGATGGAATGCGTGTTTGTCTTGGGCAGAATAATGGTGAGGCTGAGAGAACGTGGGAAAGAAGTCTCATTATTGTTGCCCTGTTTGGATATTTCCGCACAATTTCCTTGGCAATGTGGAATGAAAACAAGGAGGGAAGAAACCTTTAGCTGGTAATCCTCACAGAACTGATGTAGACAGAGGAGGATAAGTCATAGCGAAGGTTAACCTCTGCCATCAGAATCATAAGGAGCTGTACTAACTGCAAGACATTATCATTCCCTCACTTGCTTTTTTTCATTTCTTTTGTATAATACATCTATGAGTCGTCGCGTTGTCTTTCCATGACATTCCCTGAGGGAGCTGTCAGGAAAGGATTAGAGTTATCGCAAGGATTTTTTTTTTTTTCAGTTCTATTGAATGGCTTTCTTCTTCTTCAACCTAGAGCCAATCCAGTCTTTTAGCATGAGTGTTTATATATGAGGGATGAAATCATGTACAGATACATTATTTGGAATGAACAGTTCATAGGTTCTACAAATACAGAAACAAATAACAGATTCACAATTCCCTGTGTTTAAGAAAACATGTCAGGGAATCTGGTTGAGGCCAGAGGGACTGGGATCCGGAAGGATGCAACAACAAATTCATTTCATAGAGGCACAAGTAAGTGGTCAGATATGGCTTAGGAGTAGTTTAGATTAAATTCCATTCATCCATCTCCGTTTAACGGCCGGTATTTCCAGTAGGGTTGCCAACTTTCTCAACCCCGAACGGGGGGACGAGCGATGTACAAGTGGGGAGGGGGTGAGAGCGGTGTATGAGCAGGGGGAGGTTTGGACGAGCGGTCTACGAGGGGGGGCAAAAAACTCTATAATTTTGTGCCAGTGCAGACACGCACACCAGCAACGTTTGCATGAGTTTTGCCATGCTTACGGTAATTTATTATTGGCCGATTGGACTGTGATTGGACTGGACCTGTCCTGGACGCAACAAACCAAAATCACCCATTTTCCGGGACATCCCACGTAATTCGGGATGGTTGGCAACCCTAATTTCCAGGACCACCTGGATTGGTGTCTCTTGTGGCCACAGTTTTCAGGGCTGGATGCCCTTCCTAACGTCAACCCTCCAACTCGGGACTCACACTCTCACACACGCACACATCCACACCTACGGGCAATTTAGGGTAGCCAATCCGCCTATTTGGACTGTGGGAGGAAACCGGAGTACCCGGAGGAAACCCACGCGAGCATGCAAACTCCACACAGAAAGGCACCTGTGCCGAACCCGGGGCTTGAACCAAGGACCTTCTCACCGTGAGGTGACAGTGCTAACCACTACGCCACCGTGCCACCCGATTTAGATTAAATTACTACTGTATTTTGATAACCCTAACCCTAGGTACATGAAAAAAAATAAATAACTGGGCAATTGGGAATAAACAGAATCATCAACTGGAGTGGTATAGCTGAGGCTGAACACATGACAATGCTATGATTTCTACTGCTGGGAGTTTCCCCCTGTGTTTTCCAAAGATTCTGGAGGCACAGTAGTGGTGTTTATATTGAATTAACAAGAAAAATGCAAACCCAGATGCTGATATGGATATTTGTAGCACCTAACAGATACAGATAGTGGCACTGTTTTGCACCCCTATTATATATGTATGATTTATTAAGGCTCTACATCATCCTAAACCATTCCAAATAAGATACGCGACCTTGCTATGTGGAATACCAGAGCATACTGGGAGCAGCAGTACATTTGCTAGCCTATGCTTCAGGACTTTCAATATCCCTCTGGTTGGCTCTCTGTTTTCTGATGATTGTGCACTGCGGCTCTCAGCTTCGCACCACAGACCTTATCTCGCTCCACCTACAGCGGCAAAGAAGACAACGCTTCATGCGTGGCATACTAATCTCCCATTAATGAATATGTGAATTTCTGGTGTTTCTCATTATTGCTACCCGTACAAAGCTCTCCTGCGGGGAGAAAAAGCAGCAGAGCGTGGCTAAACAGAACTTCAAGTAGAGGAAACCGGCTAGTGCGATTCCCAGGATTGCCATCATGATTAATTATGATGTACAAAAATTGATTGGGGGAAGATCCAAAGGCAGATACACAAATCCATTTTGAGGAGAATGTGCTCATTGAGTACATAAGTAAGATTGTATAAATAGATATTGCATCATAACATAAAGGATGGGTCTTTTTTTTTTTTTTTAATTAACTGGAATCTGAGCAGGTGGCCAAAGTGCAGAAAGTCAAGGTCAGAAACACAGTGATAACGCAAAGACGTTAAGATGACAACTAGCTCAAAGTTGAAAGCTCTATGCAGCGGAAACAGGAATAAATATTGCAGAGCCGCTGTGTTGGGAATGGGGGAGGAATAAGATGCCCTCCTCCTCCTCCAACAGATGTTAGTACATATGTCAGAACAGAAAGAAAAGCACTAATGACCTTCAGGGGAAATGAAGTGGAGGATGTTTCCACGTGAGCTTGCATCTTTTCTCATATACCGTCATCGAAATCAGTATTTTTTATATATTTAGAGATACATTTATGTAGTAATAAAGCAGCTTGAAATATAGATCGGCTCCCCAAGGCTACACTCGAAAAGTACCCCACTTGGCAAAACAGAAGTCTATAGAAATACAGCATGAATCATCTCTTTTATAATGCCTTGTCTCTACCGTGTGGTCTCAAAAGATACTAGGGGCTGGATTGAGTATAACAACTCACAACATTACAAGACAAGCTTTAACTCATGGTGAAAGAAACCCTTAACCCTGTAAAACATTGTTTGTGGCCGGATGGGCAGGCATATATACACATTAACTATATAAATGCATTGCAAGGCTAAACAACAGGATGATTAATTATGTAAATGTGATCTTAAAAAAACAAAAAAAAAACGAGAGAGACACCAGCCAAAAAGAGATATGTGTCATTAACTGAGAGTACACGGAGGGTCCAAAGTGTCAAAGAGCTTTCCAGTTCTAGCTGAGTGAAGATGAGAATAATTACCGAAGGCTTGTTCTCCACATGGGGCAATGAACTAGTGGATGTTCACATAAGTACGAATCTTTGCTAGCAGCTAAAGTAGGTTTGAGGAATATTGATTGGCTTCCCAATAGCCACACTTGATGAAGTGCCAAATCCATGTGAAGGTCTACAGAGATGCAAAGCATCTATTTTTATTACGCACTGTATCTACAGTATGGTCCCATCGGGTACTGAGGGGGAAATGGAGCTTAATTGGGTATAACAGATTATAATGTACTGTAAGGCACTTAACGAAAGCCTTAATTCATATTAATAATAAAATAAATACAAAAAAACAACAGTTAAAAGAGAGACACAAATCAAGAATTGGAGAGATGTGGTCTTGACTGAACAAACATGGAGGGAAATGGTCTGATGGGTTTCCCAGTTGTGATTAAGCAGAGAATAATAACTGATGGCTAATTCTCCACATGGGGCTATGCTTATAATATTGATATACTTATGATTCTTTGCAAGCACTCAGAGTAGGCTCTAGAAATATTGATTTCCTCCTAAAACCACTCTCACTTAGGCACCAAATCCACATGGAGCTCTAAAAAATAAACACCTTGTACAATGCTCTGTATCTACAATATGATCCCAACAGGTTCTAAGGTGGTAATAGAGGTGAAATGAGTATAGCAGCTGATAACACCACAAAGCAGACCTTTACTTACCGAGTGAGACCATTCAAGAATTGGAAAGCCTGGAAGAGCATGGAGAGAAAGGGTCCAAAGAGGGTTCAGTGGAGAATGATTACAGATGGCTTATTCTCCACATGGGGCAACAGACGGAACAGATGTTCATATAAGAATATAAATATTTGCAAGCGGTCAAAGTAGGCTCTAGGAATATTAACTATCTCCCCAAATCCATGCTTTACATAGTGCCAAGTCCATCTAGTGTTCCACACTGAAAAGCACCTGTTCGTTTTCTGCTTATCATTCTCAGTATCGACTGTAGGGTTCCAATAGCTTTTGAAGGCAGAAATAGAGTGGGTTTTTGGTAGAACATCACAAGATAGTCGTAACTTTAAATCCACAAGGACAAAAGGAATGCGGAACGCAGATATACTGTAAAAGACTCAGAGAGATGTGGCCTTGGAGAGAAAAGCAAAAACATGGTTGAATGGAGAGTGATTTCTGATGTCTCATTCTCCGCATGGGCATAACAGATCACGTACCAGTGTGAATTTTGGCCAGCAGTCACAGTAGGCTCCAGGAATATTAATTAGCTCCCTAAAGTCACTCTCGATGAGGTGCCAAGGAAACCCAAGTCATTTTTTATTATGCTCAGTAACTCCATCAGCTGAGAGTTTCTCCTAAACTGCATACGGCCTGCGGTTTTCATCCATTCACTCCAGCTAGGTCACGTTCATTAACATTCTTGCGGATTGTACAGTCGAGACTCCCTGATGAAGCGACAGGAGGCACAGGGGTGTAATTGGCATTTGGGTGATGTGTCTGGTGTACGTTCCTCCGCCTTGTTGTCACACTTTAAGCATAGTTAATGCTTCCTGACACCCCTGTCGTGAGGTGTTTGGACATTATGCTAAGCACTGTCATCCGTTTGCACCATAATAAGGGCCGCACATTGAAAAGCGGGACCGTGCATGTGATCCAGTGTGTCTGATGTCAGATAAGCTGTCTGGTACCATTAGCACAAGGGTGTCTTGACAAGCAGCCTGTGGGGGGGGTTGGAAGTCTGATTTGCTGTATGATGAGGACAAAGCTAAGATATTTTTACTATACGTATTTATGTAAACATTCATCCCAAACCTTTGTTGTCGTGACAATTATGGGGATGTAAAATATATCGTGCATATATAGGGATATGAAGTGTCCGTAATTTTGTAGTAGTTCTTGATCAAAGTCAGCTGTCTTGCTGGAATTCTCCTGAAGCAAGGAGTGCTATGATGCTGCCCCCTAGTGTGAGCAACTGGGAAACTGCACTACAAGCATGTGAAAATTGGTGGGATCCAAGCTGAGTCAAAAAAAAAAAAAAAAATTGTTTTGAAAAAATGTATTGGCAAAAAAAGCTTTCAAAAACACTATCTGCAAAAGACCAGTGTGGACACAGCTTTTCAAACCCAGCCAAAAATATTAGCCACAGCTAACAATCTTTCGAATGCCAAGATTAACTGATTAAACACCTGGAATCAGTAGTAGTGCCTGTGCGGTGGGAATAAAACCCCACAGATGCAGTGGCACTTTGCAGATAAGCAATGAGCTATGGGTTAGATCGATGGCCACTATCCCTCTTTCGTGAAGATCTGTTTTCCCTAGAATTCAACCCGAGCCCTAACCCAACAAAGCTGATCTGTCTATTTGTTATCTCAAGCAGTTGTGCTGAGGATAATGTGTAAATGGGGTGGCCATGTAAATAGTACGATTATTTAAAAATACTCCAAGAACAAAATGAAAACCTGTTTAATCTTCCTTTCTGCTGGATGATTGATTCTGATGATCAATACGTTTTCATTCATCCTTGTCAGGGTTGCAGATGGTCAGAAGGTGTTGATTTATTTTCCATACTAGAAGCTTGGACTATAGGTCCAGTTGCATGAGTAATGTTCTTTTTTCCCCCATATACAACCTCATTTCTGTTGTAACATCTTGTACAGGGACTCGTCTTGTGAATGCTAGACATGAACTGATTTTACATTGTGTGTGTAAGTGTAATTGCTGATATGGGGAAGTTTTCTGTACTAGTCGCTAGTGTCAGTGTCTTGTAACAGTCTGTGAGTCTTCTAGCATGGGAAAATATTCAGGACAGGGGACAGAGAAGGTTTTTTTTGTTTTTTTTTTTACCTAATAACTTCAAGAGAGAGAACAAAGATGACGAAACTATTTTTATAGCTGCTATAATGTACGTCAGTGGTCACCAACCCTGTTCCTAGAGATCTACCTCCCTTTAGACTACAGCTTCAACCCCCTGACTATATTAATCATTGCCTTAAGAACTTCTTGATCAGTACAATAAGAGGTTTAACAGGAAATAACACGTTATGTGGACATTCCACAGTGTTTAATGAAACGGTAAATGGATAGTGTGCCATTCTATAATGAATTACACGTTTTCATCGTTGGCAAACTGCTATCGAGTAAAATACGAGGGACAATTAGTGCGTAAAGTCTGGGAGAAATTGAACTTCACTTTTCCGCATGCAAGATGATGTATTTATTGCATCATTCAACTAGCTTCTGTATTCCTGCAGAGAAGAGGGTTCTTGGCGGCTCCCAAAGCCAGGTGAACACCGCTTCCTGTACTTCATCATCAGACATGAATCTGCAACCGTGCAGCGCCTCCTTCTGTGACTGAAGACGTGATAATTGCTCGGTGCCAGATCCGGGCTGTAAAGAGGATGTGGAAGATGTTTGAACTCAAACCGTTGCACTGTCTCAACTGTCGCTGCTGCTATATGAAGACGTGCATTGTCATGGTATAGCAAGACTGTTTTGGACACAGAAATCAGCTCTGTTCATTGTTTCCCCTTGCGCTGGGAAATGACCCAGAATAGACTCATTCATGTCCCATTTGCGCTCTGGGTTATCATGTAATTAAAAAATTACCTTTACTTTTTTTTAATTCTCCCTCATACTTTAGGATGTACTGATATAGGAAAACATTAAACATCACATTGTCATTGATTGTTTCCCTGCAACAACACACTTCAACCAAGAGTTACTTTTGGAAGTGTAGATTTATGTTCACTTTCACTTTATTTACTTAATATTTTTTATAATATTACTTATAAATAATTTTCATAGTTACTGTAAGTAATCACGCTACCTCTATTGCTTGAGTAGTATCTGAAAGAGAGTCAGTGTGTGGAATACACGATGAAGAAGAGGTACAAAAGGACCAAAATGTTTCCATATCATTTTTTATTACACATATATAGCCTTGATAATGATTTTTAAAAGCACCATTGACACCGCGCAAGTTAATCTCATGACAAGCTCATGGCCACGAAGGAGCTTCCTGTGATCCAATAATCCAATGAGAGAGAAAGACCGAGAAATGAATATTCAGCCATGCACACAGATGACCCTTCATTATCAGGATATAATCGAATTCGTCTTAAGCGATACGTATAGCAAGTGCATCTAATTCCTTACACTTTATAAACCCTTAATGGTGTTCAATAGTTATACAGTTGATTGGAGCTTAAAATCACCACAATGTTTAACACTTCATTAAAAAAAAAAAAAAAATTGAACACTGCTAAAAGTGTAGACATTCACATTGTAAGCAACTCAGATTAGTTATGAGTGACAGAGCAGCGCAAAATAAATTTATGAATAAAAATAAATAACCTGAAAAACTCACACCATGACACAAAAAAGTCACCATGCAAACCCTGTGAACGTCTAGTTTTAGAGTGTAGACAGAGGAAGAAGCCTGACCGCAAAAAAGTAGCATAGAAAGAATATTCGAAAGAGTAAATAGATGCTTAGGGTTAACAGTAGCAGAGTAAATACTATAGCTGGTCCAATATATAAATAAACAAACAAACAAACAATTACATACATTCATACATACTCTCCCAAATCTCACTTATTGCTTTGGTGTCTAGAAATAGAAAGAAAGAAAAAAAACATGGAACATTCCATGACTTTACATCAACACCAAAGCATCATGAATAGTGTACCATGATGTTCACAAAATGTTCACTATTTTTAATCAACACCTCTTGGCAGCGCAATCTTCTCTGGTTAACGTTTGCTGTAAGAATCTGAAAATCACAAATGGCGAGATATTGAGATAGAAGAGCCACTCACACTAATTACACGGAACGTGCACTACTGCTTCTATTCATTTTACCTAAATAAGCATGTTTTAGTTCCTTATCTGATTTTGTCCTGTGTCACACTGGACTTGGAGTAAAAGCTCCACCTACTGGCTAATAGGGAACTCGGTAACTCAGGTGACACTGAATATCTGATTAAAAGCATAAGGAAACGTCCACCCTGCAACGTGTCTGTGACGTGTCTAATGATTCTGGTGCTAATCTGTTGGTTGTTGCTGTATTTTCCTTCATTTCTTGAGTTAACAAGTTAGTGCTTGTGTCCCGTGGTGGTAAAAAAAAAAAATTAAGGATAATGTTTAGATCAAGAACTTCTTTTTTCACTCACAATTTTCCAGTCATCATATTAAAAAGAAATCCAACACAGAGACTAGTCTAGTTAGCGAGCTACGAGATGATGAGCATGATGCCTTTGATGGTGGTATTTATAGTTTGAAAGTAGTACTATGTTCAAGTTCATGAATTACTACAAATAACTGAGTTGCACTAAGTGCCATAATTTTAACGCACCCTTAAATGATAAATGAACATTTAGAACATTTAGGACTACTCCCTAACGACTATTGCTGGGAATAAAACTATTACGCAATACTGTTCAGAGTCAGACAGACAAAAGGACTAAAGCACTACTGCGTCTCTCTCTTTAGGACGAGATGAAGCAAAGGCTAAATTCAACCAAATCTTGGATGCCATAAAAGATCCCATTAATCCTAAAGATTAATATGCAAATCATTCAGGGTGGATTTTTTCCCCCTTTAAAACCAAGCAATGAATAATACAGAGTCAATGCTGTGCCCAGTGCAAAAGAAATAAATGTCCCTTCAACAGGCGGTGTTCCAATACTTGTTTTAACAAGCCCTCGTTGATTTTCCTCACCACATCCCTTTGGCTGAATCTCCAGCAGCATTATAGGTAGCCTATACTCATGCTATCCAATCAGAGTTAGAAACACTTATGACGTCGCAGTGTTACACATGTCTGCGTTGCCATGGGAAGTCGACGAGGGTGTGTTAAATTCAGTAGAGGTCATGTTCAGCATGTGTACAATCACTGTGGTCTTCAGTGATGCTGGTGATGTGAGATTACTACAAGTCTGACAGAGAGAGCAGCGCAGCCATAAATACTTATTCAAGTGTGTGTGTGTGCGTGTGTGTTCATGTGTGTGAACAGAAACAACTCCATCGAGTCGGCAGTGATGACAGAAAGCTTAGATGTAATAACGAATGGGAAGAGATCAGAGGTGAGGGATGCGGCGAGGAGTTACAGGTTGACCAGGTGAAGGTCAGAGGCAGTGAAATGAGGGCATAGTGCCATGTCAGGATTTTTCAGCTGCTTCAGGACATGCTTGTGGAACTTGGTGCGCACTCGGTTGAACTCCATGATGTCACATGGGTCCTCCTCGATCCAGAACCGGTGGAACTCCTGCATCAAATAACCTGAAGAGAGAGAGAGAGAGAGAGGTCCCCATATGGAAAAACATACTAATTGTTACAGAGCGCTAACAGTGGAGACTCCTTCCATAAATGATATACAGGGTGGGCCATTTATATGGATACACCTTGGTGGGCCATTTATATGGATACACCTTGGTGGGCCATTTATATGGATACACCTTAATAAAATGGGAATGGTTGGTGA
>JAQLOM010000011.1:8966422-8976636 GCA_030068315.1 Chrysichthys thysi | reverse complement strand
AATAAAGTCATAAAAGAACCAAACTTCATGAATGTTTTTGTGACAAAGAAGTATCTGTTCCAATCACTCTATCAGAGGAAAGTCAGAGTTGTAGAAGTAACGGGGAACTCAAGAGAGCCATGATAATATGTTCTTTACAAGTGTATGTAAACTTTTGACCACGACTGTAAGTGTAGTATTGGCTAGCGTACTTAATTTTTGCTACACTGTTATGTTTTGTCATAATGTTTGCTAAAAAAAGTATGTCAGGCCATAGAGAGAAAGAAAAAAACGGTTAGTAGTAATCAAGTTAGAGATCAAATTTGACTTTGCTCTTATTGATAAAGGCACACCCTCGTAAATGCTCATAAATGTCAGCCTAAACGGATTTGAGCACGCTTCACAAAGACCTATCCATTTAGTGCAGAGTGAATTTTGGGACTTACAGAAGGTCTGCTGGAAGTGCATCAGGCTGGGTATCTCAGGTGCCACGTTGTACAGATGAGTCTTCAGAGCACCGCTCACCAGCAGTGCATAGGCCAGGTCTGTGATGTTGATGCCGACAATGGCAAAGGAATATCTGCATTGCAACACATCAAGCTTAGCTTTTTTGTATTAGGACATCATTTTCACTCGAGTTACTCACTGTCAATTGCTACCAATGGAGCTAGTTTACTTTTCCTGCTACAGCTCACTGATCCAAGAACTAATCCATGTTGTACCAATCAGTTCAGATGTTCATGAGATTCACAGGATTTTTTTTTAAAGTAATGCTTTAAACGTCCGTTACAGAATCATGAATATATACTACAGATACATTTCGGCAAGAAATCACAGGATCTACTTGTCCTAATACTACTTTCAAAAAGAGAATAAAATGGCATTTCCCGAAGTCACCTAAAATGTAACTGTTACATTGGTAACAGTTGGTTCACAAAGTTCAGGTAAAAGAACAAAAAAATTAGTCAACATCAATGTAATACATGCAGCAAACATGATAGATACTTGGGATTTTTTAACCTTATATAAGTTGCATTTAAGTGCAATATATATTTAAGTGTTTGGCAAATAATGAAGCCTTTGTGGGTGGTATTGGACATTTGGGCTTTGTCACAGGTGCCCTTGTAATCTGGGGAAATTCATCTTTTTTCAGTGAATCTGATTATTTGGCCCAGCATACCCATAACAACTGACTCTTTCACCTCTTAAGTGGCTCACTGCCATTTTGTCCTGAACTAGACAAAATCTACAATATTTTTTTCCAGTCAGAATGGTTTTTTTTGTTTGTTTATAAATGATGATGTAGGGTAAGTCATGTTTCAGCACTACACTCAATGACCAAAAGTATGTGAATGGGAGCTCATCATACCCTTATGTGCCCAGTCCAAAAAAATGGGCATTAATATAGAGTTGCCCCCCAATTTCTGTTCCCCACCTACCTGTCTTTTGCTCTTATAACAGCTTCCTCTCTTCTGGGAAGGCTTCTCAATAGATTTTTGGGGCGTGACAATGGAGATTTGCCCATTCAGCTACAAGAGCTTCAGTGAAGTCAGGCACTGTTGTCAAGTCAGGAGGCCTGGTGCACAGTCAACATTCTAATTCATCACAAAGGTTTTCAGTGGGGTTGAGGGCAGGGCTTTGTGCAGGCCACTCGAGTTCTTCTACAGCAACCTTTGCTAAATGTGTCTTCATGGGGCTCCCTTTGTGCACGCTGTCATGCTGGAACATGTTAAGGAAACTACAGCATAAAAACACCTTTTAGACAATTGTGTGCTTCCAACAATTTGGGGAAAGCTCAAATAGGGGTGCGATGGCCAGGTGTCCCCAGACTTTTGGCCATGTAGTGTATACCTAAACATAAAAACAGCCAAAGAAAACACTTGTGTTTGAACAGATCGAGAAAAAAGGTTTTTTTTCCATTTAAGTAATAAAATAACCATTTGGGAAAACAATACAAATATCAGCACAACTCTAATTCCCAAACCTATTCCAGCATGACAATGGTCCTGTGCACAAAGCAAGGTCCATGGACACACGGTTTGCCAAGGATGATATAAAAGAGCTCAAGTGGCTTGCACGGAGGCCTGAACTCCACCCCCCTGAACACCTTTCGGAGGAACTGGAATATCAGCATTGCCCAGGCTTCCTCACCCAACCTCTGTGCCTGATCTCACTAATGCTCTTGCGGTTGAATGGACAAATCCTCATAGGAGATGCACCACAATCTAGTAGAAAGCCTTTCCAAAGAGTGGAGGTAATTATATGAGCAAGGGGGTGTTCAAAAAGCAGATATGAGTGTCATGGTCAGGTGTCCACATACCTTTGCCCATGTAGTGTACGTAGACATCATTTTTAAAAAATTAATTTCTAGAAACTTTCTTCTAGCTGCTTCCTTTCCTTTGAATTGTACAATTACTCTGACTGACACATAATTGAAAATCAGACAACTCTTTTGCTTCTGGTGTTCGCACCATGGCTAGTTGCAAGGAACAATTAAATATACTGTACTCTGAAATGAAAAATAATAATACATTAACAAGTTTGAAACACCAGGTGGTGTCCGCATAGATAAAATGTAACGAGGGCTGTCTATTTACTTGCAACAGCCAAACTGCCCAGAACAGCCCAAACTGTTCACAAACAACGTATCCTTGCTATGCGGTTTTGCAAAAGGAATGGCTGTCTCTAGATCTGGTGAATTTTTAGACCCCTTCGGCAACTCTATTTTGAAAAAGAGCCTAGTGACAAATCTAGCAAATTTTTGAGCAGATGTTAGCATCTGTCCTGCACTCAATAAGGCTCTTCAGCATATAATCTAGCTGCTGGTTATACAATTTTAGAGAGCAACTTTAGTCATCTCACCATCGGTGTGCAAAACCTGAATGAGTTGCGCTTACCCAGTCAACACTGTCCCCAGTAATCAATCGCTGATTACCATCATTTCCAATAACTAATTACTTATCACTAATCATCATCGTTTGATCACACTTCTTTGTTCTGCATTCATGAGCCCTCTTTATTTTGTTATGTGATATTTATAGTAGTAAAAGTGAGTTGTTCCAACTGTAACAATTTTCGTCATGTCTATTCCTGGACTAGTAATACCACCACTTCATTTTATATTCATTCTTTACGGGAATTCTACAATTTGAACAATATGTAAAATGTAGGTTTGTGGTCGTTGCCGTGATGAAATGATTCCTCTTTCTTTAAGAAATCAAATAAACTGTTTTCTATTCTGATAAAAAAAAAAATCATTCAACGTTTTGGTATGCAAATCATTACGACCTCCAATGCAAATTCATCTATGCCATATGGCATTAGAGCCTATTATAGCTGCCAAAATGGTGCCTGTGTGAGTGCACGTGTGTATGTGTGTACATGTGTGTGTGTGTGTCTGTGTGTGGGAGAGTGTGTGTGTGTGCTGCACGGCCTTCATGGTGAACAAGAGTGCTAATGCATGCTGAAAGCTTATGACAGGCTGCATTGCCGTACTTTATATGCTCACACGAAGTCTCAAGGGCGGAGACAGAATGCTAACAGCTACTGCACCGACTGCAGGATTTACAGCAAAGCAGAACTCTTGCAAAATGCTTCACTTGGCCGGCAATGATGCACTGACAAGTTGCACTCACCCGATAGCTTTGTCAAATTTCTGCTTCTCCCATTCAGCTTTGCTCATCTTACTGTGGGCAAACAGAAGTGTTAACCAAGACTCAAGCATGTCCACAAGGCCAGATCCTTCAAGATATCTTTCGTAAACACAACAGAATTCATCCAAATACAGAGCAACACACATAGCACAAGAATGAGACAGGCAAAAAGAGAAAGCATTCACAGCTACTAACCACTGCTACAATGGAGCATAATGCCTTTGTGTTTACGGTGAGGTGAGATTAAGAGATAGACAAGAAAAGAGGTACAGTAAGATTTAGATTTATAATAAGAATGATCAAATGGAATTCTTACAGATAGACAAGATGGAGTACCTGGCTTCCTCTTTGGAAATGTTCCTGCACATGACAAAGCGATGAAAAAAAAACAAAAAAACAACCAAAAAAAAAAAAATAAAATAAAATAAGAACGAGAGAAACAGAAAAGGAAGGTGTTGATATGTGTGATGCATGGTGACACAGCATGCTAAACCTGTCACAGCTCATCCACAGCTAAGCGTATTCATCAGCAGACTGAGACGTTTCTGCAAAAACAAAGGGTGATGTATGGGCAATGTCTGCAACATAAAACTGCTGATGGACTTGGACATGTTTCTAAATTTTACATACTATATGGACAGAGGTTTGTGGACATCTGTCCATCACAAGCACCTATATGCTTCTTGAACATCAACACTTCTGAAAGGTTTTTTTTTTTTAACAAGATTTTGGGATATGAGTGTGGGAATTTTGGTGATTTGCAAAATGAGAAGGCCTGGCATTCCAGTTCATCCCAAAGGTGTTGAGTGGAGTTGAGGTCAGGATTCTGTGTAGGCAAACTTGACTTCTTCTACGCCATACATACCTTGTCACACCATGCCTTTATGGACCTCACTTTGTGCCGAGGGACACTGTCATGCTGGAACAGGTTTGGGCCTCTTAGTTCCAGTGAAGGGAAATCTTAATGCTATGGTATTTATTCTATACAGTGCTATAATTATACAATTCTATAAAGCATAAAGACTTTCTATACGATCGTGTGCTTCCAACATTGTGGCATCAATTTGGGGAAGACCCACATGTAGATGTGATGCTCAGGCGTCCGTAAACGTTTGGCAATATAGTACATATTACATTTTTGACTAAAGAGTTTATTATCAAATATATTTTGGACTTTGAATAAATTCTTTCCTTTTCTTAAAAATTCCCACCCAGCTGAATAAGTCTAAATCTAAATGTATTTTATTTACTAACTACTATTAATTATTTAGTATCAGCAGTCAACTAATGTTAGCCTAGACTCAAAGTCAATGAGGCCATACATCCTTTACTGAAATTCATCAGGGACAGAGGCCACGCCTACTTCACTGAGGTCTACAAGCAAAGAGGACACACCTCCGTCACAGGAACTTTATCAGACACAGAGGCCACACCTCATTTACAGAAATTTAGCCTACACAGAGGCCTGTCACCAAGATACCAAGATGGGTACAGAGGCCACGCCTTCTTCACTGAGACTTACAGGCAGAGGCCACGCCTTCTTCACTGAGACTTACAGGCAGAGGCCACGCCTCCTTCACTGAGACTTACAGGCAGAGGCCACGCCTCCTTCACTGAGACTTACAGGCACAGAGGCCACGCCTCCTTCACTGAGACTTACAGGCACAGAGGCCACGCCTCCTTCACTGAGGTTAATAGGCACAGAGACCTTGCCTCCTACACTGAAGTTTATTGGGGAGACAGACCACGTCTCCTTCACTGAAATTTATAGGTCCAGAGGCCACGCCTCTTTCACTGAGACTTACAGGCACAGAGACCACGCTCCTTCACTGAGACTTTCAGGAACAGAGGCCACGCCTTCTTCACTGACGGTTACAGGAACAGAGGCCACGCCTCCTTCACTGAGGTTAATAGGCACAGAGACCATGCCTCCTACACTGAAATTTATTAGGCAGAGAGGCCACGCCTCCTTCACTGAAATTTATTAGGCAGAGAGGCCACGCCTCCTTCACTGAAGTTTATAGGTCCAGAGGCCGCGCCTCCTTCACTGAGACTGACAGGCACAGACACCACATCCCCTATGCGTTCTGCCTCTGTTTTAAATTGTTCTTATGAAGCAGTCTCAAATACTGAATACTATCAGCGACAAACTGAACAGCTGTTTCTTTTTACAGATACTTAGCTTTGTGTTGGACCACCTAGGGGTATATTTTTGTCTAAATATAGTCTGTGCTTGCTTTATTGGGCAAAAGGTTAGAATTGCCATTTGTGACATTTACAAGTGTTTATATACCTGTAATAAATCATCTAAAAATCATTAGGAAAAACACAAACAACAATACTGCTGTTGTAGCTTATTTCTTCTTTTGGGACTTCTGTTTATTTTTTATGGTCCATAAAATATCTTCACTTTTGCTGGAATATAGATTTTTGTGTTCTAATTCCTTAAAATCCCACTCAAATCCCATATTTAATTTTTCCCCATTTTGGAGTAAGTTGAAGGCGTTTCAGTGTACAAACTGCAATTCAGCCTGCAGCCAGTAGGGGGCTTTAAAACTCTTAACTGCTTCACTCCATAACAAATGTTATGTATGACAACCTGTTCTGCTTTGGGATGATTATAGTGCATAAAAATAATTTTAAAAAAGTGCAAAATCAAAGACACAATAGATGTGTATAATGCAGACGGCAGGCTAAGGCATGCAACAGGCAGGAGAATCTGACCTGTGTTTGGGCTGCAGGGAGTCGTGCAACATTTGGAGAGCAGCGGCCTTGTCGTGCTCTGCAAAATACCTATTAGAACAAATGAAACAGGACAAAGGCACACAACCTCTGATTAAACGGCATTATAAATGATGAAGCGTAATTGCAGTGGTGCCGCCACAGCTAATTACAGCAATATTTCTGTGTACACTGTGCACAACTGACGGGCAAGCAGAGCAATGAGCAGTGCACTAGAGAAAGCCATTTAATGACAAACACACAAACTAATTTGGCATTGCATTTGTTGTTTTTTTTTTTCAAAGCAGCCTTTTCAATTAAACTAGAACATTTTGCACTTTTGTATAACATAATGAAATAATCCATTATCCAACACACTAGAGTGCTCGGTCTCACATCTGACCAGGAGAGAAAATTAAACAGACCATCATCGAGACACTGGCATAAAACCACTTGACTAACATACAATTTTTTAACTGCTCAGGGCTCACATTGATGTATTAACTCTTGTATAAACACTGTTTAATTTTTGACCATTTCTTGTTGCTACAGTGCTGACCTTAATCTCTCAAGTCTGCCTGAAAAACCTGTCTGTACATCAGGACATCGTTTTACTGTACAGCAGGGTTTAATCCTAATTATACAGAGTTATTATTGTCCAATCACTGCTGCTCCAATTATTCAAATTTATATTACTAGCACACTGTCATTTGTGTCGCTATATTAGGGCCAAGAAGTGGCTTACTTTCTTGTACCTGCTCAATCAGCATAGCAACCACAGAAACACAAGCAAACATACATACTGCATTAAAAAATACATACTGTGAAAAGAGTATACACTCACAGTAGGTTGTGCAAACCCAATAACCCCATGCCCCTAAAGTCAGTTTTGGGGTCACTGCCTTGGAAGCCAATTTCACACCACTGCTTAGAGATGCGCCCAGTGAGGGCACAATCAGGACGGAGCGTCTTCCACAACTAAACAAGCAAGAAAACACACACAGAGGGATTAGTTTCGAAAGACCCAAATGTTTTGAGCATGGTCAAATCTTAATTCAGGGTTCCTGCACCTTCTTAACCCTTTGTCACGCGAATTACCATATTTAGTAACTTCAACAGACGTCATAATGGCCCCCGTGCCTTTCACTGAGGCGGTTGAACCACACAGATTTAATAATGCTCTTTTCAGTTTATGTGGTTTTTTTATCTAAAAAAAAAAAAAGGGCAGGAGAAAAAGAATATATTTTTTGCTGTAAATTCAATCGTGTTCAATCGTGTTATTTTTTACAAAAATTACAAAAACATGAATACAAGAAGCCCTCAAGTTACGATGGAGATGAGTTCGGCCACACCCACCATAAGTCGAAAATACTGCAAGTCGAACAACTGTATGGAACCACTTAGCCTAGCTTTGGTATCTCAGCCTAGCTTAGCCTAGCTTATGTAACCAAGTTGGAATTATATGTTTATAACTTATTGTTTTTCTTGTTTGTTTGAAACTTCACCAACATCTCAAATGTTCTTTTATTTGATTCGTTCAAATATTTGCGTTCAGATCACAGTCCCATTTAAGGAAAAAGTGCAATTTGGAAGTGTGTGTATTCTGGGTACTGTCGCTTTAAGAGTGCAGGTAGCCTCTGTTTACTTCCTGGTACAGGCGCATGTTTAATGCTGCTCATGCTAAAAATGAATTGTAAGGTTTTAATATGGTAAAACGAGTGATTGTGTAGTCCTGTGGTGTTGTTTTAGCTTTAAAGTATATGTAGTTACGTTATCAGTTGAAATTCAGTTCTTTAAATATTTATTTTGTAGAGTTTTTTGTCATGCTCCACGGGGCTACGAGCTCTTTATGTGCTCGGTTAAGAGAGAGAGACCGATATTTCATGTTGTGGAGCGAGTTAACGTTTAAGCAAGATTTCATTTAAATCACATTTCTGTCAGAAAAGAGAGTTTGCCAGATAGATCCGCACACCTGTATGATGTGGGCAGCTGAACTGTGTCTCCGAGCTCTGTCCAGCCGTGACACCCCGCTACCTACTGAGCTCAGTCTACAGACAGCCGCCGCTGAAGCTGCTCCATTAATAATCACAAAAAACCCGAGGTAACACACTGTACAGTACATCGATACACAAACACTGAGCTCCGTCTACAGACAGCCGCCGCTGAAGCTGTCCCGTTAATAATCACAAAAAACCCTGAGGTAATGCACTGTGCAGTACACCGATACACAAGTTATCTCTGAGTTATGGGAGAGAGTGTGGCATGTCCAGGTGCCGTCTGAACGTCTGCGTATGTCATACGCTGTTACGCTAGCCTGTCAGCGATGCCTGCCCACGAATTTAAAATATTTTCTAAATATTTTACAATTTTTAGTGGATCACAATCATCATCGTAAGTCGGCCCATCGTAACTGGGGGAGCACCTGTATAATGACAAAAAGAGTACTTCTGCCCTAATGAAACCTTTTTTCACAGAGGTAAATAGAATATTTATCCTTTCTTTTTAAATTTGCAAGTTTTTGCGATGAATATTTGTAAAGGTATCAATACCTTCATAAGCATCTCTTCATGATCTGGATTTTCACAGTCATATGGCTCCCTGCGCAGCTTCTCCACCTCCAGCACTAGGTTCCTGTAGCCGACGATCTGGAAAAGACTCGCCTGCAGAGAGATGGCCAGCCTGGAGGACAACACAGTCACATTAGCATGATGAAGCTGGGCACAGACCGTACTAAAGCCCTTACCATCTATTTTATAGCATACATACCAACAGTGCAGTGGCCGAGATGGTCCTCCCTGATATAAAAAAAAATCCCATCTGCTATCCTAAAAAGAACACTTTTCTATCCAAGTCCATCCAAGTCACAATGCTGGGATTACTACGTAATGATTCAGGTTAGGTAAGCAATGTATGTAATCTCCATTAAAGCTAAATGCTAACCTCTCTGTGTAAAAGCAGCTCAATATTTTTAGATACTTAAAAATAATAAAATTTCTAAACTGATAAAAGATAATTCTACCAAACCAGGGAGTCATTTATGCTTAGCTGTCATACTTCAGTGATCAGAATATACACTACTAACGATAACATCTCATTGCAAAGTCTTGCCTTCTTCTGATGTCCTTCTGAACTTTGGAATGCGTTGTTCAATTTCTTTGCTTGATTTACAACCATCAACCCTCAAACTCTGTATTGGGCTTTAGATTTCTATATTCTTACTGTGGATTTGTGTCGGGGTTGATCTTTTTCAGGGCCATGATGTCATCGATGGTCTTCTCAACAGCATCTGGGTGAACACTGAGAGCATTCTGCAGAAGCTAATGAGGCAGAGTGCAAAACAATGACTGGTAAGGCATTTGGAAGATGCCCCTAACCCAGAGTGAGTTATATTTTTCTTATTTATACAACTGAGCATGTGAGAGTTAACAGCTTCGCTCAATAGCCCAAAGACGGCAGCTTGGCGATTCAGGAAGCTGAACTTACAACCTCCCAAGCAGTAGCCTAACATTTTGACCACTTAGCTGCTACTTCTTGACTACACTTGCATTCTGTGTGTATCAAAGTGTCAGGATTCCGCCCTGCAGTCTGCAAATGCAGACTGGACTTTCACTAACTCTGGCAACCTGCCCGTTTTATCAACCACTGGCAACACACCACAGAACCCAAACTCCAGCTCCCAGCAGCAGCTGTGCCCAAGCCTCATAGCCTATGAACTTCTGCGATCTCGGTCACATGATTAGTACCGGCGCAGCTGTCAACAATGAGCTAATCTGTTCTTGGACTATTTAACCCTCTCCAGGCAGGCATTGCAGATTTGCAACAGTCAAAATATCAGATTTTTCCTGTTAATAAAATTCAATT
>JAQLOM010000011.1:8907493-8926394 GCA_030068315.1 Chrysichthys thysi | reverse complement strand
TACCTGCTAATTATAATCATGCACACAGGATGAACTTTGAGGATTTCAGTCACTACTTCACTGACCTCATCCTGTGCCGGCTCATCAACACGTCCTACCTGAGCATCCATAAGACCTGGGAGGAGGAGGTGATGAGAGGATCCTGGGTTTACCGAGACGACCCACTGCGTAACCGCTCAGGAGGCTGCATCAATCACAAAGCCACTTTCCTGCAGAACCCTCAGGTCTGTGTTTTTGTTTTGACTGTCCTAAGCACATTTTGTTCCCCAGTGTACAAGCAACGTCAGTGTCCACTGCCTTGCATAAGTTTTCACCCCCTCGGAACTTTTAGCCATGTTGTAGTTCCTTGGGCTAATATGTAATGAATCTACACAAAATAACACACAAAATTGAAATTGGGTAAAATCAATATAGTTTGCAACAGTATTTGTGCAACTTAAAAGTTCTGATTGCATAAGTATTTGAACCCCCATTGGTGTGCAACCTCTAAGTTTGTTCTGGTGTGGTTTCTAGCAGAAAACACGTAATTAGTTGATGGAGCGTCATGTGATCTAAATATATACATCTGTATGCAAATGATACACCTGTTTCTGGAAGACCCATGTGATCTAACACACATACAGTACCTAGATAAACATGATCATTATAAAGACCAGGATGCTCTCAAAATAAGTCTGGGACAGGGATTTGTTTATAAAATATCCCAAAATTAAAATAAAAGTCTACAGAGCACCATTAAACTGAAAGAATATATCGGAACGGTATATCCATGGTACCATAGGTCCAGTGTGAATCTTCAGTGATGTTCCTATTAATGTGAATTAATATTAATATACTAGACATGAATTAACTGTAAAGTATCTACTCTTGTCTATAGTATGTGTTTGACGTGAGGAAAGTGGAGGATGAGGTCTTGATCTGCCTGCAGCAGAAAGAGAAAAGAGCAACTCCCAAAGAAGGCAAAGGAGAAAACCTGGCTATCGGCTTCGACATCCATCGGGTACTGAGTACAAATATAGTACAAACAGCCAACAGGCGTTACAACCTAGCTATTAGTTTAGCTACATTTAGCAGTACCCTGGTGGTGGAATGACTTCTTTTTAAATTAAGCAGCATATATTAGTATTTTCGTTAACTGTCGTGAACCAGCGCTGAAACATTATATTGTTAAATGAGGTGTTTCTTACCATTTGGATGGAAGGATAATTGATTCATAGTTATTAGCTACTGTCATTGAAACAAGTGAGAGAAATATAATGTATTTTTTTTAAATGCAACCCTAGACTCAGCTTTAATGAGACCTTTAATATATTTTTACAATACTTTTTTCATATTTACTGTCATTATCACAGTTCTTGAAGTCCTCACCTATGTAACCTTCTTCCCAGGTGGAACTGAACAGAAAGTACCGCATGCACACAGCGCAGCAGAAAGTCGCAGGTTCCATCTACATCAACTCTCGCTGCGTCTTCCTGAGGAAAGAGCTGAAAGAGGGCCGGTATGTCATCATCCCCACGACCTTTGACCCGGGCCAGCAAGGAGACTTCCTGCTCCGAGTTTTCACAGATGTGCCTTCAGACTGCAAGTAAACCTAACTGCTAATGCTTCATTATTTTGCTTTTATTACTCATAAATCCTTTAATGCTTCCATGAAACCTCAAGTCCAGTGTTTTATAGCTGAAGAGTTGAGTTGTTATTCTGATTCGGCACAGAGAGTTGACCCTGGACGAGCCTCCTCAGACGTGCTGGACGGGGATGTGTGGATATCCTCAGCTGGTCACTCAGGTGCACGTGCTGAGCGCTGAAGGGCTCCAGGGCCAAGATTCGAACGGAGGTAAACCTGCACGCACAGCATAAAACTGTATCGGTTAGAAGATGATTATCTATTCACGCAGGGTCTCATTTATCAATGTTTTAGTAAAAGAGTTTGTAAATTTTTTGATAGGCCAAAGTGAAATAAAAACTAAAGCTGAGTTTTTCATACATTTATGTAGATGCTGAATGCCGACGAGGTGTAAATTATCAAGCACAACTGATTTATATTTAGTGATACGCACAAAACTCCATAAAGGGCAAAACTCACAGAACAAAATGATGACTAAATGGTGAAAGATCACCCCCTAAGTGTAGCGTGTGTTAAATATTCAGGTAATGCAGCTCAGCTACTGCAGTGCATCACCTACCACAAACACTCCCTATAACTCTTCCTGGTCTTTCCTCCATTGTCTAATTTTCTTTTGTGTTGCTTAGGCCGGGAGAGGTAGCTAGCTTCTTTAATTGCTATATAAATGTTTGCATTGGTGCCTTGTATTCAAGCATTTTAGATAGATACACCCTGTCCAATTTGATATTCATTAAAGCAAACCCATGAAACAGCCATGTTATTTTGTTAACATAGCACAGACAATCCTCTGTAGACCCTGTAAATTTAATCAGCTGGCATGTTCTTTCGTAAGTCAGGGCCTGTCAGGTCTTATTCCTTTATCTGCTCTTGTGTATCCCCACCTTTCCTGAGCTTAAAGCCAGCAGGGAGCTCTTTAAGGTACACACCGACCTGCCTGATTCCCCCACAAGACATAAGATGACATAAACAGCAAAGGCACTGAATCTTAGTGGCAGCGAGCATAAATTGTTCTCCCACTGGAGAAACACGCAGACCCAGGGCGCCAAAACTATGAATCACCCTGATTCCTCTAATGTGCCTTTTTTACACACACCAGCTGATTTATTCTGCCCTAATGCAATTACTCTAACATACTGCTGTGTCTAATAGGTGTAAAACTCTCATACAGTGGAACCTTGACTCATGGACTTAATTCGTTCTGAGACTCTGTTCATGACCCGATTTGTTCGCGACCCGAATCATTTTTTCCAATTGAAATGAATGTACGTAAATATAATGAATGTGTTTCAGCCCTCAAAACATGTTTTTAAAATGCATTATGGGTTTATGCATGGCAATACAACATAGAATAAAATTTAAATAACCTTAATTATAGAAAAATAAAACTAAATGAAATAAACATGATTTTAATGCACGTTTTAATCTTGCTGGCGTAGGTGGAGGGTGGCGGAGGGATATGGTGGCAGTTCCCATGCTTTGCAATTATTTCTTTCTATTATTTCAACTCTTATATGCTTAGGCTTCTTACTCACACTACCATTTCCACTTTCTTGGGTCCCATAATGAAGGCTTATAGAGCAAAAATGCAGAAAAACACAACGAAAAAATGCATTGAACACGTTCACACCACGAGTGCTTGACCGGAACTTAAGGTTTGTGCTACGCAGTGTGGGTTGACTAACTGTACGTCAGTCCAGGATGTGTTTGTCGGTCGGTACAAAATCTGTTTGGGAATTTAGTACGCATGCCAATTTGTTTGCCATCCAATGCATTCACGAGCCGAGGGTCCCCTGTATTTCTAAATCAAGACAAATTTTCAGCACAGTTACACTAAGACACGAGTAGTGAGTGTCCTATGATTTGTCCTTTGGTGTAAGTGGACGTCCACTTAACTTTCTTATCTGCAGGTTTAAATGCTAATTTTGGCCAAAAATAGAAACCACTCTGCCCCTATCCCCATTTCCATTAAAGCTCAAGCATATCTCTGGATTTGGTCAGTAGCTGTGGGGTTGCATTAGCAGGAAAAAGTGCACAAATTCCAAAACTGGTACGTGACCGCCAGACGTCTTGTTCCAGCCTCAAATCCGTACGTGATTATCACCTGTGAGGGGGAGAAAGTTCGATCGCCTGTGCATAAGGACACTCGATGTCCCAACTTCGACATCAAGGGGGTGTTCTATCGCAAAAAGCCAAAAGAAGGCATTCACATTGAGGTGAGTGTGATGCTCTTCTGTCTCCTCTGTTCTTACTTCTGTGCCCTTTGGTGTAGTTTTTTTCAGCACTTGTTAATAGTACACAGCCACTTGCAAATGCTGTAGCCGCCCCCTGCTGCACCTTTTATGTTTTTTATAGCTTTGCATATTAAAATTAACCTTCAGTTTTGCCAAATGGTGGTCTACCTTTGTATGATTCTCTAAGCATTTTTGCAGAGTCATTTATATAACATTTAAACTATGTAGCACTTCCCAAATTGTGTTCAGCTTGTTCCAGACATAGCCACATGTACGCTTCATGCACCATGCAAGCTTTTTATTGAAAGAAATCGGTTGCAGCATGTCAAACTTGCAAATGGGTGTGTATCCTTACTCTTGTTCCCTTCTGATATCTGGATCTGCTATTTCTCTCTTTTGCTTTAACACCTTCCTCTGATTGCCCCATGATGATGGTAGATCTACAATAAGAATGTAATCGTAGACACCTTCCTGGGTCAGGTGACCCTCTTCAGTGACCCGAACGACCGACAGGAGCAGCACATCGTCCACCTGAGAGACAAAGGCAGCCGCCAAGATAACGACCTCCCCGGCATGCTTACCGTTCGCCTGATCACCTGCACCATGCTGACCAACATCTGACATCTTTATGAACACAACCTCACCCCTGCCCTTTACCTCCTCCTTCCTCTTTCTCTGAATGGCCTGCGATCAAGGTATTCCTCATCCCTTACTGATTACCCATATCATTTAGAAGCACTCTCATAGTGTTCATAAGGGCTACGCATTAGTCGTGCATGAGCAGCTGAGGTCAGTTTGATATTGGACCGTTGCGGAGTCTTCGTCTCGCGATCAGCCGCATGGTTTCCGCTGCCAGCTTGCCTCAACAAAAATCAGTTCTCGCCATCACTCTTGTGCTCGCTTGTGGTGTTCCGGCTAGTTCAGACTTGCATTAAGACCAAGCGTTACCTTACTGAAGACCATTTATGGAAGAAACCATTTAAGGATGCCTTGGACAGTGCATGACCCACTCGACCTGCTTCCTGTACAACAACGAGGTTGACTCGAGCGCCTTTGAATTGTGTGGACTCTTCAGAATCTTTCCACGGGACGCTCTTTTGGATGTGCAGCAGCATGCTTGTTGTAGCAACAATTCCAAGAAACAGGGGCACAGAGTTCAGCCACGATCAGCCGCCTCCGGGGACCAAAAGCCCGCCCAGCCTCCCATCTCCATAGTAACACCACTGCCTGAAGACCGTGACAGTTTGAACAGCTTATTTGTGTGTGAGTGCATGCGTGTGCGTATGCTAATCCCAAATAAACCCCCTCAGACGACCCTTCGAAAGGTCATGCATGTGTAAACAAACTACAGAAATTCCACTAGCGTGAAGTGGAGCTTGGAGAGCGGTGCTTAGGAGATGGACATGTGTGTACACACTTTGCATGTATACCTCACTCATGAGACTTTAACGTGACGCGACAGACTGCTGGGTCTCTTCAGCTCTTGCCAAACAGCATGTGCCACGATGCGTGTCCCATTAGAACTGTTCTTCCTCTCCACCAGGGGGCGCTGTACTAATGCTCTAGGAACCGCAGACTCTTTACTGTCTTTTCCAACTGCTGACGTGCCCTTTTACTATGAACTACTACGAAGCTATTTATATGACTACCATTACCAGCTTATGTGTTGCTAGAATTTTAGTTGCTTGTGTTACGGTGGAAATGTTTTTGAACCGTTTTATCAAAGCATATATTTAAACAAGGTGTCTTTTTTTTCCTTACTTGAAAGGAGACATTTATTGTCACATATTGTTATTCATGCACAGTGTTCCAAGTTGTCTTAAAATGTTTTTCTTTTTGCTTTTTACAAGAAAAAAAGTACTGGTATAGTTGCTGTATTTACAGTAAGGTAATCAGATAATGGAACAGTAGGCTATTCGTTGAGCTTCTAGCTGCAGCCTCAGACACAAAAGATGCAAAGACCCAGGCTGAACGAAAGAAGCTCCTGCTTGGACAGAAGTAGCGTGCTTTTTAAAAAGTCCAGAATCTTTGAAACATATAGAGATGTATGTGGGCTTTGTTTTTAAGTCAGTCAGGTGTGTGTAATTTGAAACAGCCAGTAACTACGGAACAACAGAATGCCTTTTATTTTTCTTTTGTTATTTTTCACCCAACATTAATGCTAGCTACCTCGTCAGTCTTTAGCTAGCTAGCTAACTTGCATAATGTTAGCTAGCATAATATTAAACAAGAAATTAGTAATGTTTAGAGCCTGCTGCTGCCTGCAGATTTAATTGCATTAGGGACATTGACAAGGTGTCCCCTTCCCTTAACTCATCGCTGGCCCTTCTGCTGAAAATTCATACCATTTCCCCGCAATGTCATAGCCTTCACAGACCAGGCACTCAAACAGAAAACCCCAGCCACTTGGGTTGCACGTGTCAATGCAAGTCAAACACATGGACAATGATCCCCTGTGGTGACCCCTAAAGGGAACAGCCAAAAGGAAGGATGGGACTTCCTTTCCAGTATTGTCTCTGAGATGAATTTTTTTTTTTTTTTTGCAAGCTTCTAACAAACGCATAACGATGACCACGATTTGTGTTCTGTATTCTTGTGAAAGACTCAATAATGTGCATTCACTGCAAAAACAAACATCGGTTCGGATTGCCAATCAAATTTGAAACCAGTCCAGTATTTTAGGCAAATATCCATCCTCATACTGATGCTCAGTGTCTGATCCGTGCAACCTTATTTATGTAATTTATGACAAAAAAAACAACACTAGCCAATTAGTAAACCTTAGGAGACACATAAGGCAATGCTTAATTCTTCAGTGTTCAAACAGAGGCTTTTCCCAGCATGGGGTGTGTTCTGTGGCACTGCAGCTAGCTGTCACTTTTTCATTTAGCCTCCACATTGTGGCCTATAGTATGTAGGGATAGGAAGACTTCAAGACACAGTGATCTTCTGCCTTAGGGCTTGTATTCAGCGTTACGTTAAGCATGCATAATGAGGAGTTCGCACATCGGGATTCGGATCTGAGATATACCTACAGATTATATCACATGACCTCGATTTAGTATCTTGTGACTATAATATGTTTTTTTTTTATTTTTTATAAGAGTATATAAGAATATGTGCTGGATCAAGTGCTATTTTATAAACTGTTGCATAACGAGGGTGAAAGCCATATTGTGAAATGAAAGCAAATTATTTACAGGAAGTGGCCTAAACGCTATTAAAAATCCCATCTTGGGTCGTCCGGTTCAGTGAAAACTCAAGCCAATTAATCTAACATGCTTGGAAGAAGGAAATCCAAGCAGATCAGTTTAAGAATCTGAATAGGAAGCCGAGGAAATTTGACCTAAGTACTCGCGTAACCCTAAACTGAAGATGCATTAGTTTTCCCTGCAAAAAATACTGACATTAATTTTGGACTTTAATAGCCAACTCTGAGTACAGCCCTTAGTCTGAAGGCCCATGTGCTGGGAGATGGGGGTCGGGACAGTTAGCTCACTAGAAGTGCCATATAGATAAGTGTTGGATATGAGGAGTAAGAGAGATGTTCATGCCAAGCAGATTAGTCCTCAGGCATAATAGTGAAAGCAGACAACCGGAGATAATGTGACTTTATTCATTCAGTATTTGTTGGTGCGTAGCAAAGGAGAAGAAAAGGGATTGTGGCAGGTCTTACTGATATTCTTACTGACGGAGAATTTGAAAAGATAACATAAACCACTATATTTTCCATAAATCGCTTCGGAGTACAAGACCCACCGTGACTTTGTTCTGCTTTCGTCTTTGTCTTATTAGCAATGCTGTAGTTTATTGCTGTATTGTTCCCTAAACTAAAGCCTCTGCTACAGTGTTGATCTTAATCCCTCTCTGAATTCAGGAAAAATCACTGTTTATGGGTCTTTTCTTGCCAAGAATTCATTATAGAGCAACGTTTAATGCAATTTATTTGATAAGCCTGCCAGCTCATTTCTGTTGGGATAACACTCATTTCCATTTGTACTCCTGCTGTATTTTTAACGTTATGTTGGTACCAAGCTAAGTGCAGCACGGTCCTACACAGATCTGATGTGTACAGTCATTCCTTAGCACACTGTTCATTGCAGTATGTCTTAACGACAAGTGTTATGTAGTTCAGCATGTCGCAGCGCTAGCATCAGGGTTGCCAGGTTTGTGTAACAAATGACAAGATTCGATTAATTCCAAAGCTCAACCCCTCCTTAACCCTGAATTAAACATAAAAATCAGGACTACTGTTACTTAGAAATATTTACAAAGTAACATCATGTCAGAGGTTGTTTTTTTTTCTTTTTCTGAAGCAGTATTAAAATAACGTAGTTTTCCAGAACAGTTTTTATTGCAGACTTAAAATGGTCTTGTATTATTAGATCTACAGTATTGGTCATAAAGATAGATATGGACATATAGGACAACGAATAAACTAGTTTGCTATTATACAACACAGTATAAGTATTCAATTATGTTATATTTTATTTTATATACATATACAAGTTATTAGTAGCAGTACCTCATTTCAGCTGGTGATTTAATCATAACCACATACAGGTAAAATAATAATAATAATAATAATAATAATAATAATTATTATTATTATTACAAAAAATGGGTCCATGGTGTGACACAGGGCTTAACAATAAGCCCTGGCCAATTTAGCAATATTTTTGTATGATTACACAGGGAAGACTTGCCCGGACATGGAAAAGTTGGGTGAAATGGATGTTTTCCAAGTAACTTTTTTCCTGCACAATTGCATACAGATGCTTGGCCTGAAATAGTAATGGTTCTGAAAAATTTTACACTTCTGACAAGATACTATATGAGGTGTGTAGACGCATGTAGCAGAACAAAGCTGGCTTCATGTTGACTCGCTGTAACGGGCTAAGCGTGCACCACAGAAAACATCACAGTAGAATGTAACGCGCAAATTAATGAAGTGTGTTACACTCTTGAAACTTGAGGGTGGCTGACATTATTCGTGCGCCAGTGTTCCGGTGATCATGACAGTTTCAGGCAACATCATTCGAATGTACTTCTTAATTCTGATTCTACTTCATGCATTCATACCATTTTTTCCCTCACATTACATCCCTTGATGTTTAACACAAGGTGAGTCTAGAAAGACGGTAGAAATATAAAAAAATTTAGTTTTTATTGCCAGAAAATGTTTAAAGAGCCATTTTAATAATTTTGCTCACACATACTGACATTTTAAGCTAAAAGTCTACTGTATTCACTTAAAACCCCACGAAAACCCTTAAGCCTTAAGCTTTTATGGTTGCAAAACATTACAAAGCATGAGTCCTATTCTCAACCCATGGACCCAAAAAACCCCCAAAACCATGCATTTTTATTTGGATGATTTTTATTTTATTTTTTTAATGCTTTATTTATTTATTTTTAGCCATCAGTGTCAACTAGACAGTAAAAACTGCAACACAGGGTATATTGTACTTTGGCCAGTGCAAAAATTTAAGTCGCTTTTTTTGCTATAGTCGTGGTTCTCCTAGTTGAGTCTGAGACTTGTGGAAATCCTAACCTTCCATGATTAAGTGCATTAGATTTATTATTGACATAGTTATTAGCCACTTTGTCCGATCACTTGACTTTATAGGTCAATAATGCACACTTTAAGAACTCAAGAAGAATAGTAGTTGACCTGTAAGTAACGTCATCTTGAATTTGACATTAAAAAAGTAAGTGTTATGTGGGTGAAAATGTTCTGAAATAATAATAATAATAATAATAATAATAATAATAATAATAATAATAAACATCTTTCAGGTTCCAATAAATAAATAGTCAAGTTACAACTGTGCAGATTTAAATACTGATGTTAATGTTTGAAGAGAAATAATTTGGTACTGAGAGGATTCATTTATACGGTTATGTAAGTGGAGGTTATGTAGCGGGAGAAATAGCGTGTCTTATAGTCCGGAGAATGCGATAATCACACATCCTGCATCCATGAATTCATGCTCCAGCTGTGTTTATTCGGCAGGATTTCTTTCTCTGTCACATTTCAGGGTTGAATTTGTTTTGTGTAAGTGCGATTAATGTGCCACTTCACAATGAGTTGAATGTCATTTTATTTGTATTTATTTATTTATTTGCTTATTTATTTGTTTGTTTGTTTGTTTGTTTGATGTCTTTCGCCAAACCCTCAGTACTTCTTTTTGCCAACGTTAAGTCTGTAAGGCTAACATACTCAGTGAAGTTTTCTTTCTTTCTTTCTTTCTTTCTTTCTTTCTTTCTTTCTTTCTTTTAGCACAATGTCTCAGTCTTGCCAAACATGTTTAGGAATGCACATTTATTAACACGATGCTGAATGAAACTCTGTGCATGTCCGCATTCCGAAGGCAGGTTTACAACCGCACGTGCACGCCGACTGTTCTGCAGCATTCCACATTCATGTGAGACCCACGCCACGACGTGGTCTTTGTGCTGTGACGACATGGACGTTGCTGCTGCTGCTTGCACACGCGGGTCTGAGCTCACGCTGCATGTGCTATTCACCGGTGAACAGTGATGTGAGCATGTGTGTGCTGATTGCTCAGTGGCAGCCAGGCATGAGTGTATGTACGTGGCAGTAACTGACGTGTTTCGCTAAACGGCCTGCCGGACATCCAGTTTCATGGATGTTTGTAATATTACAGTGCGATTTCATGCCGATATTAATTTGCATCGATGTGTGTGTTGAAACTTTTCAAGAGTTTGTAAGTTTGAAATTAAAATAAAAAACAAAAAACAAACAAACTTTGAAGTGCTCACTAGATTTCTACTAAGGCGAAATGCCATTCCCGGTGTTTATGTTCGCTTCTGATTAGGGTTGTTACGGTTTCACGGTTAGTGACGTATTCCAAATGCTAATGCTAATGAAAATGCTTTTACCTTCGACTCAGTCGTTCCTCACTCCAGTGGCCCTCACATATCTTTTGTGTTTGGTTGTGACTCCCAAAAAAATTGACAACCCCGTCCCTTTAGTCTACAGAAACCTCCTCTTTGTCATGCACTCCGTTTAGTGGAAGCCTCTGGCTGCGTAATCCGCTACTGCTGTAAACACGCTACATTGCTACCTCTACTGCCAGTCCTAGCATGTTCCTAACTTTAGCACACGCAATTGCTATCACATGCATCGTGGATGAGCAGTGCTGCACACTGCTGCGCTAATCAGAATATATATATATGTATATATATATAGTCTGTTTATAGATTTTTCCCTTTTTGCCTTTCCTTACAGTGACTCTCTTTTCAGCTTATAACAACAACAAAGTGATAAATACTGACAACGAAACAGATTTTATGAAAAAAGTCTTTCTAAGAGGAAATAACGTCTTTCTAAGAACAGTTTTACGATTCGATCTTGCTGTTTCGTTTTGCTTTTTAGATATATAACGAATACAAGGATTTTTACAGAGAGATCGAAATCAGATTTAATTGTCCTTTACTTTTCACCACAGGCTCGTGCGGTTTTTTAAGCTCTCAGTTAATACATACGTGTGGGACGATGAAAGCGATTTCTTTTTAGACCGGGTCATGCTAGCGTGAAAATTTCAAACTGTAATATCCGTAATATCCCTACTCTGCTGTGGAACCTTGCTTCTATTGCTATCTGTAAGTTGAAATTTCGACTTACTTAACTCGAAATTTAAAAGTTATTATCTTGAAATTTCCAGTTAGTAAGTGAAAATTTCAAGATAATAGCTTGAAATTTTGAGATACCTAACTCTAAATTTCGACTTGGTGCTGCCAAACAGGAAGGTACGTTCACCGGTTACATGGAAGCAGAAGGCAGAAGTCATCAGATGCCAATGCTAAGGCAAAGCTACCAGTGCTACAGCTACCGGTCATGAATGACCAAACTGACAATTACTTTCAGTGTGTTTTTACAAATGATGAAATTCTTGTTTTACTGGCTGAATCTCATGGCATTATTATCAGCAAACATGCCCTCGAAAGGATTTTACACAAGAATAGACTTTTTCCCGTTTTTGAGTGCGCATGCACAGGCTCCTTCTGCTTCTGAATAACAAGGAAATGATGTACCTTCACGGTGCTTCCTGACTGGCAGAGCTAAGTCTAGGTATATTAAAATTTTGAGGTATTATCTCAATTTCAATTTACTGACTTGTAATTTTGAGTTACTATATCAATATTTCAAGTTATTGTCGAAAATTCTGACTTACAGACCGCAGAAAAACTTTTCCAGTGACAGAAAGAAGCTACCATACTACTCTGATGAAACGGCACTACTTTATCTGCTCTCTGTCTCTCTTTCTGTGTCGGATGCACTAGTTTGCTGGCCTGCATCGCTGCATGTACTGTGACTAACTGGAAGCTCCGCTTGGACAAAAACCATCACGAATGGTGAAATGTGCCATGTCTGAATTCTCTAAGCTTCGGCATCGCCTTAAGATTCAGAGAATGCTTGTAGAGAGTGTGACCTTCTTCTTCTTCTTCTTCTTCTTCTGTCTTTATTATCATTTGTTTTATTTATAACAAATCGGACATCCGGAGAATGAGCTTGTGATACACTTGTATTTTTCTGCCGACGTTGACCTTGAAAGCGGCGCTGATATAAACTTGCATGATGACATTCTACAGTATATGTATGGTAGCAACCGCTGAGAACTTTATAACCAGTCTCTTTTAGCGACATTTTATACGCCTTTCTTTTAATCTTTTATATCTGTCCATCGAATCTTTGTGTTGAACAAAACAATAGTCTACCTTTACTGATGATATGCGTTGAGAAAGCTGTACATTACATGTGTTTCAGTGTGTGTTTTATTTCTTTATTTGTTTCCTGGGTTACACTGTGGTTCTTTTATATTTACTCTCGAAGTATTTATTTTCTCTATTTTGTATTTTATGTCAACTTGTGGCATGACTTTGAAATATTAAAAACATTAAAAAATCTCATGCTTGGTCGTTTATTTACTTTCACTGTTAATGTACAATGTTTTGTAAGGATCCCTTAAAGACAACTGAAACGATATCTTCCTTAGCTCACATGAAAGCTATGAGACTAATGAAGCTATGAAGGTCTTGGGATGAAGAGAAATTTGATTAATCACCTCAAAAAGAAATCATCAGGTCAGGAATAAATAGACGCCATCATTTTTGAAAAAATTTAATTCGAGAAACGCCCTTCTAGCTGCTCTGCCATTGTAACTAAGTTGACGGAGATCCCTCACTGAAGTACTCCGACTCACTTGGAGTCTCTCTGCAACATCAGCGGCCTTACAACTGGGATTTTCTTCAACAATCCTCTTGACAGTCTGAAGACCCCTGTCAGGGGGCTCAGGTCGACCTGAGCGGGATGCTGTTGATTCCTTTCCTTTGCTTTTGAATTGTACAATCACTCTTGACTGTAGTGAGAGGAATCCCAAGGTTTTGTACAATCATACGCTGGCTAAGTCCACCCTCAGACTGACCCACAATATGCCCTCTTTAAAAATCACACAACTCTTTGTTTCTGGTGTTTCCAGCATGGCTAATTGCTATAAACAATTAATATACTGCAATCTGAGATGAAAAATAATCATATATTAACAAGTTTGAAGCACCAGGTGGTGTCCTCATACAACCCGAATTCCAGAAAAGTTGGGACGTCCTTTAAAGTTGAATCAAATGAAAACTAAAAGGCTTTCAAATTACATGAGCCAATATTTTATTCACAACAGAACATAGACAAGCATGACTTCATTTCCCCCTCTTCAGCCTCCTTAAACCCTTTGCTGTGAATAACTTACCAGTACAGAATGACAAGTGCATAGTTTTAATATGTATTTCTATATGTATAGTTCAGTGCCTGGAAAAAACTTGTTTCTTAGCACCTATCAACAATAGGGTGGTGTGAGGCAGCCAGGTGAAAAGCAGAGTTACTTGTTCCACCATGAACGTCGTTCTTTTTCAGTGGTGTGATAGCCCAGTGGTTAAGACCTTGGCTTACTGATCGGAGGGTTGTGCGTTCAAATCCAAGCACTGCCCAGCTACCTCTGCAGGGTGCTTAAGCACAGCCCTTAACCCTCAACTGCTCAGTTGTATAAATGAGATAAATGTAAGTTGCTCTGGATAAGGGTGTCTGCCAAATGACTGCAATGGAATAAAGTTTTAATCCTCTTGTTTGTACCAGAGCAATTTTCCCACACTGAACAACTTCATTTCTTAAAAAATGGAGAAATTTAATATGAATAACTTTTCTGCATTCATAGTTACCTTTAATGGCGTGGGATGTTTTGGTGTTGACGTTCCCGCTACCATTTATGTTATAGCAGCTATATTCGAAATTGCAAACTACAAAAAATGAGTGATGGAAAAGCGTGAATAAAAAAAAAAACAACTCAAATATTGCAAAAATGTATACACTTGCATGAGATGATTTTCTTTTCCTCAAAGCAATTTTCTGCAGAATTAAAACGGAATCACTTTTTTTCACATTTAGGTCACAAGTCATGTGCTGGATGCAATCAAAATCACCGTGCCAGCACTTGGAGATTCATCATCACGTTTAACTGGAATGAGTAGCACGAGAGGAGAAACCCCAGCTTTAATCACGTAACATAATTCAGTGCTGCTTAGTTAACTTTTTTTTTCTTTAATTCGCTTCTATTTTGAGAAAAACGCTTCCATTCCCTAGTGATTCCCAGCGTCCCTTTTTTCCCTCTTGAACTCAATACAACACCAAAATGTTGCTTGTCACAATGCTGCGAAACTTTTCCGTTCCTATGCTGGAAACCGTATTGACAAAGCACTGACACTGGAGACTCCTTCCACAAATGTTAACTAAAACTAAAAACTATCACCCCATCCCCTATTACCCCTATATTTTTAAAGCTGCTTTAGTATTACTGAGCACCCGTCATACAAATACCTCTGTAAGTCGTTACTACAGTATATAAGACCAAAAAGGTTTCAGCCTTCAGGCCAATCGGAATTGAGTATTTAACAATAGCCTTTTCAACAGTTTGTAATTATTCATTTCACTTTCTAATTGTGTGATGCCATATCGTGTGTGACATTGTTCTGGACTTGTCATTTCCCTAAACAAACTACTCACTGATCATATCAGTCACACCCAGCTTCCATTTTTAGATGGAAAAACACTGACCTTTTCCCATACACAATCTAAACGCAAGAGAGAAAGAGAGCGACAGGAAGTGACGGGAGACAGACGTGACCACAGCAGTGTGGTGTGCTGACCAGTAGACCTTTGTATCAGCTGTTCAATCTCGCGGCTCCACGTGCGCTTTAAGCCCTCCCTCCTTTAATCAGGATCATGAGTGGGGCTGAGTGACGTGCTGAGTGTTTCGCTGCTGCTGCTGCTGCTGGATCCAGCATCTCTCAGCAACAGGTAGCGCGTTCTGCCCGTCGTGTAAACGCAGAGAACGAGAAGACTTAGGAATCCTGTGTGGATTAGATGTGTATACGATATAGGACAGAACAGAAGTTTGATGGACGAGTGCGTAGCTACTGAAATTTGCTCCTGAGTCTGTGTTCCTGCTGTGCATGCACCTGTGGACTTACTTCAAGTGTTTTCCAGAAAGATATGGAGTGAAGAGAAGAGAAGACAGGAGAAGAGACGAGACGGGAAAAGAAGAGAAGAGAATAGACGAGACGAGACGAGAATCTGTGAAATTGAAAGGTAAGTAAACTTTCCTCAGCAGGGTTTAAGCTGCCTAGAGCACCACATGCTCGACTGAGGTTTTACTCAAAGCCTCTTACTGCTTCTTTCTATTCTCAACACCAGGCCTCAATCACAGACCCTTTACCAGCCTTAAAGGAAGGGTTTAATGTATTGCTTTTGATTTCTTTGATCACACCTGCAGATGATGGTCAGAGTTTCCACGTCATGGAAAATACAGTAGAAAGCAAAGTTAGGAAACCAATACAATTTTCAAGTATTAATATGGGACGGATATAATTTTAGGCTGTTAGTACACTGATAAAGCACGCTAGTGTCCTTTTTCATCACGTATCCTATAAAAAATCAATTTAGAGGGAGGTAAAAACAAAAAAAAAAGTGTTGGCCTCTCTCAAGATCTTACACCACACCGTGCTGTTGAATTCTTGAATCTGATTGGTCAGAAGGTCAGAAGGGGCTGATTCATTTTCCATAACAGAAGCTACAAATCACGGGTGTATAATAATGCTAATGCTGATGCATTATTATTTCTATGCCAATTTACAGAGGGACTTGTGTGTGTTAGCACTGTTGCCATACACCAAGAAGGCTCTGGGTTCGAACATTGGTTTCCTCCTGCAGCCCAAGGACGTGCAGATTAGGTCAACTGGTTACTCTAAATAGCCCATATGTGTGCATATGAGTGTGAATGGCTGTTCATGTCTGTTTTAGCCCTGTAATAGATTAGTGACATGCCCAGGATGTACCCTGCCTCTTGCCCAAAGTGAGATGGGACTCAAACTCTGTAGATTTATTTTTTTTTTTTCGTATTATTAACTTCAAAGGAGAGAAAATGGAGAAGCTGGTGAGGGGATGAAGGTTTACAGCTGCTATAATGTAAGCAGATGTCCCACAATATTAAATGTAAGTCTAAATGGATAAGAAATACCCTGTGTGACTCATTAATAAAAAAAAATTGCAATCATTGGTAAATAATTGCTGTGCCAAAAACACTTCATGAGGTGCTGTTTTAGGGAAATAATCAACAATCAGATGATAATTGGTTGAAGAACTGTGTGTGTGTGTGGGTTTGGGTTTCGATCAAGCCATTATGGGTTTTATATGGTAAACTTTAAAGTTTAGAATACATGCAGATGTCTGTATGATGTGAGACATTTTAAAATGTCCCTGTCCATCACGTATGTATGGAATAAAACAGCACAAAGCCGGCTCCTATAGGAAAATAATCCCTGACAGAGTAGCGCAGTGTAATGAGTTACTGTCATCACTAAATTGGTAATCATTTTCCTATGACAGCATGCATTATTCCTCTGGTACCTTGTCGACGATAATAATTTTGATTTACTAAAGAGTGACACGTCAACATTTTTATCCATTTGTAGTTATATAATGTGGAACGCCCACATTTTTAAATATTACACTTATAAACAACTGTTTACTTACTAGCCATGCTCTCTCTCTCTCTCTCTCTCTCTCTCTCTCTCTCTCTCTCTCTCTCTCAGTTAATAACTCAAAACTATACTTTATGTTACCAAGAAACATACTCTGTTCTGATGCTGACAGCCGAATGTTACAATCTAGTGTTTCACCCTGTAGTCATATTTGACCCCAACTTTTACGTCACCCTTCTCATATATTCAACCCACTCATTGGTTACTGGACATTAGTGGACATCCCAGGAGGTCCCCTAAGGTCCATTTTATAACATGTAGTAGGAAAGGGTTCATTTAAATCATTTTTAAAAACCCACCTGTTTTGGGGCTCACTGAGTCTGTATCCTGATTTTAGCCAATGGAGATATTTTTTCCTATTATGAGAAGGTGGTCTGGGTCTTCCAGGGTTAAAAAGCACTGACACTGGAGACTCCTTTAGTAAAAGTTAAATCATTATTCTCTTGACCATGTAAGTCCCTGTGTAAGAGCATAACGACTTACAGGAGCCGACGCACTAGTCCCAGAATCCTCTGCCCCATGTAGCGAGTTGATTCCATAAACACTCTGCAACAAACAAACTGCAAGAGATCTTAAATTGTACGTGAAATTGAAGATGTTCTGCCAAATTATCTGTTTTAAATTCTTTCGACGGGTCCGGTCTGTTTTCATAAAGGTTATTCTGCATTTAATGGACCTGATCCGGCCTCGGCCTTCTCACGGGCAGCTCCGAAGTAAAGAAAAGATAAGGAATGTTTTGTTTGAAGTCTTCTACATGTGACACATAGATGAAGAAAACTTTTAAGATGAGTCTCAAAGGGTACCACTAACAGTGAATTTGAGTTGGTTTTCCCTCACAGTGAGGTCACGTGTAACGGCGAAGTGTTTTCAAAACAAAACAATGCATTGACTCCGAGGATGGGTGAGCTGCCCCTGTAATGCCACTGTTAATGTATAGTAAGTGTGTCACGGATTCTGGCAACCCGCCCGATATCTCGGACGCTGGCAACCCACACGAGGATGGGAACTCAACCTCCCAAGAGCACCTGCTCCCTCCCCACTCCACCAATGAACTGCCAAGGTCCCAGTCACCTGTCTACTAAGTAGGAGCAGGTGCTGGACATTATCAAGGGCTATATAAACGCCTAGTTCGCAGATACAATCTGCGAAGCATTGTTCTTGCCACCGGTAGCCATTGCCAAGCCTTGTTTATTACTCTGTGCGATTTTGTGTATGACCCAGTTTGTTCCTGACCTCTGATTCTCTGTCTATTCCCTGATCTGATATTGTTGTGGATTCTCGTGCATGACCCCGGATTGTTTATACCGACTACGCCTCTGTCTTTGTGTTTATTGGACTTGTTGTGGATTCTCGTGCATGACCCCGGATTGTTTATATCGACTACGCCCCTGTCTCTGTGTTTATCGGACCTGTTGTGGATTTTTGTGTATGACCCCGGACTGTTTACCACTCTTGAATTCTGCCTAGTCTGTGTTACATGGTCTGTGCCTCGATTTTACCCTGCCTGTCCCTGACCACGTTATTAGCCTCATCCAGTTTGCTCCGTATGTCCGATCGATTACTCCTGCCTGACTCTGACAACGATTATTCTCCCTGTCCTACTACTGTTGTTGTTCTAATAAATCCATCTTCATTTTATCTGCGCTTGCATTCTCATTACTACCAGGGACCTAACAAAGTGTATTGAAATAAACCTGTAATGTGGACATGCACAGCAGCGCTGTCAGAGCTCCTGAGAGAGAAAATTGCTCAAGTGATCTACGGTATACCCTCTAATAGTAGCCCGGGCGTTTATTCAAAAAATTATTTGGACGGCCCGGCGTTTAAAAGAGACCGGCGCTTAAAGGAGACCAGCTCTTATTCCCTTCTCAGACGGAATGGTGATGGGTAAACAGAGTTCATTTGGCAGTAAAATACGGTATGGTACCGTGTA
>JAQLOM010000011.1:8854622-8875267 GCA_030068315.1 Chrysichthys thysi | reverse complement strand
TAGTAATAGTAATAGTAATAGTAGTTGACATTTCTGACCCCCTTTTGCCTTCACTTTGACTGCATCTATGAACAATATCAGTGTTATATGAACATGCAGGGGGGGGTTGCAAATATTTGAAATGAACCATTTTCATTTTATATGCTTAGTACAGTTATTAAGCCAAGCCGAAGACGTTTCATACTGGAAAAATACTTTTACCTTTTTTCTTTTTCGATTTTTTAACTTTAAAATGGGTCGATTTGACCCGCAACATAACAGGAGAGTTAAGCTCAATCATGTGTCTCTGAGCAGAGAACTCACCAGACTCTGCTTGGCTCCAGCTACTTAAAATTTCTACCCCTTTTTCATCTGTAAATGTACTCCCTAATAGTGAAACACACTGTTTCTCGTTACCTGTCAGATGTGTGCAGGTTTCTTGAGGCTGCAGGCCCTCTGGAGGTCCCGGAAACATTACTTGCTTTACCGAGAGGTCAGGAAACGCATCATTTTGCTACAGGGTCAATGTCGAGGCTTCCTGGTGAGGCAAACGTACTGGAGACGCTTAAATGCCATCCGCATTATCCAGGCCTACGCCCGTGGCATGATTGCACGTAGACTGTGTAGGAGACTCAGAGTAGAGGTACAACACCACTGCAGCTCTCTGAATATGAACAGGAAATTTTTTTTTTTTAAAAAGCAAGTTATAGTTAAATACGATCTATCTCAGATAATAAACTTCTTGTAACTTGTGGATTTAATGGATAAAGAGTATGACATGTCATTCTTTGATGAATAAAATAGTCACAAGAAAATAATTCTGTCTGGGGTGGAAACTCCCATTTGGGTCGAGGCTTCATCATACCACCTCTTCATTGATTATTTTACTCTCACATCCTGTCATGTTTTAGTCCTTATATACAGTACATCTTAATCATGGAACTTAATATCAGTATTACTTGTTAAGAAAATATAGTTTTAAAAGCTCTTGTTTCTGTTTTTTTTTCTTTCTCGCATTCGGCATTTGTGTACATTTCTGAACGCAGAGGGAGCACAGGCTGGAAGCCGAAAGGCAGCGTCTGGCCGAAGAGGAGCAGCTGAGGACGCAGATGACGGCACGCAGGGCTCGAGCAGAAGCTGACAGGAAGCACCAGGAGCGTCTGGCTGAGCTGCACCGCGAGCAGGAGGAGAGGAGGCAGGCTGAGCGCGAGGAAGCCCGGCGTAAGAAGGAGCTACTTGAGCAGATGGAGAGAGAGAAGCAGGAACCGGTCAGCGATTCTGACATGGTGGATAAAATGTTTGGCTTTTTGAGCAGCTCCAGCTCGCTCCTGAACATGGAAGTCGAAGCACCTACAGGATTTGAGGTGAAACACACTGAGGATCATTTATGAACTCACCTGTCCTGCTCACTACTGACCAGTGTTCATCTCTTTAGATTTGTACAAGATAAAAACAAAAACAAAAAAATATAACATATAAAACAAGCAAAAAAACCTTACTGGTGAAGTTTGTCATGGTTCAAAGTTTCTGTATATCTGGCTAGGTGGCACAGTGGTGCAGGGGTTAACACTTTCACCTCACAGCAAGAAGCTTCTGGGTTTGGAGCTGAAGGTTGACTTTCTGTGTGGAGTTTGTATGCAGTTTAGATCAACTGACTAGTCTAAATTAGTCTAAGGTCACAGGTGTGAATTGTTGTTTGTCCCTGTTTAAGCCCTGTATCTGATTGGAAACGTGTCCAGCGTGACCCCTGTTTGAGGGCTTCAGCTTCCCCATGACCCTGAATGGATAAGAGCTATCGAAAATGGATGGCTGAATCTGACTAGTTTATTTGTTTCAGGTTAAGGCTTCAATGCTTAGTGCACCAAATAGCTCAAGTTAAGTAAGAAAATCAGTCTACATGGATTTTTAAGTTGTCAGCTTTGAAATATTTTAGCAGCATAACATTTTACAGTCAGATGAATTGCGATCCTTATTGCGATAAATTGTGATCAGGTATATACTACAGCGTGAATTCCAGAAAAGTTGGGACGTTCTTTAAAGTTGAATAAAATGAAAACTAAAAGACTTTCAAATCACATGAGCCAATATTTTATTCACAACAGAACATAGATAATATAACAAATGTTTAAACTGAGAATTTTTTACAATATTATGCATAAAATGAGCTCATTTCAAATCTGATGCTTGCTACAGGTCTCAAAAAAGTTCTAATATAATATGCCTGGCAAATATGCCTTCTGTATGTATATCATTGGTGATCAAAATGGTTTCCCCTCTGGCATTTTTAGGGACATGAATAAAGCCTAATATTACAAGAAAATAATCCTAAACGTATGGGAATAATTTAGTAGAATTAATATTTTTCAATTATATCTGCTCAAGACATTTATGTGTAATTACACAGGTCTTAGACACAAAGCACTTCATGTTGGAAACATCATTTTTCAAACATTATTCAGATTTAATAAAACTGATAAAAGTCATGTTCTGACCTGAATAGAATATTGTACAGGCTGAACATAGAATATAATAATAATAATATAAAGCCGAATGTAATTCAGTAGGTATTGCTGACTTAACACTTTGGGACGGAATTGATCCATGTGCCTTTCCTACCTGTAGATACTGTATTGTATGTACTGTACATATTTGGAACATAAAATTGTATTTGCACTTAATTCAAATAACAGTCTGATTAGTTATAATTGCCATCAATGTTTTATTTGTTTGCATGTGATAGGATCTGGAGAACGTCCACAAAGAGTCCGAAGAGGACAGCATTGAGATTCTTCGTCGTCCTGATGAGGAACAAGAGGACCTGTCAGAGTACAAGTTTGTAAAGTTTGCTGCTACCTACTTCCAGGGAAACACCACCCACACGTACGTGCGCCGGCCCCTGAAACAGCCTCTGTTGTACCACGAGGATGAAGGAGACCAGCTGGTGAGAAATCCCCAAACAAAGCACTGTGAAACTGCGTGAAGATTTTATGCTGCTCAAACTGGAGTCAGTTCCCACAAGATATTAGATGGGCCACAAATGGAGCTATTTTTTAAATCTAGATTTAAAAAAAAATAAAAAACTTTTTCCCCCATCTTCCTACACTTACGCTGTTGGACAGCAGTGCTTTCTGTCTCTAACACTACAGTATATTCTTTCTGAGCGCCTTTTGCTTTCAGTTTTATTCTGATTTTTAAAAAAACCTTTAATGAACATTAATCTCATTTTTATTAAATTTTCACAAATCTTATTTTATTTGATTTTATTGGCTTTTATAGTCGTCGATTTATTTATAAAGCACTTTAAATTTCCTCGTGTATGAAATGTGCTACGTAAATAAATGTACCTTGCCTTACCTGTACTCTTATGGAACATACACATAATGTACATATGTACATAGAAATAGCTTTTTTTTTTTTTTACAGTAGTGACATAATTGTTAAACTTTGACGCCGCATACTGCACTCTTGGTTAATCATGGTGTGATGTTTGTGCCCGTGCAGGCTGCGCTGGCTGTATGGGTGACTGTACTGAGGTTTATGGGAGACATGCCCGAGCCTAAATATGAAATCAGCCTCAGTGACGGCAGTGAGAAGATCCCAGTTATGACCAAGATCTACGAGACTCTGGGCAAAAGGACCTACAAGAGGGATCAGCAGGCCCTGCAGGGGGCCGAGGAGGTGATCACATGCAGCAATCAGACCTAGTTTGCTTTGCATTATTATTATTATTATTATTGTTGTTGTTGTTATTATTATCATAATCGTTATTATTATTATTGTTGTTGTTGTTGTTGTTGTTAATAATAATCCAAAGTAATTATATTTTATTTAAAATACAGTATAGTCTTGCTGTGTTTAAGTGAAGCTATGTTAGTTTCTATTAGCTTTACAGTTTTAAGACTATTTATTTTGTTTTTAAATTTCAGCTTTAGTCATTTTAGTTTATTTTGCTTGGGAAGCCTGTGGATCCTTTTGTCTTGGTGCACATTCAAGCCGTTGGGGTTTTTCTGCAAGCCCACACAATCCCTGAACCTAGAGTCAAGTAAAAGTTCTACATTTCTAGTTTCCACTTGGTTGTCGTTTTTGGCACAATGTTATTCAAATTTTAGCTTACAAATACGTCTTATGGCTTCAGGTTAAGTTGTCATTATCTGTAGTAACCCTGGGCTGAACAAATTTGATTAGAATTCCCTTGAAAAAAAAAGATAAGTCAGTTGAATAGAAAAGATCGGGATCATGAAAAAGAAATCCACTTCTGTTAAAGTTTCATTTCACCCAATTCACAATCCTTAGATGTGTGAGCCAGTACTAAAGAAGTGTACGGGTTGTCTCTGTCTAAAACAAAGAAAGGGCTGCTAATTATAATAGCACACTTAATTAGTGCAAGCCATTTATATCACAGGGTCGCTGTATCCTCAAATCTGAATGGAAAGAATATAGAATGTTAAAATGTGTCAGAGATGAATAACAATTAGACGTAAGAAGATGTTCCTTCAGTCACAGGAAACACTTCAGGACAGGCGATTGTCTCCATAATATGAGGAACCTTTTTTTGTTTGTTTGTCTTAACTTCAAGAGATAGAAAAAGTGTGGCTGTTTACAGGCTCTGTGGGGTAAATGATAAAAAAGCCAACAGTTTCCTGAATGCTACATTACATTAAATGAATTAAAGGTACATGTCTTTTTAAATTGATAATCATTGCTGGTGAATTGCAGTAGTACACTGTAAAAAATTACCGTAGATTTTGACAGTAATTTACCGGCAGCCTGGGTTGCCAGTAAAGAAACAAGTGTACAACATATTTGTGGGAAAGTACTGTAATATCTCACATAGCTTAAAATGACACATTGCATTGTCTCAATGCAAGCTACAACAGAGCTGAAGAGTCTTATTCAAGGACCCAATTAAAGCAGCCTGACCGAGCTGGGGTTTGAACATAAAACCAGTTTACCTGGAACACAATACCTTAACCACTGAGCCACCACAAATAGCTTGACCACCTTGCATTGATGCAACACAGTCTCTCAGTGGAGTTACTTCAGTGTTAAAAATAGTTGAAAATAGAGCAAGCTTGCTGGAGTGTTATTGGAGTAGCTCAATGCTTAAGGTGTCGTATACAGTTCAGAAGGTTGGATGTTCTAATCCCTGAGCTAGCATGATTATGCAGACCCCTTCAACTCAACTGTCCGTATCCTGCACCTGCCAAGTGAGCTGTGTTGACCTATGTGTTGTTTATTTATAACATTACGATATTACAGTACTTTACCATAAATATGTTTTACATTCATTTACTGTAAACTTTACAGTACATTCCTGGCAACCCAAGCTGTTGGTAAATCGCCGTAGAAGTCTACAATACTTTTTTTACAGTGTAGAAGAATAATTAGAAGAATATAATGCTTTAGTTCATGCTGTTTAATTCAAATAAACATAAAAATTGGCCGGAAGCATTAAGTCCACTTCATGTTAGACCTAATAATTTCACACTATTGTTGGTTATTTTCTTATATAAGCCCATCGTCGAGTGTTTTACCCTTTAGTAACACCTAATATTCAGAACACCCAACAACTATCGCTACAGCAAGCAGTTTTTTTTGGCACCTTCTACAGTTTAATCCCCTGTGTCTTGTTGACATTAGTTGTTTAATAAAGTGTTATGATAAGTGTTTAATCCCCTGTGTCTTGCTGACATCAGTTGTTTAATAAAGTTTTATGATTCCCCAAAATCCCAAGGCACCATTAGTGAGGAAGATTTTTGCTGGAAGGCAGAATAAATATAAAAATACTACTCGAAGAACATTATATGGCCAAAGATATTTGGACACCTGGGTTTGTCCATTCAGCCACAGGCGCAATAGTGAGGTCAAGCACTGGTGTTAGGAGAGTTTAATTCATGTAAAGGCGTTCAGTGAGGTTGAGATCAGGGTTCTGTGCAGGCTACTCGAGTGCTTCCGCATCGACCTCGGCAAACCATGTCTTCATGGACCCGTGAACAGGGGCATTGTCGTGCTGGAACAGCTTTGAGCTGCTTCATTCCAGCGAAGGGAATCTTAAAGCTAGTGAATACTGTGATATTCTAGACATTTGTGTGCTTTCAGTTTTAGAGAAGACCCACACGTGGGTGTGATTGTCAGGTGTTGAAATGCTTCGGGCCATAGAGTGCCCTGTGTAGGTTTATGTTATGTCAGAATAACTAGGCACATTGTCTTGAATGTTTATGCCATGCATTAAATACACACTATGAATTATTGTTTCTCTTTCAGACTTCTGTTATTGACAGTCAGAAGAAGAACAGTATCAGACATAAGCTAGTGTCTCTCACACTGAGAAGGAAATCAAAACTCACAGAGGAGGTGAGAGCACTGTCCCATTTATAATGCAGTCAGCTGTTTCAGGTTGATGCTATAATGAGAAGATGAGATTCGGGCAATGATTCAGCTAAAAAAGATGTATGTACGCAATGTTCCTTTATATTCTGAAGGCAGTTGATCAGATAACACAGGTTAGGGGTCTGAAGCTCTCTTCTAAACTATTGCACTGGAGCTTCAAGGCAGCTACAAAGAACAGAGCCTTATTGCACGAAGTTAGCATTCTGTCAAAAAAAAAAGGTTTGTTTTTTTGTGTGTGCAAATCTGTAAAGTGACAATGTGAAAGCACTTCAATTGCTAGGCGATTAGTTAATACAAACTGAGGCTAATGATCTTGCTTGATGATATTTACACTTGTTACATCTTTCACAATGACAGTAATGTAAAAGGTCACGTGAAAATGGAAATGAGATAAATTTGTCAACAGTTACCACAGATTTGTTGGTGAACTAAAAAAAAAAAGGGCACAGTACACCTCAAATTACATGCGACACTTAGCATCAACCGCTAAGCAAACCTCTATGGCTTCTGCCATATCTACCAACACCAAGACCGTAGCACAACTTGAAAACTCAACAGTTCCTACAGTAGAGTTAGTGACAAAATGAACAGCCAAGCAAGCAAGACTTTTCAGCAATATCATTTTTGACTTAACCCTGGAAGACCCAGACCTTATATAAGGAAAAATATCTCCGTTGGCTAAAATGATGGCACTGACTCAGTGAACACAAAAACAGGTGGGGCTATGAAATGGTCCTTAAGAGACCTCCTGGGATGTCCATCAACCAATGAGTGGGTTGAATATAAAAGTGAAAGAAAAGTTAGGGTCAAATATGATCCCGGGGGTGCCACAGGGTTCAAATATAAGACCTCAAAGATGAAAAGGAAGTTCTGGATTTATCATGAGCTAGCTCGTCAACTACTTGATGGTCTATAAAGTGAAAGTGGCTTCTTTGGGATCTATTTCTGTTAGCGGAGCAAAAATAAACAGCACATTTGTTCACAGTGTATCTGAAATGCTACTTCATTATATACTTGATATTCAGAATAGCCGCAGTATTGCTCATGTGATATATTCTTAATAACCTTTCATTACTTGTGAGCTACATTATTCTTGTAACTCCGGCACAAAACTGAAAAACCTTCAGATACCAGACTGGTCTTGACTGATGGAAACTGGCAGTGGAAACTTTTTGCTGTACTGTTCCTGTAATATTTCCTAGAGAGGTAACTAGCTAAAAAAAGATCAGATTACACTCGTGCAGTATTTATGTTCTTGATTAGGTGACCAAACACCTGACTGACAGTGATTGCAGTCTACAGTGGATGTTGGAGGATCGTCCCACTTCCAACCTGGAGAAGCTTCACTTCATCATTGGGAATGGGATTTTACGCCCTGCCCTGAGGTTAGTGATGGCAGGTTAATCCTTCTGGCAAACTCTCACATGTGGTATTCTCACACGGATAAGGATACGCATTTCCCCAAAAATGTCTCAACCTTTTTTGCTTTAAGGGATAATCTTAAATGGATACTGTAGATTCATACATCCTGATAAACTGCTGCTGCTGCTGCCATCATAAAGACTGTCCTGTACTCACCCTAGGATTCATATTGATATTATCGTCGCATTGAACATTCTCTCAAGTCATCTCAGGAAGTTTTCCCTTGGTACTGCCCTTCTGGCATGCTGAATAAGGAACTAAATTTACATTTGAATTGCTTTGTGGCAATTATTTAGAGTGCTTTACAAATACGCAAAAATCAATCAATTTAAACAAATCCATTGCTATAAGTGACACATTGCATTATTCCATTGTTTATGTTTAACAGAGATGAGATCTACTGTCAGATCTGTAAGCAGCTGACCCAGAACCCATCCAAAAACAGCCATGCTCGTGGCTGGATCCTGCTCTCTCTCTGCGTGGGATGCTTCGCACCATCTGAGAAATTTGTCAAAGTAAAAAAAAATTACACCTTCCTTTTTTTTTAAGATCGATTTATCTAGAAGTGTGAAATGAGAGCTCTTTTTGAGTCGCAAATGTAATATTGTTCTTCCCTCCCATTCCCAGTATCTGCGGGCATTCATTATTTCCGGACCGCCTGGCTACGCCCCATACTGTGAAGAAAGACTGAAGCGCACTACTGTGAACAAGACACGGACCCAGCCTCCCTCATGGCTTGAGCTGCAGGTGCTGGTTTCCCCCGCAGCCATTACGCTCACACATTTTTCTTTGTTTGGCCGACACTGATGAGGCAGAATTCAATCCATGCATCTAGCTAAGCAGTTGAAGGTTACGAGTCTTGCTCAAAGGTGCAATGGTGGCTCTCTGGTGGTCATCAGATATGAACGCCATGTAGAATTATAGCCATTGAGCTAACACTGCTATTACCTAAAAAGAAGTCACTGGAATTAGGATTTAATTGGATCTTTTTTCTCCTCCTTCAGGCCACCAAATCCAAAAAGCCCATCATGTTGCCAGTGACCTTCATGGATGGCACCACGAAGACCCTGCTGACAGACTCGGCCACTACTGCTGCAGAGCTCTGTAATGCCCTGGCAGACAAGATCGGCCTGCAGGACCGTTTTGGCTTCTCTCTGTACATCGCTCTGTTCGATAAGGCATGTTCATCAGAGCGTCTATGTGGGCTTTAATAATAACAATGCTATTATTTCTCCTTATTGTTAGTGTCTATGTACAACACGACGGACTTTAATGCATTCAGTTTTACAACAGCAAATTTCAGTGCAATGGATCATAACATGGACATCACATACTATAGAGACTTAAAGTGTCACAGAGATTTAAAATGCTACAGAGACTAAAATATTGGAGAGGATTTAAAGCACTTAAGAGCCTAAAAATACTACAGAGACCTAAAGTGCTTCAGAGACTAAACAGTACAGTTGATCCTCTCATCTACAGACACCGCATTAATGGATATCGGATACAACGGACAAAATATGCCGGTCTGAATACATAATCCATGAGCGAGAATGTCCGGTACGAAAGTTTAAAAATCCCGGGTGTCGCAAACTGAGTCCTGTAGTTCAGCAATTGTCCGCTAGGTGGCGGTGGTGTGTGTGCTACTAGTTGCTTACAAGCATCAGTTGAGCTGTGGTCGCTGTGAAGCTGTACTGTTTTTCGGTGATTATTTGGTGTTTTTCACCTCAATGTTTTCTCTATGTACTTACCTATTTATGTTGGTCGTTATGCTGCTTGTCATGTGTACAGTACTTGGGGAGAACTTTCATGGACCTTAGTGGTGTTTTTCCTTGGATTTCCATTATTTTAAGCCCACCCAACACTTCACATCATCGGACTATTCAAGTCATCGGACAACCTCTTCCCCCGATTAATCCGTTAATGCGAGGATCGACTGTGCTTCATATATGATCTCTTACTTTTTAGATCTCTGAAGAGTGCTGAGAGTAAAATGAATAGAGAGTTAAAATATTACAAATACACAAATTGCTTAAACCCTAAGACTTAACACTTCATCGACTTAAAATGCTCCAGAGACTTAAAATACCACAGAGTCTTAAGATAATGAGGACTTAAAATAGTACCAAGATTTTAAGTACTAGTGTGACCTGAAGTACTACAGATACTTAAATACTTCAGAGACTTAAAGTACTATAGAGGGTCCAAGCACTGCAGAGATTTGAACCTTTTAGAGGGTTAAAATGCTACATGAGAACTACGTATGTACAGTTGCAATCAAACACACATACATACATTCATTCATCATGGACGTAGATGTCATGACAATGTTGGGAATAGCAATATTTCAAAAATATTTCCAACTTGTGCACCAAATTCTTTTTTTTTTTTTTTTTATCAGTACGTTTTTAGATATCGTATAATTTTATTAAATAACTTATTAAATCTCAGTGTTTCGTTACCTTCATGTCCATAATTCATATGAGTGTATGTGACTTTTGACCGCAACTGTAATTTAAACAGTTACAAATAATCGCTGGTGTTAACAGTTAAATTAACAGCTGGCGTGTGTTTATTTCCCAAGAAAATATTAACATTTTCAGCAACTCCTCTTCACATTTGCACAAAAGTGTCAGACTCTATGAGTAGGTATTGATATACAAAAGAGTTCCCTTTTTTCTATAACTGACTTTGTCTTATACAACTAAATCTATTAGTTACTGCATGCACACACAAGATTTTCTCATTTTCATGGTTTCTCATACACTATACGGCTAAAGGTTTGTGGACACTGGATCATCATAACCCTGTGTGGTTCTTTCCCAAACTGTAGCCGCAAAGCTGGAAGCACATAATTGTCTAGAATGGCGTTGTATGCTGTAGCATGTAGCATTAAGCTTTCCCTTCACTGGAACAGACAACGCCCCAAACCTTGTCCAGAATGAGCGTGCCCCGTGCACAACGCAAGCTCCATGAAGACACGGTTTGCCAAGGTTGAAGAGCATAACTTAGTCCTGCACAGAACCCTGAACTCAACCCCACAGAACACCTTTAGGGTGAACTGCACCCCAGGCCTTCTCACCCAGCATCAGGACGTGACCTCATTAATGTTCTTCTAGGAAAATGGGCAAATCCCCACTGCCATGCTAATGGAAAGAGGTTGTAGGACAGTTATTATAAAAGCAAAAAGGGCATTAATCTGGAATAGGATGTTTAGGAAGCACATATGGGTGTGATGGTCAAGTGTCCAGAAACGTTTGGCCATACAGTGTACATTTTGTGTACTGTTTTTTTCAGGTGTCATCTCTTGGCAGTGGAAAGGACCACGTGATGGACGCAGTGTCACAGTGTGAGCAATACGCTAAAGAGCAAGGGGCTCAGGAGCGCAATGCCCCCTGGAGGCTGTTCTTCAGGAAGGAGATCTTCACACCATGGCACAACCCTGCTGAGGACAGCGTGGCCACCAACCTGATCTACCAGCAGATCATCCGTGGAGTCAAGTTTGGCGAGTACCGCTGTGATCGGGTATGAGCTGTAGTTGCAGTATCTTACAGCAGATTAAACATTGCGTCTCTGTATCTACATGTACATTTTGTGATGGTCGCAGGAGGAGGATTTGGCTGAGCTAGCAACTCAGCAGTACTACATAGACTATGGCTTGGAGATTCTTCAGGAACGATTGCTGAGCCTCATCACCTCGTACATCCCAGACCGAGAGATCACCGCCTCCAAAACCGTGGAGAAGTGGGCCCAGGTCATAATATCAGTGCATAAAAAGGTAAGCATCTTCTGTGCTAAGCAGGACAATAAGTCCTAACTGAGAAAAGCAAAAAGAGTATAAGATTTGTCCCAGATTGTTTTAAGTCTGTGCAAAATTGTAAATTTGATGATGCAATATGATACAGTCGTGCCCCAGTAAATGATTAAAAATTGACAACACTTGTTGTTTATATGGCCTTAAAAGGCACGTAGTGCAATTATATAAGGTGTTCGCTACTATCCGCAGTTTGCGGTATCTGTGGGGGTCTTGAAACTCCTTGGAACAATTTTTAGTAGTTTTGTGTAGTTTAAATACTTTTAAAAAGCCAAGAAATTAAAAATGAGAAATGATAGGGGAGAAAAAGGAGAGGGGGAAAGTGTGTGTGTGTGTGTGTGTGTGTGTGTGTGTGTGTGTGTGTGTGTGTGTGTGTGTGTGTGAATATGCTACAAACTACAGAACAGTACACATCTTAGCCTACTCTAGGTGCTGTACAGTACACTTACTGATTGCTTATGAGACGTGATGGGGGAGAAAGAGGTGTATGCTGCACAATTTAAAAGTCGTTTGTGATTTCATTTTAATTTTCCCCCCTGTCGATTGTGGTTAAGTGGATCAGCGGACATTGAATCAGCGGATAACGGGGCATGATTGTATAGTCTGCCCAAGTGCTTAGGCAGCAAGTGGACGTGCAAGTGCTTAGGGTAAATGATGCAAACAGAACAATAATTACTAATTAACTGCTAATTAACTACTGTTAGTTTTTGGCCAGAATTTAAACTGCAATTAAAGCAAAGTGTCTTTAGCACTGTGTTCAACTAGGGTGTGTTGCAGCCACCTCACAACCCTAATGTTCATATACCCGCATCACAGGTGGCAAACAGACATTGGTCCAACAGAATGGCTACGCCACAAAGCAGTCAGCCACCTTTAGGTCTACCTTGCAAAAATTGGACCAAAATTGCCAATTGTCAGATTGAATTATGCCAGATTATTTTCTTAATTTTATTTTTTGTAGATATAGGAATTTAATGGAAATGAGTCCAAAGAAAATCACTTTCCACTTCTGAGTTCTGTTCATTAGCCTCTCGTTATCTTAGAACTACAATGAGGTTGGATTTCGTGAATTAAATCAAACTTAGTCCAATAAAACTGTTTAGATACAGTGCTGAAATGTGACCTGCATTCATAAACCTGTTTTCACTCTTCACAATATTGCAGTTTTGAACGAAATGAAAATGAACCATTTGGGCGCTATAGGAGTTGGCTCTGAGCCAAATGTCATTATGTTGTTTTGTGGTGGCAACAAAGGCAGGAGGACATGAAGGTGTTTACAATCTGCGTATTAATGCATATTCATAGATCCTTGCTTTTTTATAAGTGTAGAATTATATGTGCTGTTTTAAGCTATTGTTGCCATTGTTGAAGTTCCTGTGCACAATTTATTATTTAAGGCAGGGGTGCTCACACTTTTTCATCACGCGAGCTACTTTTTTTTTTTTTTTTTAAGATATTTTTTTTGGCCTTTTTGCCTTTATTTTTTGGATAGGACAGTAGAGATTATGACAGGAAGTGAATGGGAGAGAGAGACAGGGAGGGATCGGGAAATGACCACAGGTCGGAATCGAACCAGGGTCCCCGGATTTGTAGCTTGGTGCCCCAGCCTGCTGCGCCACGGCCAGGGCCACCCAAAGTACAGTAAACCCCCATCTTTCCTTGAAAGACAGAAATCCACGATACATGGACGCCACCACTAAATGTTTTTTTCTTCTTAAATAGTTTTTGCCCTAAATTATCCTCCCACACACTGAACACATTCCAGACACAATTAAACACAAAGAAAACATTTGTGAGCATCTAGCGAGGTGAATCCTGTGCGGAATCCATAGAAACATCACATTTATAGCTGCTACGGGCGAAGAACTGGGATACTGGCGAATGCTGGTTGCTTGTCCCCAACCATACACGTCAGAGCCACCAGCCAACCACAACCAAGGTTAAATGACCAGAGCATACTGATTGGCCAGACCCGTTCCTCCAGCCATTTTTTTTCCCCAGTATCCCCACGCCGCGTTTTCATAAACAACACTAAGTGTTCTTTGTCTCTTGTGTAAATGAGATACACTGCACTGTATTTTATACATTATTAATATTTTACACTATTTTAATTAACGTTTATATTTTATAATACTGGGGAAATCAGCAAAAAAAATTTGATATATTCTAAATAAAAATCCGTGAATAGCCAGGGACGCGAAATGCGAACCGCAATATAGTGGGCGATTACTGTATAACACTACTGTCTCTTGCTATACACTTACACCCATCATCACTACCCACCACTGACTGTGGAGAATTAAATCACAGCGTCTCCTTTCAGAATATGGTCTTACCATCATATGGCCACAACTATGTGGACACCTGTCCTTTAAAACCCCTATGAGGGCCTCCAACTAACTTCCCTGAGCAAAGCCGGAAGCAGACATTTGTCAAGAACATTTTTTTTTTTTTTTTTGGTGTAGCATTACAATACATCTTCCCTCGGATTAACGGGCCCAGACCTGTTCCAGCATGACAATGACCTTGAGCAAAAAGCGAGGTCCGTCAAGACTTTGCCGATGTTTGGAGTGGAAGAACTCACGTGGCCTGCACACAGACCTGATCTCAACCCCACTAAACACCTTTGGGATGAACTGTAACACTGAGTCCACCCCAGACCTCCTCACCAGACATCAGTGCCTAGACTTACTAACGCTCTTGAGCTGAATGGGCAAATTCTTTTCAATTTCAGAAATGCAATGGAAGGCATTTCAGGACAACGGAGGTTATTACAACAGCTAAGGGGGGACTAAACCTGGAATATGATGTTCAGCGAGCATATATTCAGGCCAGGAGTCCACAAACTTTTGGCCGTATAGTGCATCTGAACCGCCTGACTACACGTCCACGACGTTCTGCTCTTAGCTTCCCAAATCTGTAAGAATACAGAAGAAGGCAATTCCATTTGGCTAGACAGGCAAGAATAAAAATCACCAATATAAGGCTAGGATTAAGTCCGAACCCAATCAGAGTAGCAACAGGGTGAGGGAGAAGCGGAAACATGGTCACACACCGTCTCCTCGCTTTCGGGGCCTGATGGACAAACTGTTTGAGAATTCTCAGAGAGCATTTCACCGAGTGGCTTATGTCAAACACCAGCGGAACTTAATTACAGTCATTGATCTTACCAGAAGTAGGACTTGACGTGTTCTTGAATCAGCACCCATGTTTCTCCAAAGTCATCTGACTTCCACAGCTGCCACAAAGAACAAGGAAGTGGATCAAGGTTTGAGATTTCAAGTCCGGCTGATGACTCATTACACAGCAAACTCGGAGTGAAACTTTTCTCTAAAAGGCTTTAACACTGATGAATCACCGCACATATTGGACAAGTGCCACCAGCCCAAGTTGCAATATAACGTTTTTAAATGCAAAAGTTATAAAGCTTATTCCCTACTGAGTCAGAACAATAAGATATCCAGCCTGAATGCTAAGAAAAAAGAAAAAAAAACAGCAGCTCTTTCATTAAAAAAAAAAAAAAAAAAAAAAAAAACAAAAAAACCCCTGCTTTCATACTCTAAAAATAAATCACAACTATCCAGAAATATGAAAGAAATTTCACTCGAGCATGTCCAATATCACCATTTTAAACCAACCTGTTTATTCGGGTGGGAACTGTCATAACCCAGGACCAGGTTTGGTCTCTTGCTGTGCAGGAGCAGGTCTGTAGGTTTGAAGGGGACGGAGAATCCCTGGACGCTCTTGCAGAAGTCAAAGGTGTTCCAAAGGTAGTCGTTTTTGGTGTCTGTAAAAAGGTACTGAGGACGACAAGGAAGAACAGAAATAAAAATCGAATTAGGGCAATCTAGGGCAACATGTACATACACAGTTACAGTGCAAATATACTTCACTTTCCCCACAGGTAGCACCATTGTTCGCATACATGCTTGGAGGACTAAAACGCGACGCCCATGAAATGGCACTCCATGAGCTAAAACGTCCCCGTCCATCTGGTTTCCAAGTAGAACTGTACGGTCTGGTGATTTCACCAGCGGCAACATAAACAGAACAGACTGACGAGCTCAGTTTCTCTTTGAAACAGTCCGCTGTTGTTGTTGTTGTGCCTGTTATTATGTGTGGCTTAAATCAAAAATCCTCCGTGCAGAGTCAAAACTATTTACTAATCTAATATAAGTAGCTTTAAAACAGGACCTAGAACAATGCACAAGTATGCATCTTGAGACGCGATGAGTTTGTTTATTTCAGCTGTGGTCACGGTGTCACACGGTGCTAAACTGTTTCCACTCTTCATGTTGGTATTGCACCACGCAGCCTCCCATGACAGGCACAGCGGTCATCCTGCATACGCGTACGTGCAACTAACAGCAAGTCTACACCTGCCGTTACACACTTGTTCACACCTAGGTGCAATTTAGTGTAGCTAATCCCCAGACTGTCGAGCTTTTGGGAGATGGGATGAAACCAGAGAACCCAAAGGAAACCCTAAAGGAGACAATCGATTTCATTCTCTGACACTGTTAATGGATCCTGAAACGATTTGTAGTCAGACACCACTTTAACTGGTAAACAAGTCTTCAGCCTTCCTCCACAATCCAACTACGGTGAACCCCCGCAATATCGCGGTTCACCCATCACGGTTTCAGTGCATTGCGGATTTTCAAATTTTGATTCGCTGAATTTTTTGGCTTTCGTGGGACTCTAACATAAAATATAATTTTTTTTTTTATGTTAATTCAAACATTAAAAGAACATTTAAAACAAAATAAAACAGTATGCACTGCATTTCATCAGCAGATGAATACACAGTGGTGGTGTACGCCACTTCCGCTTGAGCTAGTAAACAGGCTGTAAACAGGAAGTGACCTCACCGGCAGTAAGTACGCATGTAGAATTTTATATGTTGTTAAAATGACGCATGTTTAAGAGTGCAGAAAGTATTTAAGAGCATAGGACGTGTTTATAAGAGTGTGGAAGAGGTTAATAAGAGTGGAAATGGTTTATAAAGCCTTAATATATATATATAAATAATAAAATAAATGTGACAGTGCTACTTCGCGGATTTCACCTGTCGCCAGGGGGGGAGGGTTCACTGTACATAAATATAAGAAGAATTATGGAAAAACACGTACAATAATACTTTGGATCCATATTAAAGCCATGTGTTTCGCACATATTTACTTTATGAAAATTGTCAATAAGTCCAAAACGACAGGTATACAGGGTGTCTCACAAGCTTGAATCTGTAGTCGTTTTTACCTTATATTAAATTTTAGATTCTTCTTTTTTTTTCTTTCAGATGCAAGATGGCTCCAAAATGAACAAGAGAAGATCAGTGTATACACAAGTGCAGCACATGTCCAAGGGCTTCAGCTTGAGCATTTGGTGTAATGTGCATATTTAAATTTAACCCAAAGGGGTGGGGGGGTTGGGGGGGGCCACACTGCATATGGACCCAGACTTTTAGGACACCCTGTACGTACAATGCCAACTTGTGTATTATTTTTTTTGTTTGTTTCATTTTTTTTTTACATTTGAATTTGGATTCAACCCATTTCATTTAGGTTACAGTGGACCCTCAGCTCACAAACGCATTGGATGGTGGACAAATCGACGTACGAACTAAATTCCTGAGCAGATTTTGTACTGACCAACGAACAAATCCTCGACTGACGTACAGGCAGCCAACCCACGTTTTGCGGCACAAACCTCAAGTTCCGGTCAAGCGCTCGCATTTTTTTCGTTGTGTTTCTCTGCATTTTTGCTCTATAAGCCTTCATTATGGGTCCCAAGAAAGTGGAAACGGTAGTGAGAGTAAGAAGCCTAAGTGTGTAAGAGTTGAAATAAAGAATTAAAGAAATCGCAAAACATGAGAACCGCCACCATATCCCTCAATCACCGTCCTCCTACGCCAGCAACTTCATATCCACCACAAAGGTAATGCGCATTAAAATCATCTGTTTATTTCATTTAGTTTTATTTTTCTAAAATTAAGGTTATTTTAATTTTAGTTTATGTTTTATTGCCACACATAAACCCATAATACACTTTAATAACATGCTGTGAGGGCTGAAACACATTAATTGCATTTACATTCATTTCAATGGGAAAAATTGATTCGGGTCACGAACAGAGTCTTGGAACGAATTAAGTTCGCGAGTCAAGGGTTCACTGTACCAGTCAAATATGCCTAAAAAAAAAATACCTCACATAATTAATATAACACCTCATAGCTTGCTCTAACTGACTTGGCTAGGAAATTATAATGTGAAGCATATTTCCCACAGCCTACAAAAAATACATTCTTAACATATTTCTAAAGATACCGGTTCATTACATGTAATTATTCATCTGTAAATCCAGTACAAGAGCCAAAGTGAAAAGTTCAGAGGAGAACTGGGCCAGAGTAGGCAAGACGGAAGAAGAGAAAAGGAGTGAAACACGTTGCTCACAGATCACCATGTGTGATTTAAAACACCAACTTCCGCAGGGAGGCAAAGCTGATGAGACCGGGCTGCTATAAAAAGACGTGTCCATGAACAGTCACGCCTTTGCCTTTAGGGAATGGTTTTTTTGTTTTATTATCTTAGATTAGTAACTGCCAAGCTTGCTCAGGTTGTTCGTTCGTTCGGCTGGTCATTTGGTATTATAAACATCTGGGGAAATTCATTTATTAAATTTAAACTGCACATCTGTACCGATGCTGTAGTACTAATCCGGTAGCGCATGCTGCAAGACGCTATCGTTCGTTATCCTCCTGCCTCAGTGTCCCTGTCTGGCTCGGGACTATGGCTCGAGGAGCCGCACTGCAGAATCATGGAGCAGAGCAGCACTTCAATTCCCAGGGGTCTTTGCAAGTGGCAACTCCTCCCTGAAGCAGCCAATTATGTTGGGTGCCAAGGGCGACGGCTACAGGCAAGGCTAGGCCTATTAGTCACGCTGTCACACTGGGTCTCATGAGAAGTACTCCCACGCCTAACACCAGCATCCCCACACACACACACGGGCGCGCACACACACGCACACACACACACCCCAAAATAACCTTAACCGACCTCTCTTTAGTGCTTTAAGGCCCATGCATGAGATTTGAGGTATAGCAAAAGTAGATGGTGGACACTCACTCGTCTGTTGTCAGCAGGGCTGTGGTAGAACTGCGAGATCACCTGCTTGCTTTTTTCCTTCCCACTAGGCAGGTCAAACTTCTCCGATATATGCATGAAGGAGGCTCCATAGTCATACGACACGTACACCTGAGGAAGCGGTGCGAAAACAGCAATTAAACATGTTATACGTTTGAAAAAAAAGAAAAAAGAAAAACATGCAAATTTGTGCAAACATCAATACTTAGCATTTCTAGAATAGCTAATTCATGGGAACTCATAGTGGACGCACCACCGTAAGCCTACTTATTAATACAGTGGTGCCTGCATTGCACGAATGCTGTGACCTATGAACAATTTGGTTCGCGACCAAAAATTGTCAAAAAAAATGCATTGGTTCGCATATAAAATTTGGTCGACGAACAGATTCCTTGACCGACACCATCCTAATGCTTCATCATCCCAAGCTTCCACGCATGGAGACTGAGACAATGTGTCCGTATCGGTCTCTAGCAGCTATTAGCGGTGTTCAGATGCACGCTCAGCGCTTCATAGCCATAAAGTACAAACAGGAGCCCCCCTAAGCCCCCTTCCTCTTTTCTATTCCTTCACACCCGAACTCCTCCTGACAAAGGTGAGCAAAGTGTGAACTTTATTTTACACTATTGTATGCATTTTTTATGGTTCTTTTATTATTAATGTATTTTTTTTATACTACAGTAATCCCCCGCTATATCGCGGTTCACATTTCGTGCCACTGGGTATTCACAGACTTTGTTTAGGCCAATCGGAATGCCCCATTTATTTAACCTTGGTTGTGATTGGCTCCTGGCTATGACGCGTACGCAACCAACATTCACCAACATTGCAGCTCTTCGCCTGTAGCACTGCTCACATGTGATGTTTCAACGAATTCTATACAAAACTCACCTCGCTATATGCTCGCAAATGTTTTCGTAAAGTGTTTACCCGTGTCTAGAAAGTGTTTAAAGAGTGTGGGAGGATAATTTAGGGCTTAACCTATTTTAAAAAAGCATTTGAGGGAGGTGTCTGTGGCGCAGATTTTCGTCTTTCATGGACGTAACTCCCGCAAACGACAAGTGATTACAGTACATTGTGTATTTCTTTAAAGCTTTTACTATTAAAAAAAACAGAAAAATTAACTAACAAAAATTATTTAGTAGGCTTGTGAACGAATTAATTGAATTTCGATGCTTTCTTATGCGAAAAATTGCTTTGGTTCACATACAAATTGGTTTACGACCACTCTCCTGGAACGGATCGTGCTCATAAGCCACAGGCACCACCGTACTTAGTGATCATTGATAGTGATGCTTTCTGGAAGACGATGTTTGTATAACATTTACAGAAGGAGTCCCCACTTTCCGTGCTTTGTACCAGGTAACGTTTTCCATCTTGAAAAGGTCTTCAGGACAGACAGATAACTAGCTAAGTGAGAAATAGCACACAGCAAGACATGCTTTTGAAGGGAAACGATTTGATTATTTTTCTGGAACAGCACATCCCAGTGTGTTACTTCTCCTGTGTCACTTCTCTTATACCACAAATTGCCAAAAAGTAAGATTTTTTTTATTAATGAATGACACATTGTGCCATTTATACATTTAATGCTGTGTAACATCCATGAAACAATTTAGTGCCTGTTACAGCTCATGTTATAATAACTATAAATAGTTACCAAGTGTAAACTCAGCATGCAGTCTACCCCCAGCAACAAACATTAAAACTGCGCTAATGAACAAATAAAAACATGCATATAAATCACTGCTATCGTAAATTTTCTGTACAAATTTTTCAGTTCACACAGATCGAGTTCTAGTCAGTTCAAGTACTGAGGTAATATATATACACTCAGCAAAAAAAGAAACGCCCCTTTTTCAGGACTGTGTATTTCAACAATAATGTTGTAAAAATCC
>JAQLOM010000011.1:8815980-8828222 GCA_030068315.1 Chrysichthys thysi | reverse complement strand
GCAAGAACCAATCAGCTAACTAAAGAAAAAAGAGGCCATCAGTACTTTAGGAAATGAATGGTCATGAAAATAAAGAAAACACATTGAATGAGAAAGTGTGTCCAAACTTTTGGCCTGTACTGTGTGTGTGTCCTGTGTGTTACACTTACCAAAGAATACATGTGAGAACTCACTGTCCCTGAGCAAATAAAACTGCATACTTTACAGTCGCTATGTTGTCATATGTTTCATAGGCAAAGGGAAATCTGCTTTGGATATTCCACTAAACCAGGAAGTAATCAGAAGCGGTGAGTGCAGCATAACGTCCTATTCTTAGAAATTGTGGGATATATTTTTGGTTGTTCTTCATGGCCTGGATATTTTAGCAGTCTCATCATTGTCATGTTTTGGAATATGTTTAGTGACTGAGGCGTACAATGAGGCTCTCATTTTCAGTCCAGAGGAGAACCGAGTTTTCTTTAGCATCCGAGAGCCCATCGTTAACAGAGTGTTTTCCAACAGCCGCCAAAGAGGATTTGCAAGCAAGTGAGTATTGGCTTCTGTATTGTAATGTATGACTTTGGGGGCAGGGATTATAATTGCAGGTTTGCTTTCACTGTAGATGCACGAGCTTGTGTGTATTGCACCTCTTAAATATGACTGACTCACTCTATATACATTGGGACCAGACTCGCACTGCAGCTACTGTTTTTTGTGAACAGTAAGGTGCTCTAGACTATGTAAGGAATAGTACAAAATGATGTGTGCCACTGTAGGAAAAATGATGAAGAGTGGAGTTACTTTTAGAGCAGGGTCAGCCTCACCGCCCCCCATTTGAAGTTAATAATGCATAAAACCTTCTATCTCATGACCATGAACACTGAATGTTACAAATTGCTGACACTGGAGACTCCTTAAATGCTAATATTTTCACACAAACGTTCAAAACATCAATAATAATGTTTCTGTAGAGTGCCCACCATACTACATTAGAAGCAGTACCATACTAGAGTGAACACATTAATGCAAACTTTTTTTTTTTAAGATGTGATTTTTTTTATTTTTATTTTTTTTAAGCCACCTTTTGAAGATGTTTGTTTAATCTCTCTTACTGCTTTAAGGGTGTGCGTCCGTTCGAGGTGCTGGGATGCCTGCATGGTGGTGGATGGAGGAACATCCTTTGAGTTTAATGATGGTGCTATTGCCACCATCAGCTTACATGAGGAGGACCTGCTGAAAACAGTTCTGCTTGATGATTGAACTTGTGAACTGCTTCATCAAGCCTGGACTTGAAATGATCGCTGACGTAAAGTCAAAAACGGGTCTCATTCACGACCTGAAGACTCATCTGTTGTTATAGATGAGGCTGAAATGAACTTGTACTTTTATGATTTCACAGGTAGGATGAGAATCTTTATGAGGTGTCTATGAGGATATGAAGTCCCTGCTGGCTGTCCCAGATGTAAATCGATGTATTTTTCAGCAAGGGTCGTCTATGTAGTTTTAGCCCGGACATCATGTCATTCATTTTGTTGCCATTGTCCTCAACTGTTCAGAAAGAAATCAATCTATCCAAGTCTGCTAGTGGATAGAAAATTTTGTACATTTGGATGACTTTCATGCAAATGTGCCTGCAATCAGGATCCGTGCAGCTGTAAACATCCAGGGGTGTTTGATTATGGTGATAAGTCTGCAGTTATTTTATTTTCATTGCACATGATGCATATTTCTAAATTGAAGAGCAACTGAACGGTATAGTCACGTGATGAATCATTTTTGTTCCTTAATAGCAGTGTTTAAAGAAAAAAGTGTGCCAATAGCCAGTCAACCAATTGCAGTTTACTTGCGCACGATCTTTTTTAAACACGTTCCTAAAATAGAAGCGGATTAGTAATTAGCATTTATGCATCTTTAGTAAACGTGTGCACACATGAGCACTCCCCCAGGATGCACTTCCATGTTATGAAAGTTTTTTGGATCCTGGCTGATCTCAGTCCTGATACATGACTAGTTCACTGTTCCAGTTGGTCAGTGTTACTGAAATACTGATTACATTGCATTACAGTCAATTGGCAAATGCCCTTATCCAGAGCAACTTACATTATCTCATTTATACAACTGAGCATTTGAGCTTAAGGGCCTTGCTAAAGGGCCCAGCAGTGGCAGCTTGGCAGTGCTTGGATGTGATCTCCCAACCTTAGGTGACTAGTTTTGTGTTTCGAACTTGACGTTGTTCCACTCTTGAAAGGGGACTCGCTTAAATTGTGTAACGTCAATCAGAAGAACTGATGAAGCAATTCAGATGTGTGACCCAATTACAACTGCATCTACCTGGATGAACTGAAATGAGCCATTCATCTTTGAATCAGTTTATTTACACCTTGTTTCCACGTGGAACTAAATGTAGTATAAAGTAGTAGTATAAATGAGCCAAGAAGCCTATGCTGTCGGCAGATACGAGCAATACACTTTGTATTGCTGCATTAAAATGTCCAAGTGGGAAAGGGACATGACAAAACAAGTATAGAGAAAGATGACCGTGGAATGTCTGTTGCTTTATTAAAAAATAATAATGAAAACCTGTTTCACGTTCTGAAGGGAGTGACGCCAGATCCCAGAGCAGTGATTTTTACAAATTTTGTCATATGTACCAAAGTTTATTGTGCAAATTTATAAAGTCCTATCCAATCCTGGCAAGTCTCTGCTCTTACAATATACAGAGTGGACCATGAAAAAGTAGCCCACCACCAATCCCGTTGCCACACTCTTTGGAGGAGGTCTGTTGCCCCGCGTGTATAGGCGCATAGATGTGAACGGGGACCGCTTTCAGCATCTGTTGTGACTTTTGTTTAAGTGAATACATTTTTTTTTCTCATCCTCCTATCACCAGAAGCAGGTTACTTTTTGTGGCCCTCCCTGTATGTTGACACACACATGCTAACAGGCACCTGTGGCGTTACTGACATTTAAACTCGTTAGAGCCGATTTTTATACTGTCAACTCAGTAACTGCAAGGACTGCCCCTGACACAAAATACCATTCCTCATATATTTACCATAGAAAGGAGAGCATAGAACTTATAGCGCAAAATATTTATTTAAAAATCAATGAACATCCAAACAGAAGTAAAATATCCATAAAAATACATTGTCTATCCAAGTTCTCAACAGAGAACTGATTCAAGTTTCCTCACGTTCATAATCAGTGGGTGGGAAAAATACCAACCAATTAAGAATTCAGGTATTTTGGTCACAAAAACATTGTTTAAAGAAGGGAAAAAAGAAAGAAGTCATTTAAAATTGTTCAAACAAAAAGGGCTGCTACAAATGTAGGAACAGATTATAATAAACCTGGAAACATTTGGCAGATTTTGGCAGTTGTTTTGCAGACTTGACTCTTTGCTTAGTATTTATAAGATCAGAACAATGAATTTTTCACAAAGATGGTAAAACATCAGACAAAGTGAGTTAACAAGACTATTGCAGCTGGTTTTCTGAAAGAGCACCTTTAGAGAGAAAAAAAAACAAAACCCAAAACATATCTGATCAACAGTACACGCTTTCTTTTTGTTATGTAGTTTACAGAATGGTACGTTGCATGGTATTATGGGACCAGACTTGTGATTGTCAGGACAGACAATGGCCCAGGAATTAGTAACATTTCATTTTTAAACCAGTTGTTCAACATGTGAACTGAACACTAACTTCCTGCAGCAGACTCTTATTTGAATGCTATAAAAGGTTTTATGTGCATCAAACAAAAACTGTGCAGTATACAAAGCAATGAAGTGTGTAACTGGGATGCAACCAATCTGATCCAAAATATTAGTCCTGAAACACTGGACATATTTTCCAATCTAATCCTAATGCAGAATGCATCCCTCTTCTAAAATGGCCCTCACATAACGTGTGATCAGAAAGTGTATCTAATAAGTAGTGAATAAAAAGGAGAAATGATAGCACCGTGAATTAGTTACAATCGTGGAGTTGATTGTTTTCTAATAACGGCACAAAATCTTTTATTCCTCTAAAACCATAGCAGTTCACCAATGATCACAGTATTCTGTTCCAAAGAATGACAGGTTTTATCCATTTATGGTTACATTCAACTAAGAACACCTATGAGAAGTTAGTTATGGCAGGTTTACTCAGTAATTCCCTCACTTCTTGCCTTTTATATATATAAAATAACACAAGTTGCACCTTTATCTCCATTAGGAAAACACCGACACTGGAGACTCCTTCTAGAAAAAACGTTCAACATCACACAGAAAACTTCACTTTATCTATTAGCATACAGTTCTAACCCATTGGTGTGGAGGTTCGATCATAGGTTGGCACTTCTGTCAGAGCGGTTATAGAAAATTGAACACCGTTTAATCAAAGAATTAAAATGTCATGAGTGCTGTGGTAAACATTATTAGCTGGAAGAATACTGGAAATGGATTTTATATTTAAAGAAAAAGAACTCTCCCAAATTAGTCACAGGGCTCAGCACGGTCATGCCCCGTCAGGCTCCTGAGCATGGATGGATGCATCATTGTCAGTGTTTGAACCCTCAACCTCCTGATAACGGAGTTCAATCTTTAGTACCACTCAGAAGCCCAGCGGTCCCTTTTAGTATGGATTAGTACTCCAAATTCTTATTTCTGCATTGTATGGGGTGCATCCTTATGATTCAATAATTTCTTAAAAATGAAGATCTGGAACGAACGAACACATGATACTTAACTTAACATAAAACTAACTTAAAACTACCGAACCTTCAAAACAAACCATTATCATAACACGTTAAAGCACTAGAAGTCATTCACATTCACGGTTAGGTTCAGGCTTTGAAAGGCTCTAAAATTGTCTGAAGTACAAGATTTGCACTCCTTTGTCCTAAAAACACCTGAAAAAGGAATAAAAGCCTACGTTGCAGTGGAGGTCCATTACCCTGCTGAAGTGTCAGTTATCGCGGGTGAGGTCAAAAAGCACGTGAAATAAATTCACCTTCTTTGCTCACAGAAACAAGTTGTAAGCCAGTTGAACGCACAAGTGTGTCGATTCACCTCTACAGTCTATATGCGTTCACCAATGCTGATGACGTCAAGGACAGCGGGACGTGATTTATACAGCGTTGGTTAATATCGCCATGACAACAGAGACTTCACCAGGTAACCACATCATGTAAAACCTATTCCTTATTTAAAACATCCTAAAGTCACCTCGTTTCACTCCCAACTCAAACAGCGCTGGAGCGCCGCTCAGGGTTTATACACCAGTCGGCAGTGCATTCCCCACAGCGTGCGGTCTTTCCGCGTGGCCGCAGTGGGACGGGCCACGCCCGAGAACGGCTGGGTGTTGATCTGGATCCGTGGCAACCCTTTACTCAGGAGGGGCAAGGAGCTGTCCGGTACCAGACCAAATACCTCCAAGGTCTGCAGAGTCGCAAACTTTTCAAACTCCCTGTAATCCAAATGAGAGAAGCCATTTAACAGAGCAAACATCTTTATGAGAAAAACAAAACACAAACAAACAAACAAAAACCACAATTGCCCGTCTATTCACAAATAAATAAATGCGTTATTATTGAACTACATGACAAATTGCCCTTCTGCTGAAATTGATCAATTATAACGCCATTCCTCAATGTAGTAAAATGACAAAAACCTCAGAAGTGATAATTGGAAGAATAAATGTGAAGGATTCGAGACTACCTGCAGGACGAGAGAGAAGACATGACTGCGGACGATACGGAGTGCTAGAAAGACTCCAAACCTGACTTTCCTGATCTGTGAACAAATGCACATGCACGGACAAACGAACGTGCGAACGTACACACACAGTTGTTGGACAAACATGCAGTCTTGCCACTAAATTTGTTAGGTGACATCAACAGATTTGACTCCAGTGACCATTTTAACCGCTAAGAAAAACTGCTTTTTGTCCTCTCCATTACGTTATATAGAGGATATTATTATCTGGTGAGAACCAGCGTACCTCATGACCGGTCACTGAAATGTATTTATTTCCAAGTGTATTTGGTGCAATAAATGTACTCAATGCACCTTATGGGGGAACCCTTCTTAAAATGGCTTGCACGAGTGATATAGGAGAACGTGCTACTTTCTCATCATCTCATATTTTGAATTTGCTCTTGGGCACGAACGTAATTTACGGGTTTCCAGACCGGTTGTAGGAGTCATGTGCAATTAATCTCCTGTCTCCACATCAAGCCATTTCTTCTTTACTTCAGTGCCAGTATGACCCTTAGGCACTAACGGCACTTGTTACCCCCCTCCCCTTTTTTCCCCTTTTGTTTGGCTTTAGCAGGTCCCTTAATTCCACTGATGGCACTTGGAAACAAAACTTCACACCTCTTCTTCTTTGGATCTCCACAAGCAGGAATTCGATCTCGAAACTCAGAAAGTTCTTCTTTTTAGACTTTGATGCCATTTTCATCACTGAACACTTCCTGACCCGTGGAGCAGGACGTATAGCGTTATAAATGTGATTATCGGGGCGTTAATTAAGCTAAACTAAAATACTCGTCGACGTGTGCTGAATTACACACAGGCGACTTTCATCATGTTTACACGGCGTGATTCACAGTTTTCTGACATTCGGAGCGTTTGCCGAATCTGACGTGGCGCACTCGGCCCAGTCACCATACAGAAAAGGCTAAGAGGAATTCAAGCCAATATGAAAATCTTCTTGCATGAGGCCCAAAGCTCTTACACACCACATTCTTTGTCCTACAGCTGTGTGAGAATTTCAGCCAGGACTTTCAGTTTCCAATAAAACTTTTGGCTATGTAGTGTATATTGAATATATAAATAACAAAAAGTTCCCAAAATTACCTTTACCGATAATAAAACAATCCAGCACTTTTCATTTTACATTGCTTTTTTTTTTTTTTTTTTTTTTTTTTTTTTGAGATTTCAGACACTATACATCTTGTGGCTACATTTAGGGCTGGACTGTAACCTTAAGCTCAAAGTTGTGTAGATTTCATATTTGTTTAAACTAAGCTCACTTTCCGAGTACGCCTTCAGCTGAAAATCGTTCAACTTTTGGAACACCACCGAGCTCGTCAACGTCACACCTCTCTCACCGACCAATCAAAATCGACGAGACTTATAACACCACTGTTGACCACAGCAGAGGAGAAACTCATCCTGGCGGTCATCAACAACCCACATACTTATTATCCAAGGGTTACCAATGAAACACCATTTTCTTTCATCGTCATTTCAGCTAACCTTTTAAGAAAATAGACACCTGACATTTATAATGAAGGAAGGTTTTTGTAACCTATCAACAGTAAGTATTTAAGACGAGCTCTTTGGAAGCGTTCTCAAAACGAGGTCATGGGCACCGCCAGTGCTTTAAAAAAGGAGGCTCTAATATAACCCCACTTATTTATTTACGTGCGTGTGTATGTGCATCTTACATGAGGGCAGCTGGGTGAATCTGGTAGCAGCGGCTCAGAGCTAAATGTCTGAGTGAGGAGAGCTGCTGCAGGAAGGGGAAACTGTCTGTGGTCACGAGGACACTGTCACTGGGAGAAAAGCATACCGATTAATACAGGGCTGCGTAAAGAGCACTCCCCCTGCTCTGTAAACCCCATAACTCAATTCACCCCTTACCTCAAATCCAAATGTGTGAGATTCGGACAGCTTTCCACCAAAACCTTTACATCTAAATAATAGAGGAAAAGAAGTGGATGTTAAACCAATAGGGGATTAAACCATAACTTTTACATTAGCTGCAAGTGTGGCAGTCGGTGAAGGCTTACTGAACATACCAGGGCAGGGGTAGCTCAGGGGGTAAGATGTTGGACTACTGATCGGAAGGTCGCAAGTTCAAATCTTAAGCTCTTGAGCAAGGCCCTTAACCCTCAACAGCTCAGTTGGATAAATGTAAGTTGCTCTGGATAAGGGCAAACGCCTCAAATGTAAATGTAACGTAATGCCCTACTCTTGACCAGTCTAATTCGATCCGAGTGCTGTTGACTTCTGGATTGTGGCGGGTCAGAAGGTGTTGATTACGCGTCTGTCAATCAGCCTTCCTAACTTCATGAGAGTGGAAAAGAGAAAGCCTGGTGAGGGAATGACTTTCTCACTGTTATAAAGTACTGGAAGTGATAACAGGAACTAACTAGTTTTGTTAGACTTTCCATAACAATATGTCTCTAAAGGAAAGTACAGTGGACCCTCGGCTGGCGAACGCATCAGATGGTGAACAAGTCGACGCACAGTACATACTAAATTCCTGAACAGATTTTGTACCAACAGGTGAACAAATCCTCGAGTGACGTACAGGCAGCCCACCCACGCTTCGCAGCACAAACACTCAAATCCGGTCAAGTATTTTTTCATTGTGTTTCTCTGCATTTTTGCTCTATAAGCCTTCATTATGTGTCCCAGGAAAGTGAAAATGGTGGTGAGAGTAAGAAGCCTAAGTGTATAACAGTTGAAATAAAGAAAGAAATAAGTGCAAAACATGAGAACCGCCACCATCCACCTACCCCACGTATCCACCGCAAAGGTAACGTGCATTAAAATCATCTCTTTATTTCATTTAGGTTTATTTTTCTATAATTAAGGTTGTTTTAATTTTATTCGATGTTTTATTGCCACACAAACTCATAATACACTTTAAAAACATGTTTTTGAGGCTGAAACACATTCATTGTATTTACATGCATTTCAATGGGAAACACTGATTCGGGTCACGAACAAATCGGTTCACAAACAGAGTCTTGGAACGAATTAGGTTCGTGAGTCGAGGTCCCACTGTATGACTTTTAGTTTAAAAAAATAATAATAATTACCTTTAGCAAATAATAATGCAACACAGTACAATAGCAAACAAACACTTCAACACATGCTGTTATAAGAAAATTAACAACTTTAGGGTGGCAAAAGTAAAGCCGCTTCATGTCATTATTCTCCTAAAATAGCACAACCTTCAAGTTATTTATACTTTATATGGAAAGCCTATTCCCCAAAGATTAACACTTACCCTATAGAAAACAAGATGACTTATTACAGATTAATATATCATAATGTACAATAATATTAATAATATAATGTACTAATTACAACAATTCCAGATGAGTTCATTTCATTCTTCAAACGCAAGCTGAAACTCGATTATAATATCTAGACTTGTGTGTCTAAGAAAACAGAAAATTAGTCAAGTCAAATTAGGCATCTGATAAGAATCTGCATCACCATGTATTAGTGTACTCAGTTCAGTGACGAGTTCCTCCCGAGACCCAAACTCTCATGTTGTGTGCCTTGTCCTTCCTCCTGACCGTTTCTGGTTTTTAGTGACTGGTAACTATTGAACTTGATCATTGTCTCCAAACAGGAAGACGTTTGGCAAAAGACTAATTCATACCCAAAGGTCCTCATATGAGGATCTTACAAGGAAACGCATGCAATGTAGTTGGGGGAAAATGTGATGTCCTTATATGAAGACTGTGGGGTCTCAGGAGGATATACATTTATAAATTTAACCCTGGAAGACCCGGACCTCCTTCACAGAATAGGAAAAAATCTCTCCATTGGCTAAAATAATGATACAGACTCAGTGAACCTCAAAACAGGTGTTTTGGTTTTTTTTTGTTTGTTTTTTTAAATGAACCCTTTCCGACGCCTTCTGAGGCATCCTGGGATGTCCACTAATGTCCACCAACCAAGGAGTGGGTTGAATACAAGTTATTCATAAAAGTTAAAGGTGCTACAGAGTTAATTTTCTTTTAAGCAGTATTATTAAAATGTGCCACTTCAGATGAACATGATTATGGATAGCGGTGAGGACGTGTCACATTACCAACTCATAAATAAATGATAAGGGTTTGTTTGTTTGTTTATTTATTTATAGCCAGGTCTCTTACTTACCATCCATGGTGAGGTTTTGTCTGTAGCCGCTGATGTTGAGCTGAGTGACCGTGGCGGTGACGTGGTTAACGACAGCCTGAATATGTTCACTGGTGAAATCACACCACGACACGTTCAGCTCCTCCAGCCTGCGACGCACAGGACAGACAGGTGAGGAAACGGACAGCAGTAACTTGCATTATTCTCTTCTCCCCATGTGGACACTCAAAATGTTCCCAACATCAGAACAATAAATGCCTTGGCACATGTCATTGGGTGTGACGGCTATTTATTTTATTTTTATTCAGAGGCAAAGGTCCGGTGTGGACGCTAGGTAATAATCAGGCTTTTTCCTATAGGCTCACAAAACCAAGGATGCGAATTCAGATTTCACCAAGTCCACGTACAGCTAGGGGATAGGGTGAGGAGTTGGTAAAGTTGGTTCACAGTAAAATGACACCCTTCCAAAGCAAAGGTGTCCTTCATGTCCCATGTCCTTTCCCCTTTGTTAACAAGTGATGAATTTACAGTGTTCACTGCTCCATAATAACTGCCTGCTCAGGGTCATGGGGATTCAATCTGACTCCTGTTCTCATTATACTGCATTTTGGGACACTGGACTAAATTTGTTATCTAATAACTGTGTGAGCAGAATTTTTTTTTTATTATTTGAAAAACACCCCACACAGGCCTATGCACCTCTCTGGTTGAGCCCAATAATAAACCAGAGTGATATAGTTGAGGCTGAGGAACTCCACACACCATGCTGACCTATAGCTAGCCTGGACTGAGAGCGTTGCTATGGTGATGGCGTTCATGTTAACTTTGATTGTACCAGTGATTTTTCTGAAATAATAAAACGTGCCAAGTGTGGCAGCTCATTTATGGTCGCGTCCCCTTAACCCCTCACTGTTATTCTTACTTGGTGCAGGTTCGAAGCATCTCCGTCAGGGAGTCGGCAGAGAAACCGGCACAGCCGCACAGGTTCAACCGCACCAGCTCAGTGTTCTCACTCAAGGATCTGCACCAAGAGAATGAAGCACGATTCACTCACCATTTTAAGCAAGAATTTAAGCACAAGCATCACATGGTCACTTTCACACACCGGAGGATGGGGTCAGACAGCACGAGTCCCTCCACGCTGAGGTTCTGCAGCAGTCTGCAGCGCGTCAGGATGTCCTCCAGCGCGGATGTCTGCACCGTACAGCTGGACAGGTCTAAATGCTGGACACGCAGGGGTCTGCAAGACACTCAGAGGTTTCAGTGTCATTAAAATACTACTAAATGCCAATGAATAGAACACACACAAACACGACTCACTGTGTGTTCTTAAAGCAGGGTTCTCCGATGCAGGTGTGTGGACAGCGCAGCCTCGACACTCCTGCTGTGAGCACCTGACCCAGCTCGCCGTTCAGCTGCGCTTTTCCCACCAAGTCAGCGCTGAGCCACAGTGACTCGTCAAAGCTACACACACACACACACACACACAGATCATTTCAAATTATATTGGATTGTCACATAATCGCTCACTGAGGCACTGCGGATCTGAGTTTTAAATAAAATCTGATGTACCAATGAATAGAAGGTTCATGCAAAAGTTTGTAGCCTCTTGGTTCATGATTTTTTATATTTACACCAGGTACTCATCTGGACAGACCACAAGAACCTGGCTTATATTCACCAGGCTAAATGTCTAAACCCCCGCCAGGCAAGAAAGTCAGTGTTTTTCCCCGGATTGACCTCACTAAATCCTACAAACCAGGCACCAAGAACCTAAAGCCAGATCGAGACAGTCGATCCAGATATTCTGAAATATCCCCCCCAACCTATTATACCATATGCATGGATAGTAGCTCTATTGTGGCGGGTCTGGATCAATCGGTTCTTAAACCGTTCTCCGAGAGCCTGACTCAAAGGAAGCTTTATGCTCCCTCAACCATCCATTCCCACAGGTCACCATCTGCACCACATCTGGGGGCAGTTAGGACCATGGAATTTATACATCAATGCTTCTAGTGGCTAGGTATAGATCGGGATGTGCAAGCATTTATGGCAGCCTGTCAGACCTGTGCCCGGAACAAAACAAGCCCACGCACAATTCCACAAAGCCTCCTCCATCTATTGCCAGATTTCCAGTTGCTTCTGGGGGGATTTCTGCCACCTCATTAGGGCCACAGCCAGCCTGTCCTTTGGATTTCACCTAGAGTCCAATGCCTGAGACTTCAGTATCAGTGAGAAGCTAGAGGGGGCCAAGATGGCTGAATTAGAAAAGAATTTGAATAGAGAAGACGACAATTTACATCTATACTCAGCAAAAAAAGAAACGCCCCTTTTTCAGGACTGCGTATTTCAACAATAATGTTGTAAAAATCCAAATAACTTTACAGAT
>JAQLOM010000011.1:8731744-8750688 GCA_030068315.1 Chrysichthys thysi | reverse complement strand
ATTACTTTGTGACGCACGGTCCGGCACCTGAGCTGCATTACTTTGTGACGCACGGTCCGGCACCTGAGCTGCATTACTTTGTGACGCACGGTCCGGCACCTGAGCTGCATTACAGGATGACGCACGGTCCGGCACCTGAGCTGAATTACTTTGTGACGCACGGTCCGGCACCTGAGCTGAATTACAGGATGACGCACGGTCCGGCACCTGAGCTGCATTACTTTGTGACGCACGGTCCGGCACCTGAGCTGAATTACAGGATGACGCACGGTTCGGTAGCTGACCTGAATTGCAGGATGACGCACGGTTCGGTAGCTGAGCTGAATTACAGGATGACACACGGTTCAGTACCTGAGCTGCATGCCGGTGCTCCAGGAGCACATGTCTTTGCGCAGCAGTAGGTTGTTGAGTGAGACGGCGTTGATGCAGTAGAAGAGCTGGCGCACAACCTGCTGGATGATCTCGGGGTCCAGGCCTTGGTCACACATGAGCGTGTGGAACTCACTGAGCTGCCGGAGCAGACCCTCCAGCGTGTAGCCTGCTGGGCCTCCACTGTCACAGTCCACACTGGAGGAGCGGTTTCTGTAGCCTAAGGGCTTCACTCCAGTCAGACTGCCGCTCTCTAGCATAGCCGACACTAATGTTGTGGGACGGAAGGGGTCGAGTTATTAGATTCAGATTCAATACTCAGATTCTGGGTGTTTTAAAAAAAAGGTTTACTGATTTTAGTGCTTAAAGGAAAATTCTTGCACAAACCGATCATGGGCTGCAGCATGCTCTCGGCTATTCTAACCAGCTGCTGGTAGATCTGGATGCTCAGGTCACTCAGGACCTGCCGGTACTCAGCCAAGTCAAAGTTCTTCAGGCAGTGCTCGTTCTGTTTAGGCGTGTTCTGGGACATAAATGCCTGTGAGAGAAAGATAGAAAGATCATACAAAGTTTAGCAAAAACAAAGACAGATTTCGACCACCTGTCTTCTGCTGAAGAGGACACGTGGGAACAGATGAATCATCAGGATGTTTTTATGTTTTCTCACCTCCTCGCCACTGTATTGTTTCAGGCAGTGCAGCAATCGACTTGTGTTCGCCAACCAGAAAGACGTCATTTCGAAGTCTTCACTGTTTTTCTGCAGGGCGATGCGAACGATCGACAGTATTAATACACTTTGAGCTGAAGTAGGATCCCAAAGCATGGGTTGAGTTTCTTTTAACAGTTGGATGCAGAAAGGTTTGGCCACATCTCATTAAGAACTTTAAACATCAGAAGCTACAAGATGTCACAAACTACATATTTTAGCGTTTGTAACTTTAAAAGGGATGAAAAAAGGCTGGTGAGAAAACTATCACCTCTATAACAAAAAGTGATGATAGAAACCTGTTTTGTGGACATTCCTTTACTATAAACAGATAAAAAAAAAGGCACGGTGTGACATTCTTTAAAAATGAAAAAATTGTTCTCCTTGGCAATATCGCTGTTACACAAAAGGAGTAAATCACACTGGGACACGCTGTCAGAGGAAAATAACCTACTCCATGGAGGAAACAATCCCTCCATGCATCACACCACCATGTCCTTGATAGTTTTTCTTTTGTTTTTGTTTTTTATTTTTATAACAACATTGCACCCACAAGTGTTTTATTCATTGCATATATTTCTTTGGTTTACCCGAGGAACACACAGGGCGTGTTTGAATCGGGACGTTTGCAATTTGCACGTTTATGAAATCTGAATTTCACGACCAGGGAAAACATATCGGGGTTTATGACTTTTTCTTTTTGTTTTAAACAAAAAATGACAAGCAACTCATTATTCAACAACAACAAACAAAAAAAAATCTCAAATTTAAGAGACTACAACGATTAACATCTACGGCTGTGTTCAAAATGGTGCCCTATTCCGGACAAATAAAAACTTTTGGTATTCCCTACCTTCTAGAGTACATCACTCAAACAAACATGAGCTTGCTTGTAATTGTGATATTTTTCCTCATGCCTTGTGCCAAACCCTCAATACGGTGCAATACACAGCAAATAAGGCTCAGTTCCCGTGACACCAAGTGAAATACGAGTCCTCCCAACAATGATGTGACGGATATACAATAGGATATTTAGATCAGAATCAATTTCTCAAAACAGCCAAGAATTATTTATCTCCATCAGAGTTAATAAATGATGTTTATATAAAAGGTCAGCATTTGTTTGGATACAAGATGATTTACCTTCAGGAGTTTCTTGATAGCGTTGATGGTGGAGGTGAGTAAAGAGTGTACTTTCTGGTCATCGTTGATGTAGTCTGCGTGACGGATGCACATGAAGAGGATGTACGCTGGGAGACAAGGTACTGTAGCGGAAACGCTCTGTGGCTTCATGTCTGAAATGAACACACACGCACACGCCATGCAAGGTTTAAGATCTGGTATGGTTAGAGCACTACCAAAACTCATCATGATGCCTCACAAATGCTTACCGGTAATAAGCATCCTGATGAGCAGGGCCTCGTCCTCTTTGTAGTACTCCAGCATGCCCTCGAAGTCCTTCTCCTTCCTCTGAAGTGTGACCTGCCTGACCAGCTTGGGCCGATTAGCCGCTGCCTGAGATGCTGCACAACACACGCACGCGTCCCTCATTACCATCAACCTCAACTCAACTACATAAATACTAGACAGTGAGGGAAGAAAAGCAAAAGAAAGTTGAACCTTCAAGTTCCTGAACTTTCTTGATGTAGATCTTGAGCTGCTTTTTAAGTTTCCTTTCATTTTTCTCCAGCTTTTCCATGATCTCCTTGAGGTCCTGGAAATCAATCAACACCACCGTTCTCATCATCAAGGGGTAAAAACCAAACTACGCTTCATGTGCAATGCATTTTACATCAGGTAAAATATCGCAATACAGTATCTTCACTATATTCAACGCAGCCATCAAGGGCATTTGTAAAAGAGCTCACTTTAGTCTTGTCCTTATCCAAACTGTTGACTTTCCTACATTTGTTTAAAATGTTTATGTAGGAATAAATTGAGTTGAGTTGCAGGTCCTCAGGGCAACATAAAGCAGACCATGAGATAATAATGTACTTCAGATATTTAGCATGGCTGCAAATAAGTTTCTGAGCCTGAAATATCTTTGGCTGGTTGTTTTTCTTGTGTTTCAGATTGTTAAACTTTAAATGGTTGGGAGATAAATTGTAAAAAACAAAAAGCAAACAAACAAACAAAAAAAAAGCATTTGCATTCAATCTATTAAATAAATATTTAAGGGGGGGGGAGATCCAGGACTTGTATTATGCTAAAATGGGAAACGATTAAATATTTAAAAATAAAACTACAGAAATCTATGCATATAAATATGCACATAAACCTAACTACAGTAAAAAGTTTACAGTATATTGGCGGAGTGAGGTTTAAAAAGAAAATGTAAAGCACTATTTTTCCACTTCTGCAAAAAGAAAAAAACAACAAAAAAAAAAACCCTGTAAATCCTCACTTCTTGTTTTTCACTGATTTACTTTAATTCTAAAGAAAAATCTTTATCAGTCCTGTTTATATGGTATGACTATAAAGTGAATGCCTGAGGTTTTCCTAAAAATAGCGTTCCATAACTAAACAAAGTAATCTTAAGAAGCTGACAGTTTCTCCAGTCGTGTAAGTGACGGAGATGGTTGTGACTGACCAGGTTCTCGTTGGTCAGGCGTGTGATCTCCTGCTGCACGCTGAACTCCACCAGAGCATCAGGGGGCAGTGAGCTGAAGTGATTCAGCATCTCCTGCTTCTTCTCCAGATCCTCCTTCATCACCTCGATTTGCGTGTGCAGAGCCTCCAGCTCGTCCTGGTGCTTCCTGCTCTGAGATTGAAGCTGTGTCTCCAGCAGCCTGACGCACACACACGCTTTTCAATACTTGGTTGAAAATAAATCTGCATAAATGCTCCATGCACTGAGAGGTCACACTGACCCAGCTAAAACAGAGTGTTCATTTCATCACAAGAAAAAAAAAAAACTTTAAGAAGTGAGGGAAGAGAGAAACATCCCAAGATGCTCATTCTCCATGCAAGCAACACCAAAAAAGCTCCTACATAAGAATCCTAGGACATAAACATTACATGTATGTGCAAATACAGGGGGTCCTCAGGTTACGACACAGTTCTGTTCCTACACCGGTGACCTAACCCGAATTTTGGTGTAAATCGAAACACAACCTAGCCTAAGTCACTTCCCTATCCTAACACAGGGGTAAAATCATACTCTAGGACATAAAAACACAACTAAGCCCCAGAAAAAGGAAATGGACATAAATATACTGTACTTGTCAGGCTTGTGGGGTTTAGGTGGACACATGGGCAGGCAGGAGACAGCTCTAATGTCCCAAAACAGGTTTATTATAATCCACAGCTAAGGTACATTAACAGTAGGCAAAATCAGGGTCAAAAGCATAAACGGGTCAGGCGAGCGGCGAACAGACAAACAAAGGAGATCCAGAAATCGGAGACAAAAAACAAGGCACAAAAGTCAGAACCGACAAACACGAGGATAAATTCCTGGCAAGAGTCACAAAAGTAAGCTAATGCTTCATAAAGAGCACAAGAATGGGTGAGTCTATTTATAGTCTTGTAAATTACTCTCAATGAGGAACACCTGCACGAATCCTCAAGCAATAAACAAAGCCGCAATGCGCACATGATGCACGACGCCGAGAGGAAAACCCGGAAGAGTGCATCGTCCTTGCGTTGTGTGGAGTGGATCCATGACAGTACTGTAGCAACAGAAACACTGACATCTGATATCCGTGGCTTTTTCTCCCTTTTCTGATCTCTTTACAATGTCTAATTTCACTTCCATCATGATGGCTTTCCTCTTCATTGAAGCATTACCATCTGAAGACTCTGACTTTCGTTTAGGAGCCATAAGGGCCAAAAACTTTGCCAACTTCCTCGCTCATATGCCGCGTTACTGAGTATTCTTCCGCCAAACACAAACCAGCACGCCCTTGTAGTTCGTAAGTATGACGCTAACCCTAAATGTCTCAATTTTTGAAAACAATTTTATGGGCGCGAGCGTCGTAAACCCGAAACGTCGTATGTCGAGACCGTTGTACCCCGAGGACCTCCGGTACGTCTATTCAAAGTGTGAACAGAAGCTGGTGCTAAACAAGGAAGTAGCAGAAAACCACAGCACACAAGCACAACCTGGCTACTTGCTTTAGCCCCTGATAGGCCAGGCCAAGCTCCCCGTCTTCATTCAAATAACACCAGTCGTGTCTTTTACTGGTGTCCGAGCAGAGAGAGAGAAGGAGACGAGGTGGAAGCACAAACAGTCAGAAAGCAGGGGAGGAAAAAAAAAAGCCATTAACAGAAAATGGTTATTTAGGCAGAGAAGATTTTAGGCACTGCAAAAAAAAAGTCTAGTTTCTAATTCTTTTCCCAAAAAGATATTATCTGCTCGATAAGACATCCTTTATTCGTCCTAACATTTCTTCTAATGATCTATCTACATATCTATTTATCTGACCTTGCTTGGCACCTGAACCAGACCTGCAGATAGATAAGGAAAGCCCCATATTTCCCACAAAGAAAAAGAACAGAAAGATGAAAAAGCAAAAAAAGGCAATAATGCAAGCATGAAAGGATGGCAGCAAGGCATTTCAGAAATGCTCTCACATGCCATCCATCACTGCCAGCTGTGATCTATAAAGGGGGCAGTGTTGTGTATACCTACATCCTGTGTGCTATACCCATTAGTTTGAAGGAGTTATAAAGCCCTGTATGATGAACATTACAGGCTCGCATAAGCAGGTTATTTGTATAGCTTATTCCCATCATGCCACAGCTACCCAGGAGCCCAGAAGCCCTTCTGATGAAGTGTGACCAAGCCTTTAGTAGTAGAAGCATGATATTGACTATTTTTAATATTTAGGGGCAGGGACCTCTTTTATAAACATCATTAAACAAATAATAAAATGATCTGAATCACCTCTTGGACTCACTCAGACCCTGGTAGGCCTGTAAAACCTCCTCCTTGTCCGCAGGCTTTTTGTTGCTGTCCCATTCACTGATGTTGTTGGAGTTCTGGTAGGAGAGAATGGCAGTTACATGGGTGTGTGTCTGTACCACTTTCGAAGGATAATTAACCCAGTTGCTAACACAACCTTACACGAGTTAACCCCCCCATTAGTCTGTGTTTTAAAACTATTTTGGCGAATTATATTTGTACACATGTGCGAGTGAAAAAAAACCCCCAAAAACAAAACAGTAATACAAGATTAACAGGGTCCACGCATGAAATTCACTCAACCTCGGACACCGTATATGGCCAATAAAGCGTCTGATACCTGTAGTACAATTTCCTGGCCACGATCCTGAGCGTCCTGAGGTGATCCATGCTCCCACTGTGTGTAAATATGCACTAGTTTAACGGTTTACTAGTCTGGAACTGTGTATGAAGTGTGATCCTCTTTGCAGACAGATGTCAAGTCTGAAAAGTCTGTGCTTGGTCATGTGCAATGACAATCGCATGGCCTCATCTTATGAAAGCAGTGGATCTTGGCTGTGTGTAGTCATGAAAGGCATCACGCACTCTAATGAATGGCAAAAGTCATGCTTTGCGACCTGACATCTGCCAGTGACATCACTCCAAGATCTTCTCTTAATTAAAGGCGATGCGTATATGACCAAATGAATGAGAAATACTCGACAATTAGTGTACTATTCTGAGTCAGTATCTGCTCTCATCACCAATTGGTCCATATATCTGCGTTTGTGTACTCTTGTAATCACTGCAGACTGGAAGTGTACACTGTGTCAGAGAGCGGCCTAGTGCAGGGGCTCCCTAACTTTTTGCAGCTTTTAACTTCATGGACATAATTCAGCTATTCAAATCCTACTCTCATGATTTCTTTGTGAACAATAATATCTTGACTGGTTATTGGAGCCAGAAGGCTTTTATTTCCTAACATTAATTATACGTTTCCATGTTTTTTCATTTACTGAGCTCTGGATTAAAGCCATTTAGTTTATGTATAACAGACTATTATATAACTAGAAGACAGAAAAGAGTAATATGTTTGCTGAAGCTGTGCGGCATGATTCATCAACCACCTAAGTACAATAAGGATTTTATAAATGACTTTTCAAACTTCCTGGCTGACATTATGCCTCATTATGATCGAGTCCTTGTTGAAGATTTTAATATTCATGTGTGTTGCCCAACGAAACCTCTGCTCAAAGACTTTTTAGATCTTATTGACTCTTTTATTTTTACTCAATTTGTGGTGGACCCTACCCAAAGCATGGCCAACCCCCCCCCCCCACCAATCAAACCGTTTTCCAGGTTTTGACTCCTCTTCTGACCTGGACACCGAACAGCTAACCTCCAGATTTTATTACACCTGTCTGAAGATTTTGGAGGCTGTTGCTCCAGGAAAAATATCACTCTCTAAATCTAAGGCCGACCCTTGGTTAAATGATGTCACAGGGGCAGATCGCGGTGAGTGTTGGAGTTTAAATGGAAAAATGATCAACTTCAGGTGTTTTACGAAGCAAGGAAAGCTGGTGTTCATATCAGAAAATTGTAAAAGGGAAAAAAAAATGAAATATCTCACTGATATTGTATCCAAAAATGAATTGAATCGGTTCTTCTTAAATATTTCTCCATCAGTTTGCTTGGATTGTGTCAGTGGAAGCTTGTGAAAAATTAACCTTCTTCACAGAGAAGATTATGACTATTAGAGCTAGCTTTCCAGCTTTGACTAGAACGCTGATTATCCCGTGTGTCTGCCCTACAGTTTTTACACACTTTGTACCGGTATCTCTTTCCTTTCTTAAGGAAATTGTAGATAAAATGAAAATGTCAGGTAGCCCCAGTGACACCGTTCCTCCTTACTTCTTTAAAGAATTTTTTGAGACCCTGGGAGCACATGTTCAAACCATTATAAATAGCAGCATTACTTCAGGGCTTGTACCTAGTCATTTTAAACGTGCAATTGTACAACCAGTTCTTAAGAAATCCAATTTAGATACTGCAATTTTCCAAATGTTCAGGCCAATCTCCAAACTTCCTTTTCTCTCAAAACCTTTAAAGAAAATGGTTTCCTTATAGCTCCAGTCATATTTGCATACCCAGACCATTTATGAGCCATTTCAACCTGGATTTAAAGCTTGAGATGATACTGAAATTGTGCTGATTAGAGTTTTTAATGATGCTCATGTGGGTGATCCTGTAATTTTTTACTCTTTTAGAGCTCACGGCTGTTTTTGACACAGCTGACCATTCCATTCTTTTAAGTCGCCTTAAACATTATGTAGTAATTGATGGTGTTGCTCTTAACTGGTTTGAATCGTATTTGGCTGATTGACGCCTTTCTGTTGGACCAACAAAATTTTTTTGTCTTCATCAGTACCTCTTTCCTGTGGGATACCTCAGGGTTCTTTTTTAGGCCCTATTATGTTTTCTATTTACATGTGTCCACTTGGATGCATTCTTAAGAAGTCTGGTATCTCGTTCCATCATTATGCCGATGACATGCAAATTTATTTGCCATTAATATATGAAAACACACACCCTGTTTATAAAATATTACAATGCCTAGAAGAAATCAAAAATTGGATGCTTGCTAACTATTTAAAATTGAACACGGCTAAAAGTGAGGTACGTTTAATGGGATCAGACAACAGCCAGAGTTTACATTTGACTACACTGCAGTCATGGATTGTAAGGGAAAGCTTTTTTCATCTGAGGCTTCTGCCAAAGATTAAGCCTTTTTATTCTTTAGTGATTTTAGTGATGGATCACTATGATCTGCTTATTTAAGGTGCTGCAGATTTTGTCTAGAATTAATATGCTTTAGGAGAGAAAAGGACAATCTGGGGAGAAAAAAAAAAACAGTTCAAAATTTCCACTACAAACAATTGATCCTTTAATTAAAAAGTGATTCTTTTAAGTAAAAAAAAATTCAGAATAAAAAAAATCGCTCAGATGGAAGCCTTATGATTGGGATTAGTGTCATCTGACTCAGCATTAATCTCACATGCAAGTGCAAAACCCCTACATCCTGAATATCCCCATTTCAGAAATAACCCAACTATATTCATACTCACTATGTGATTGGTGTTCTCTGATGGCTTGGGGGTGCTGACGATCTGTGTTTTTAGCATAAGCACCTCCTCTTTGCGTATGTCCAGCTCTTCGTTGGCTTCTTTGAGCTGGTTGAGCAGTAGATTGTAGCTGTCTTGCAGTTCGTTGGACGAGGAGTTCTCGGAGGCTTGTCCTGCTAGGGCCTTCCTGAGTTCATTCAAGTCGTTCTTCAGCTTCTTGTTCTCAGACTCCAGCTCCTGCCTCTGCACATTTAACATAAAAAATATAATAAAATAAAAATAAGAAATAAAAAAGGAAGGAGAAAGGAAAGGAGTTAAGGGTTAATTTGTTTAACATTTGACTTGAAGTACTGTGAAATATGATTTTACACATGGATGTGTGTGTGTTAATGTGACGGAGAAAGTGAAAATGAATGAAAATAAATAATCTGTCCTCTGTACGATAATGGCGTTGTGATGGGCCCATAAAAAGTGGAAAGCAAAATTAGTTTGTACGTTCTTAAAAAAAAAAAAAAAATTAGGCCAATAAACAGAAAATCATTTCCTCCCTTTTTTTCTTCAGAACCTGATGCTACACACCATTCTCCACCTGCCAAGAATTCTGGTTCATTTTTACAGCTGTTCAGTAAAAACAAGTATAAAAGTTTGTATACACTCAAGACAAAATCAATAAGATTTCATGTTACTCTAGTATCATAAGCAAGATCCGCCACTTGGTGAGACTGACAACACAAAGAGCGTACTATAATAAAACCATTCTGACTTTTAACCTCTCCTAAGTCTATTCTCTGATAAGGTAATGCGCAGTACTATCCTAACAGACACTGCCGTCCATTTAAACCCTGTCTTATTCTGCCATTTAGACCATCACTATAAGCACCAATTAAAAAGAAATTATTATGCTCTCATGTGTGAAGTCCTTACCACAACAGCAAATTTTTAACTATATTAAACGGTCATGAAACAACAAAAAAAAAGCCTCATCTTGTCTGACCTGTTCACTGTGCAAACACTCACCCACAATCTGACAGGCAGCAGAGTCAGCAACACCAGCGCAGCCAAAGTGCAGCACAGATCGATTAACACAAGCAAAGACATGTCGAGTGGCCGTCAGTCTAAAAGAAGCATGTGGACAAGTGTGTGTGTGTGTGTGTGTGTGTAAACCTTGAGACTGTTGTATGCCAGATCTGCATTTGTGTCTGCCTCTGACGTCGAGCTCTTTCCTTCAATCACCTGAGAGATCAGAGGAAGAAAAAAAAACCTCTAATCATTTTTACAGTGATAAGATAGAAGATGCTTACAGTTAGGAAATCTATCTGTGATAAATGCTTATCACATTATACAAAGTGGCTACAGAGTCCAAAGATAAATAATAAACTGCTACCTTATATAGCAAAGTTTACAGTAAGGATCAAATTTTATGGCAAGCTGATTATTCAAAAAAAAAAAAAAAAGACAATTGTACAACCTACAAAATGAAGCAAATAAACCAATATCGCCTGCGGTTCATGTTAATTCTCAAACCCGAATAAGCGTGATGAAAAAGGCAGGTCACTCGGACGTTACACCTAGAATTTTACCTCCTTCGTTCTTTGTCACATCACGTTGCGTCCACGTCCAATTTACTACTTCAGCATACAAATTAAAGAAATAAAAGAATAAGGACTTTTCCCCTGGTTAATCCAACTCTAAACAGGGGTTGTTCCCTTTAAAAAGGTTCGTAACTTCTGACTCAACTTTGAACACATCCCTCAGTGTGCGCATGACACTAACTTTTTGCTTGCTGAGCTCCTCCATCTTTTCCAGGTTGGTCTGGAGTCTCTTCCTCTCCTGCTCAAGCTCTCGTACTCTTTTCTGCAACTTCATGAATACACTGATGTCATTAGCTGCTTTCTCCAGTCCCATGTCCTGTACGAAGATGGAGGAGAACATTTACACTCAGAGAAGTCATCTGAAAAGGCATAGCTTCATGAAATGGATAAGGTTTAGAGTTTGTCAGGTATGTACAAATGTGAGGAGTGAGGAGAATCGGTCATACCTCCACCTGCTGGATGGTGTCCTCAGTGTCTCCCACATCAGACATAGAGATGGAGGAGAAGGTGGAGTCAGGGCCCAAGCTGCTTTGGATGGATGGGCTCCTCCGATGGCCTGGAACAAACTACAGGAAGAGAGAAAGGGAGTTATTAGGAATTGGTACTTGAAATAAGGAATCAGTATTTGGTGCCATTACTTTAGAGCACTTTATTTACAATAGTCTAGCAAATCCTCTAGCAAGTGGCGTGATTTGCAGAGCTAATCTCATAAGAAATTTAAGCATCATTTCTGCTATAACCAAATGGAAAAATGTACTTTGTGTATTTATGGTAAGTGCACTATTCCAATGGTTAAGGCAACTTTTTATGAAATATTCTGCATAAAATTATCAGTTCGAATCCCAATCCCATCCAGTTTCAGGCTGGTCACTGAAAGCATCACTGTAGGATATTGCGTGAACCCGGCTAATTGATGTGACTGTGCCACACAGACAGCAACTTTTTGTGCTGGTTGTATGTTTCACCACGCAGATTACCATTTCAGAAGGGATATCATTCCCATAACCCTAACCCTAAAATGACTGACACATTGATCAGCTTAACATCTTATCGCCAAGATAAGCTAAAAAAAAAAAGCGTCAACGTATGTGCTGAATGCCACTGAATGCCTGAAACTGCTGCTGGTGTAAAACTGTGGCTCTGCAGACAGATATAACTGGGCCTGCAGGGACAGCGGTAGCTCACTGGTTAAGATGTTGGACTACTGATTGGAAGGTCGTGAGTTCAAATCCCAGCACTGCGACGCTGCCTCTGCTGGGCCCTTAACCCTCGACTGCTCAGTTGTACAAATAAAATGCTGTTGTAAGTTGCTCTGGATAAGAGCATCTGCCAAATGATGCTAATGTAATATCATTTAACTAGCATGAGCCACAGTGCGAGGGCTGGCTAGCCTCACGTGTCTTGGAGGATGCATGTGATAACCTTCACCCTCCCTAGTTCTGTGACAAGGGAGAGGGGGGGGGGCTACTTATAAAAATTAATTGTGTAGCTTCAGCTCCGAAGTGCTTTGTAGTGCAGGATTTTGCCTTCAAAACAATGTGTGATCTCGAAGGTCGACTATCCACCAGATAAGGCCCTAAAACGAACTGCTATTACAGATATAATGATATATTTAAGACCATGGGAAGTAGTAATTCTAGCACCTTTTTGTGCAATGTGAAATGTGAAGCGAATGCATGCATGAGATTGTGGTTTCATTTATCAGAATATAGACTGGCTTATAAAAAGTGGGAGTTTGGAAAAAACAAAAAAAACAAAAAAACATGAAGTCAGAGCTAGTTGCTAGCCTACAGCCAATCGTGGAGGATTGCTTGATCACTTCTAGCAACCATCACTCTCATTTTGTTCATGACTGCATTTCGTTGCTGAGTATCCATACTGTGCAATGGCAATAAGAGCGTGTCTGTCTGTCTGTCTGCCTGTCTGTCTGATGGTCACATGGAAAAAATCCTGGTAGTACAGAAATACGAGAGTTTCGTCCCAGGTGTGAAGCCATATGATTTAGAGCCTGTACATGCAGCCAGAAACACGGATATCAAATCTGGTAGGTCTTACTTTGGCGTACGTGGCCTCCTCCTGAAGGTTTTCATATCTCTGCTCCAGTCTGGAAAACTCCTTCAGCAGGTTCTGATAGCGCAGTCTTTCGTCATCCAGCTCAGTCTGTAGACTAGCCTCTTTCTGAGACAAACTGCCATCCTTTCCTGTGACACACACAGACACACAACCCAGTTAAACACTCACGGACTACGTTTTTTCTTAGCTTAAGGGCACTAGATTAATTTGAAATGCTTTGACGGTGGAAGACATTTGCGGGGGTTTTTTTGCTTTGTTTTTTTAATCTTAATCTTAAGGTAAACACGTTACAGTGTCAAGATGCACTTACAGTGATAGACAGGTGCTCAGACTAAACAAAGAAACAACCTAATTCATTTTACAAGCTCATTTAACAGTCCTTACGAAACCATAAGAGCACTAATACTTCAGTTTTTTATGATAGGATGTGAGCTGTCACAATTATTATCAACCTTTGATCCTTTCATTGCACACCTCTGGTACCCAATCATAAATTCGGATTGCATGATGAAAGAGAAGAATGATAAGTCAGGACAGGATGCTGAAAACAGGTATATGTATATAAAGACCAGGAAGATTTCACCCGTTTTCCAGACAATAAAATCCCTTGGAGTTTTTTGTATTGTTCCATGTTTACATTAACACGCCGGGTGTTCGGAGAACGTGAAAACTGCACACAGCATGACTCCAGCCGACTGGACAGTGCAAAGCAATCAAAAGATGATGAGGAATTTTGTGAAACTTCAAGTGTGTTCTCCCTGAATCTTCACTTCCTCCAAGCCTCCATGATACTCCATGATACTGGAGACTGAACCGTTTCCGACATTTTACCATTTCTGTATTTTCCCCCTGAACGTATCTGTGAAATTTCAGTATGAGAATGTGACTATGTTACATAAGCCTACAAGCGTAACCCAACACACACACACACAGCGACACAAAGGGCTGACTGTGAACTAAACTTTTTTCTCTACTAGCTTCACAATGAAGCCTTTTTTTTTTTTTTTTAAATGAAAACATCCCAAAAGAACATCATCCCCTTCTGAATTTCGAGGTCTAACCAGAACAGCTGGAAGGTAAAAGATTGGAGATAACTGAATGAAGACATACAGTCCTCGGTTCAGACCCAGGACATGGTCAATACTTTATAATTAAATAAATTTATTCGGCAGTGACGTTGAGGCCTTATGACTATTACTGAAAAGCATTGTACAAGCATAACAAGAGACAGACTGGCTTTAATAAATAAGAGGGGAAAGTAGGGGGGGAAGCTAAACCCAGAAAATGTTTATTTCAATTTAAAAGCCCTAACCTTTGGTTTCGAGTGTCGTTCTTGCCTGTGAACCAGCTCGAGACAATACTCAGCTTAAGGGCGGGTACAAAGGTGTCATGCATTCCTTCTCCGAAACTCAATGCTGCTACTTTCTCGTCTTACTTCTGCACAGAGCCCCCTCTTACGCGGGAAACGACACTAGGCCGGCCCTCGGGGCAATTTTCCTTTACATCAGCTTCATACAATACTCAACAGACAACATGTGTGTGTGTGTGTGTGTGTGTGTGTTCAGAGACGCAGGTGCGGTGACGTGTGAAACTCACCTCCGGAGCTCTGGCGAAGGATCTTCTGGTTCATCTCTTCTTTCTCCTCCTTCAGCAGAGAGTTTTCTCTCTCCAGCTCCTGGACTCTCTGAAGAAAGCAGAACAGAGCCTTCATCAGCACAGCAATTTCAATCAGCTCATCAAGCGCCCAGAATAACGACGTACTTTATCGGCATCATCATAAAAGTGGATCATTAGGAAGGTTTCCATCGGAAGGATTCAGAAACGTGCGCTGCTGCTGATGAATAATGACGGCGAGAGGAACGGTTTTGACAGGAAAAAAGCTATTCTGCATTTTCATCACGTCAGACAGCAGACGATCTGGAGCTGGACTGAGATGGATGAGACGCCTGTACTTGGGTTGATTTTAAAACATTTGTGAAATCGAAATCATGTAAGAAATGATGGGACATATTAGATGCACCTGATTCTCCAAGTTTCATGTGAGCCAGCGATTCGTTTTTGTATTTGCTGTTCATAGTAGGGTTGAGATATGACCAAAAACATTCATAAACTATATAATACCGATAGCTTATGTGTAAGCTCTGTTGGGAAAAAAGTACAATAAATAAAACATTCGCACACTGCTTGCGATAAATATGACATTTTTGAATAAAAATAGCTTAATAACTGTCAGAAAAGTTTTTTTTAAGATTAGAAAACAAAACAGAAACCACAAAAACAAAGACCCCTGCAACAATTTCAGTATGACAAACTCTCTGGCAGGTTAAAAAGTTATGCTTTGAAATCAATGGCATCAGTTTTATTGTAAATCATCAACAATTTATTAAAAGCCAGTACATCACACATGTAACCTATGACCTCTCCAGTGTACAGCTGGGTGTAGTTTTCACCCGTCCTCTATTGATCCGTTTTGCTCCATTATATCGTAGCCAAAAAAAGCTTTAAACCCAAGTTTACCTGCTCCAGCCCCAGCTTCTCAGTGCTGTGCTCCTCCTCGAGCTTCTTCCTCTGGGCGTGTGCTTCCTGTAGCGCCACCCTCAGTTTCTCCAACTCGTCCTGTATTGAGGTCAGCTGCGTGGTCTCGCCTTTACGATTGCGTGCAACCTCCAGCTCCTTCTGCAGCTTGCTGACCTCCGTGACCAAGGCAGTGTTGGTTACTGACAGCTTCTCACTCTGCACCTTATACTCGTATTTCTGCAGAAACAAATACGGACAGGTCAGGGTTTAAGCTTTCCAGTCAACGCCATTCAGTAACGAAGCGGCAAATGATATGGTGCTTGACAACTCATCTGAAATTGAGGGATTTTTTTGTTTTGTGTTTTAAATCAGCATCAATGTGACTACCAAAAAAAAAAAAAAAGTTGTACAGTGGAGCCTCAGGTCACGAACGCCTCCAAAGATGAACAAAAAACACAAAACTCACCAAAATTTAGAATCTGGTCACGACCACATAATCAGGTGCCGAACAAACACAGCCCCGGCCATTTTCCCCTTCCACTTCCTACACACCAATGTTTTCCCATTTTCTGTTTTTGCATATTGCATATAGCGTACCTAACAAAGGCACGCATGTCCTTTTAATCAGTCAAACGTGCATTCATTGGCTGTACAGTAACCTCGTCCCCGCCCATCTTCCTCCTCACTTCCTTAACACCGGAAGTCGACTCATGCAAAGTTAGTTTTCTTGGTTGTTTACAGTGAGTTTTTGTATAATTAAGGATTGTTCAAACTTTGATTTTTTTTTCTGTGCTTAAAACTCATTAAAAAGCGTTCAATTTTTTAATGAGTTTTAAATGCAAAAATGCAATTTTTTCATTGTGTTTTTCGGGATTTTTGCTCTAAAAGCTTCATTATGGGTCCCAAGAAAGTAGAAATTGTAGTGAGAGTAAGAAGCCTAAGCGTATAAAAATTGAAAGAAAGAAATCACAAAACATGAGAACCGCCACCATCGTCCACCTACGCCAGCAACTACGTATCCACCGCAAAGGTAATACACATTAAAATCACCTGTTTATTTCATTTAAGTTTATTTATCTATAATTAAGGTCACTTTAATTTTATTCTATGTTTTATCACCACACGTAAACCCATAATACACTTTAAAAACATGTTTTTGAGGACTGAAACACATTAATTGTACGTATTTACATTCATTTCAATGGGAAAAATTGATTCGGGTCGCGAACAGAGTCTCGGAACGGCTCAACTTTGTGACCAGACATTCCACTGTATTTGTCTCTACTCTGGGGTCAAATTATGTTTTGATTTTTTTTTATGTGCACATGCATTTTTGTTCAGTTTTGCTTTTTAATATACAGCAGAACCAATAGTCTGACACCGCATCGAAAATCTGAGGCTTAAAATTTTAAGGCTTTAAAATAACCAAAAGTAAAATATAAAAAAAAAAATATCTCAAGAAGTAAATGTGCGATATCTTCAATATTTAATATTTATTTCTTAATTTAAATGATCTCATTAAATGACCTGATATTTTTGGACCCTGCTATATAATAAAAAAATATATTTTCTTTCTCTTCCGTTCTTCTTCTATTTTTTCATGTAACATTACATATTGCTAAAAAAAAAATAAAAATAAAAAAAAAAGGCCTACCTGCCCTCAGATTGTGATGGGATTTTAAAAATATATAAATAAAATACTTTAAACTCCTCTTTGACCTTTCGTTAACAATGCTCTGTCTACTCTGTGTACTAAAACCAAATAATTCATCTGGAAATAAGTCCTACGACCCTTTTGAATACCAAGACCCTTCATGAAAAATAATACAATAACTGACAAGTTTCCCTCCACTAAGAGAAGAGCGATGAAAAGACTGATGCTTTGCCCTGATGCACAAAGTTAAGAGGTTCTCATTAACAACTGCTACGCACCTGATAGATGTACCTAATAAACAGGCAAATTGGTGTATAAACAAATAAAAGTGTGCCACAGACTGGATACTGAGAGCACGAGGAATATGTCCTGAGCACTGTACCTGATCGTCCATCTTTCTCCGAAGCTGCACGATCTTATTCTCCATGCCGACGTTGAGATTCTTGAAGTGTTCTGCTGAGCGAGCCTCGATCTTCAGCTGTTTCAACTGTCGCCTGGCGAGCACACGCCTGTAAGCACACTGCAGCACCACTGCTGCGTTTCGGGCGCGGCAGAACTTCCTCCTCTGCAGCCATCCACGCACGGTTCTCTGGATGATGCTGGCCTTGTGGTGCAGCAGGTACTAAAGGGGTCAAGGGGGAAAATATACATACGAGAAATTATGCGCTACGCAGTGTGAGTGCTGTGTGCACCCAAGTACACAAAGAGCACGGTGCATTAGAGAAGGAATGGATTTAGATTTGCGAAGGACAAGTGAGGTTACACAACAGGTTGCAGAACAATCATTCGTGAATAAAAAGAGTGTGGTTTCCAAAAAGAAAGAAAGAAAGAAAGAATGTAAAGATCAGGAGTTGACAGAAACATGGAGTGGTGTGGCACCTCTTGGTACAGGCGACGTGTGAACATGCCCCGTGTGAAGGCCTGGATGGTGATCGTAGCCTTGCGAATGGTCAGATATGCACGTCGGATCCTCACCATCCTGTACTGCTTCTGACAGATAAGGGCTCCTCGAGTGAGACGCAACTGTTCTGCGTACCTGAAAGACACGGAGACGCAGAGGGGACATCAGAGAGGGGACATCAGAGAGGGGACATCAGAGAGAATAGGGCGACTCAGTATCAAGAGGGAGACAGACCATGAGAGAATAGAGGGAGAAAAACAGAGAAGACACAAGAGATAACATGCGACAAGGAACACAATGAGAAGATAAACGCAAACAGAGAGATTACGAGAGGGAGACCGGAGGGAGAAAAAGAGGGAGAAAGAAGGAGAGAACAAATGATAGAACATGAGCGAGACTATGAGAAAGAACATGAGAACGAAGCGGAGAGAATGGGAGAAAGTGCATGGGGAGAATGAAGCTGGACAACATGGAGTGATGGAGCTAGAGCGAAAATGGAAGAGAACGACAGAGAGAGAGATGATGAGAGAGAGAACGAGACACAAGAGATGGTAGAGAATGAGAGGGAGAAGATATGAGGGAGAACACGAAAAAGAGAAGACAGAAGAGAACAAGAGAGAAATGATGAGACAGAATGAGACAAAGAGAAGACTGAAGAGGATGAGAGATCACAAGAAAGAGAAGATGGGAGAGAACAAGAGACACAAGATGGGAGACAATGAGAGTGAGAGAGATGACGACCGAGAACAAGACAGAAGAGAACAAAAGAGGGAAGATGAGAGAGAACACGAAAAAGAGAAGATAAAAGGGAACAAGAGAGAAATGATGAGCGACAACGAGACCGAAGATGGTCGAGAACAGGAGGGAGAAAAGGGAAAAAAAAGAGAGTGAAGATGGAACAGGACAAGAGAAAGGATGAGAGAAAACAAGAAAGAGAAGATGGGAGAAAACAAGAGACACATGATGGGAGACAATGAGAGAGTTGATGACACAGAACAAGACAGAGAAGATGAGAGAGAATGAGACAACGAGAAGACCAAAGAGAAAAGGGAAAAAAAGAGAGTGAAGATGGAACAGGACAAGAGAAAGGATGAGAGAAAACAAGAAAGAGAAGATGGGAGAAAACAA